>BRZM01000171.1:148872-277636 GCA_033238685.1 Lates japonicus | reverse complement strand
TTGAGAAAAGATGAAAGTCCATGTCAAATTGTTGAGAGCAGGACTCAGGACTCAGGATTCAGGTCTCAGGTCTCTACTGTGGAGTTTCTGTTTTTAATCTGAATCAAGTCTCTGATCGAAGGTGTAACAACCCTCAGAGAGAAATCAGCTGATCTGACTTTAAACCAGGGCGAAAAAAAGACCTGATCTGGGACGGTGATAAAATTAATGTGGATTATGACGATGAGCTCAGGACATTTTATTAAGTAGTATTTATTAAGCTGTGGACGAGTGGAACCACAGAGAGAGGAACTGACATTATCCTCCGACAGGAAACTGTCAACAACAAAGGTCACAGCTCGTCCATTATATGTCCAGATGAAGACGGTCTGAAAAACATGTCGCCAGTCGGAACCAACAAAGTTGGAAACACAACAAATCTTTACAATCAGCTGAAAAGGTTTCATCCCAGAGACCACGCAGAGAGGATGAAGATGCTGTTTGTCCATCCACACCGAGTCCTAACAGGGCTAACAGCTAACAGTTAACAGGGCTAACAGCTAACAGATAACAGGGCTAACAGCCAACAGAGCTAACAGCTAACAGGGCTGAACATCTATCCTGTCTTCAAAAAGAAACATGGATATAATAGTTAAAGACGTGATGTCCCTGAACGCAGCAGAGAAAGATTCAGGTTCAGGAAACTGATTAAAGTTCTGGACTGTAGCTACGAACTCCCAGACAGGAAATACTTTTCACAAACGGCTGACTGTCTAATCTGCTCCTCTACATAGAAGGTCCTATCAGAGAAATCTGTGATCGGTGTAATGTTTAATTAAAGCAGATAAAACATGTTAATAAATGATTTTCTCTTGATTTCATCAAGGTTGTGTTTAAAATTCAATTCAGTTTTATTTCTATAGCACGGGATCACAACAGAAGTTCCCTCAGGGCTCTTTTCATACAGAGCAGGTCTGTTATATATATTATATAATTATCAGTGATTTTTATATTTGAGTTTATTCTGGATTAGACTGAATCTTATTTTATTTTGTTGTTGTGTTGCAGGGCGTGGTGTGTGTGTGTGTTGTTTATCAGGTATCTGCCTCTTTCAAGCAGAAACAAAAGATGAAGGACGAGTGAAGAGGCTTTAAAGGGGGGAGGAGGAGGAGGGGTGGGGGTGATGGAGGGGTGGGGGGAGGTTTAGAGAGCGTGAAAAGCAGCTTGTAAAGAGACGAACCAACCAGGCGGAGTAATGAATGGAGGGGGAGGGGAGGAGGTGAAAGGTGACACACAGTAATTGGGAGGAAATGTGTGTGATGGGTGGGGGTGGGGGGGCTCAACATGACAGAGAAATAAAAACTGAACTTTACTTTGACAAAATAAAAATAAACCAGGTCAAACAAACTGATCACATGATCACCGACAGACCTGATTAGACAGAGGACTGATCAGTTCATTTCACTGATCAACTGGATTTTTGTGGATCAACATGATCAGTTTAAACTTTAAACCAGAAACTGAAACTGAATCAGAGACTGACGTGGTTTTTCTCTCTGACCTCAACAACAACCACTGGCAGATTTATCAATAATCAATAATCAATAATCAGTTCAGCCTCAGTTATTTACAGGATTCAGACAAGTTCAGAGTTTCTGCTCCGCTGAATAAAACAACTCACAGCAGTTTGATCTGAGTCTGAGAGACAAAGACCAACAAAGAGAAACAAAGAGCCTCTGTTACATAACACACACACACACACACAACACACACACAACACACACACACACACAACACACACACAACACACACACACTCACGCACACACACAACAACACAACACACACACACTCACGCACACACACAACAACAACACACACACACTCACACCAACAACAACACACACACACACACAACAACAACACAACAACACACACACACACACTCTCACACACACACAACAACAACACACACACACACACACACACAACACGACCTGACGAGGAAACCGGCTGCAGTGAGGAGGAACCTTCTTCATCAGGAGAACGTTTCCTGTAGGAACACAAACACAGACGCACGTCAGACCCGAGCACCTGGACCAGATCACTTGGACCTGAACACCTGGACCTGAACATGTGGACCTGATCACCTGGAAGTGAACACCTGGATCTGAACATGTGGACCAGGACCTGAACAGCTGGACCATGTTTGGATCTGAAGCTGAGAAACATCAGCAGCAGAAACCTCCTATCAGAAGAAACAACAACTCCCATGATCCTCTCTGCTCTCCCACACTGACTGACCCCCCAGGTAGAGGAGGTCTAGTCAGAGACCAGGTGCCTCTCTGCTCCTCTATCTCCTCGTCAGCCATCTCCGGGGGCGACCATGAGGTCAGGTGATTAATCACTTCCTGTTTGTCAGCTGCAGCTTTAATGAGTTAATGAGCAGAGTGGAGGGTACAGATAATCAATCACTGCACATATTGATTGATGATCTATAGACTGAGCATCTCACACTCATCTGTCCTCGTCACTGCTGCTCCGACCAATCAGCTGCTTCCTGTTTATCACCGTTATTAATGTTCAGGAAACAACCTGAAATCCACCTGAGATGAAAACCCTGCAGACTGTCAGACATAATCAAGACCTGGATCAGGACCTGGATCAGGACCTGGATCCAGAAGCTTCATCATAAGCTGCCTCTAAACCATGTGACAACAATCACACGTTCACTAACGAACCTCGACAACACAACAGTGAACTGATCAGTGTCAGTGACGCAATGAAGTCCAGCTGGTGGTGCTGTAACAGATCCTGAGTTCCAGGATCAGGACTCAGACCTGGTTCTGTTCTGGTCCTGACTCTGTCCACAGAGACCAGGGCATTAAACAACAAAGTGAACACACAATCTGACTGTCAGTGAATGCCTTACCGAGGCTCCGCCCCCTGTTGACAGGTCGATGAGTCACAAACACAATAACACACACACAGACACACACACACACACACACACACACACACACACACACACACAGCTGAGTCGTCCTTGAAGACAGAAACCTCCTCCTGCCTGTGTTTGTTGTTATTGTTGTATCTCTGTGAGGACCAGTCTGAGTCCTGATCTAAGTCCTGGTGCATCTGAGTCCTGGTGGATCTGAGTCCTGGGTCCAGTATTTCCTCTCTGTTTGGTCCTCCTTCTCCTGATGTTCACCAGTTGCTCTCTGACTGTTTATACTTTTATTCTGAAAACTCTGAGACAGGAAGTGTTTCCAGAACCAGAACTAGGATCTAACAGAGTCTGAAACTCTATCGGTTGTGGTTCCTGTGTGTCAGACTGATGGTCCCCACAGAGAAGTAAGGTCTGAACGTGTGTGTGAGAGGAAGTGGTCGTGTTGAGAGGTCAGAGGTCACGGTCCGACACACAGAGAGTCCATTCACACACGCACACACTGACTCATTCATCACAGGAAGTCAGAGCCTCAGACATGAGACGTTCACTGACCGTCAGAAAACATACACACACACACCAACACCTGGACAGGTGACGTCCACCATCACACCTGAGACACCTGTGTGTGTATCCAGGTCTCTGCCTGAACCTTCACTGGACTCGCTCAGTCTCCATCAGACCTGATGACCTGAGGACACAACAGGGACCAGAAACCACCTGGATCATATCTACACAGGGTCCTGGTTCCTGATGTTTACAGGACCTGTACAGAAGCAAGATCACGACCAGGAGCCTGCAGGTGGTCTGCAGGTCTGGTCTTGATAACAGGGTCAGAGGTCAGAGAGTCTGACTGGTCTCAGACAGACTCTGAGGACCAGGTTTATGGTTGAGGACTGGACATGGGACGAGATCAGTGATGAGAATGATGTGAACTGTTCCTGTGGTTCTCAGCTCTGAGACACCGGAACAAACAACTGAACCAGCACGTGCTGCGTTCACTGACAGTAACAATCATTTTACCTGGAGTTCAGTGAACAGAGCTGGGTGGTTGTCATGGAGACGGGAGGATACTGGACCTGATTTAACTTTGTTTAGCGGGGTACAGTGTTCGAGCCTTCGAGGACTGGAGAGATGCAGCTCCCCCTTGTGGTGACTGAGAATAAATGAGTACAGGACTGAATGTGGGCAGAGCTGGACCAGATCAGGACCAGATCGGTGCTGCATCTTATGAAACATTATCTTTAAATATTAAAGCTGCCTGATTCTCTGATGTGACAGAGGATCATCAGTTTCTACTGTTTCTATTGTTTCTACTGTCTGAAACCTCCTCAGTTTTTTACTTTCTGTGCAGAAACATTCAAACTGCAGCCTCCAAATAGGCCATTTAATCCCCATTAAAGCTGACCTGAAACACACTACACACAGACACACACACCCTGAAACACACACAGACAGACACACACACACACACACACACACACAACTCAGGCAGTAGATTAGGTCGCCTGACTTCATTCACTAATCCGTGGAGTTAATCTGATGGTTGTAACTCTGCAAACTGAGACATTATAGAGCTGTAATCTGCATATATGGAGCACACACACACACACACACACACACACACACACACACACACACACACACACTAAGCATATGTGCAGCAGGCTCACACCTGCTCCATCCACACTGATACGACTTCATGTCAAAACCAGTGTTTTTGTTTCATATCAGAAATAATCTGAGTCCACACTAACACACCTGAAAACACAGGTCACCTGACCGTTCACCTGCACTGTGTGTGTGTGTGTGTGCAGGTGAAACAGGAAGTAGACGGTTACAGAAAATACCACAAACTAAATGTGACCATGTTACATTCACCACTGAGGCTGAGATAAGTCAACGTGTCTGTATCATCGACCAGTCGTTAAACTGATGTTTCATCTTGACGTCTTTTTTTATTATTATTTTTTTGGGCTTTTTGCTCGGAGAGGACAGAAGAGAGAGTAGTAAAGGTCCGGCTGGACCGGAGTCAACCGGGACCAGCTGCTCAGGCACTAAGGCCCATGGGTACATGCCCCAACCATTCAGCTATGGGGTCACCCCCAGACTCAACGTCTTTGAACGTCTCACAGAATGATGACAGATGACAGACGACAGATGTGACTGACCTCAGTTTCTGTTTTTACAGTGAAGAAGGAAACATGAAATATCAGCTGCTCAAAGAGAAGAAGAGAAAACCAATGACAATTTAACACCAGAGAGAGAGTGTGTGTGTGTGTGTGCGCATGTGTGTAGTGTCTGTGGGTGTGTGTGTGTTTGTAAGTTGGGGGTGTAACAGATGCCAGTGACTGAAGACAGCTGCACTCCAACATACCAACTACACACAGAGACACACACACACAGTAACACTCTCAGACTGTATAATCTTCAGTGTGATGCAGTGACACCACATTATTCCACACTCTGTAATCTGAACATTCACAATGAGATGGAGATGGGGGGGTCCTAAAGGAACAGTGTGTGTGGTTTGTCTTTGTTCAGGTTTGAAGAAGGTGGAGGTGTGTGTTCAGAGAAAATAGGTGAGTTTTACATTTTACATTGAAGTTAATAATTAACCTGAAGGTGAAGAGGAGGTATTTCTGAAGACATCATAACCCAGAGAGGGAGGGAGGGAGGGAGAGAGGGAGAGGAAAGGAGAGAGAGGGAAGGAGAGGGAGGGAGGGAGAGGGAGAGAGAGAGGAGGAGAGAGGAGAGGAAAGGAAAGGGAGAGGAGGGAGGGAGAGGGAGGAGGGAGGAGGGGAGGGGAGGAGAGGGAGAGAGGGAGAGACAGTCAGAGAGGAAGGAGAAAGGAAGAGGCTGTTCCAGCAGAGGAAACAGAAACAGAGCGACAGTAAATGCAGCTCATTTCACCACAGAGAAGGAACTTCCTCCTTCGTTATAAAACAGCAGGACACACACACACACACACACACACACACACACACACAGACTCCAGGTTCAAGCTCAGTGTGTTAATAAAACACTGGTGAACAGTAACTACATTTACTCAGTACTTTACTGTCCAACAGTTCTGACTCAATATCATCTCCTATCGGGCCCCTTTCCTCTGGAACAAATCCTCCTATTGATATTAGACAGGTTGACCTAGTTGAGGCCTTTAAATCCAAACTAAAACCTTTATGCTCAACTTAACTAGCATATTATTCTGGTTCCATTTTTTCCTCGGCGGGTTGGCTGGGTCTCAGTGCATCAGTTAAGATTAATAGTTAGTAATGTTGTCCATGATGTCCTGCCGACGAGATTACTATTAACTGTCTTAATATCGTTGCATCACTTTAACTGTGTGTTCTTCCTCAAGCACACAGTGCTCAGGCTGTGCTTCTCTCTCTCTCTGCTACTGTCTCTCACGTAGGTTCTGCCCAGAATTGGAGAGTCTCCCGCCGCTCCCATGATCCAGCTCAACCCATGATGCATAATAATTAAAAACATTTACTAGTGTTATTGATAGTGTTAGTGCTATTAATGTACTATTGTTTGTTATTATTATTCCTTTAGCTGTATAATACTATTACTTATTATTATTATTATTACTACTACTATTTACATTTTGACTTAGTCTGTGTATTTGCAAGGTTGTCTTTCCCACCCCATTCCCCCACCCCCCCTCTCTTTCTGTCTAAACCCAATCAAGCCTAAGCAGATGGCCGCCACCTTGAGTCCGGGTTCTGCTCTTTGAGGTTTCTGCCTCTTAAAAGGAAGTTTTTCCTGCCACAGTCGCCTAGTGCTTGCTCACAGGATCTGTTGGGTTTCTCTCTCTGTAAATTTTATAAGATAGCAGGCCGTCTAGACCTGCTCTATATGTACAGTGCCCTCGAGATAACTTCTGTTGTGAATCATTATATAAATAAAATTGACTTGACTTGACTCTGACTATCAACAATCGTATCAGTTATCAGTTACAGCCCATCACTCAGGAATAACGACAGTATGAAGTTTTACTGTGAAACACTGATGCTGTCAAAATAAAGATTTTTCAATCTGTTCAATAATTATTTTCTTTAAACTTTGTTCAGAGACTGTGTTTAAATAAAGTTTCAATGTGTCAGACTGTGGTGACCAACAAGCCCCAGAGTTCACTTTCACACCACCACCACCTCCAGAGTCCAGTCTGACGTTTGTCGGCCTATTGGACGGTTTCTGAACAACGCAGCGCTGTGATTGGTCAATTTCACTGCCAATAAAATTCTGACTAAAGATCCACTGAAATAAAACGGGAAGTTACAGGACGCCATGGAGACAAACAGCAACATGATTTACTGACTGGTTACTGACTGGTTGCCAGTTGCTGACTGACTGGCTTACTGGTTGCTGACTGACTGACTGACTGGTCGTTGACTGGCTGGTTGCTGACTGACTGACTGACTGGTTGTTGACTGACTGGCTGCCGGCTGCTGACTGACTGGCTTACTGGTTGCTGACTGACTGACTGGTTGCTGACTGGCTGACTGACTGACTGACTGGTTGTTGACTGACTGGCTTACTGGTTGCTGACTGACTGACTGGTTGCTGACTGGTCACGACTGACTGACTGGTTGCTGACTGACTGGCTGCTGACTGGCTGGCTTACTGGTTGCTGACTGACTGACTGGTTGCTGACTGGCTGGCTTACTGGTTGCTGACTGACTGAGGCTGACTGGCTGACTGACTGACTGGCTGCTGACTGACTGGTTGCTGACTGGCTGCTGCTGACTGGCTGTTGACTGACTGGCTTACTGGCTGCTGACTGACTGACTGACTGGTCGCTGACTGGCTGGGTTGCTGACTGGCTGACTGACTGACTGACTGGTTGTTGACTGACTGGTTGCCGGTTGCTGACTGACTGGCTTACTGGTTGCTGACTGACTGACTGGTTGCTGATCGTTGACTGACTGACTGACTGGTTGTTGACTGACTGGCTTACTGGTTGCTGACTGACTGACTGGTTGCTGACTGGCTGACTGACTGACTGGTTGCTGACTGACTGGTTGCTGACTGGCTGGCTTACTGGTTGCTGACTGGCTGGCTGACTTGCTGCTGACTGACTGGTTGGCTGACTGGCTGACTGACTGACTGGTTGCTGACTGACTGCTGTTGACTGGCTGGTTGCTGACTGGTTGCTGACTGACTGGCTTACTGGTTGCTGACTGACTGACTGACTGGCTCGCTGACTGGCTGGTTGCTGACTGGCTGGTTGCTGACTGGCTGGTTGCTGACTGGTTGTTGACTGACTGGCCTACTGGTTGCTGACTGACTGACTGGCTGCTGACTGACTGACTTGCAGACTGTTTTTCCAGGCTCTGTAACTTCACTTCAACATCAAAGAGAATTTTTCATCACAGCTATTTTCAAACACACACACACACGTGTTGGTTTTCCTATCATTATGAGGTCCGTGCGTCCTTGCCGTCAGCCAAACTCCTCGTTGCTATGGTTACCTCCATCGTCAGCATGGAAACCTCAACCATCAGAGGGACACGCCTGAACACCATGAAGACAGCTTCTCTGTCCTGTCCCGGTCCTGAATCTAAACCTGGTCCTGAGGTCTGAAACCCTGAGAAACAGCCAATATGGCGTCACTGTGAAGGAATCGGTCCCAGAAACTGGACTGAACCAGTTCACACTAAACCTACTGTGAACATCAGACTGGACCTGTTTAATCCAGGTCTGAGGACGGACAACTGTTGAACTTTGAGTTGATTTAATAAAAACATACCTAAACCACCTGAGGACCTGGTACTGATCCAGTAACAACCTAGAACCCATTATAACTACTTAGTTACCAGGTCCAGAATCCACCTGAGTGAGTCCACCATACTAGTAACAGCCATCATCTTATCCGTTAAAGGTTGCAGGCGGATCACCCGTCCATCGCATCCAACACATACAGACAAAAAACCATTCACACTCTTTGGACTGTGGGAGGAACCCGGAGAACCCGGAGAGAACCCACGCAGGTACAGTGCTAACCACTGCACCACCGTGCCGCCCCTCATTAAGTAACAAACAGAGAACAACAAAAACCTGAACCAGGTTTGACTGTTTGACAGAACTCAACATCATCCAGTAACACTCAGCGTCAGCCAATGAGACAAAAGCAAACACAAACACCTGATCGACGCCTGTGTCACATGACCAGAGAGGAGAATGACATGGTGAAATGTCATAGATCACTACCTGCAAATATTATCAGAACTATGTCAGTTTTTATTTGTCTATTTATTATTATATATCAGGAGGTTCTGTTCTAACAGATCTGAACTCTGTTATTATCATGTTTACAGAGACACAACAGATCCTCCATGAGCAGCACCACGAGACAGTGGAAACACTTCCTTTAAGAGGCAGAAACCTTGAGTAGAACCAGACTCAGGGTGGGCGGCCATCATTAACAGTAATAAATGCTGATTAACTTGATTGATTGATTTATTTATTGATTGATATCTCATTATTTGGAACTGGTTTCATCTCAGTTTAATCAGCAGAAACACGACAAAGAAGAAACTTTGACTCAGAAGAAACTGAGACTCAACCAACCTGTCTGTCTGACCGGCAGTGAGACAGCTGTCTGTGTGTGAGTGTATGTGTGTGAGTGTGTGTGTGTGTGGACTCCACAGGGAGCGATCCAGAGAAACCAGCTTCTTTATGGATTATTAATATCACCTCCAGCTACACACAGACAGTGTGTGTGTGATCTGACACAGGGGAGGGGAAGGGGGGGGCAGTTGATGCGATCAAGGACGCTTCATTCACACTCCACAGTGTGTGTGTGTGTGTCTGTTCAGAGGCCACACCCTAATCTGGGATCAACAATAAACCCCCGCCCCCCCTACTCGTCTTTGTGTTTCTTGTTTGTTTCAACTCGTCCTCAGACTGAGACCAGTACTCAGATCAGCTCTGAACCTAAAGAGTTCACACTACAAGAATTAATCAGGATCTGGGGACATCCTGAACAGTGGCTCTGACTGTGATCCTGAGTCTGATAATATTGATCATCAGAAGTTCAGCTGGAAAATGTGACGACTGAAACTGACCTGAGATCATCTGAAGGTTTATCAGAGAAGAGGAAATAAACTCATGAACATGAAGCTGTTCAGCAAAAATTTAATGTGTGTGTGTGTGTGTTCCTCTGGCTCTGAGTCCCTGAGGAATCGAACCAGCAACTCTTTCATCTGCAGGAACAGATGAATCACACATACACAGAGGTTGGTCTTTCTGTCGCCGTGAGGACCTTCATTCCCATGATGCACGACAACTTCTGACACTAACGCTAACTCTAACATATATCTGATCCCCGAAACCAGCTCTGAGGACCAACATGTCAGTTTGGTTCATTCTGGATCAGACTTTGTTTCGGACACAGACCACATGCAGAGGACGAGGGTTTCAGCAGATCTACATCCACCTGACCTGCTCAGCAGAAGAGTCAGAGCTGAAGAAGAGTCAGAGCTGAGACGAGTCAGAGCTGAGATGAGTCAGAGCTGAGACGAGCCAGAGCTGAAGAAGAGTCAGAGCTGACATGAGTCAGAGCTGAGACGAGTCAGAGCTGAAGAAGAGTCAGAGCTGAGATGAGTCAGAGCTGAGACGAGTCAGAGCTGAGACGAGTCAGAGCTGAAGAAGAGTCAGAGCTGAGACGAGTCAGAACTGAAGAAGAGTCAGAGCTGAGATGAGTCAGAGCTGAAGAAGAGTGAGAACTGAAGAAGAGTCAGAGCTGGGACGAGTCAGAGTTGAAGAAGAGTCAGAGCTGAGGACGAGTCAGAGCTGAGACGAGTCAGAGCTGAGACGAGTCAGGGCTGAGACGAGTCAGGGCTGAGTCTCAGCTGCTGTGAAATGAAGTCATTAATGACTGAACGTTACAGAGTTGGAGGTCGAGTTCAAACCAAAACACAAACACATTGACGCTGTGAGTCACTTCCTCTGCTGATCGATTGATCACTGATGGAGAATCACCATGTCATCGCTCATCAGTGTTCCTCTGTTTCCTGAACTGAAAACCTGATGCAATTAGCTTAGCATAGCCTACAGACTGGAAATAGTTAGCTTAGCATAGCCTACAGACTGGAAAGTTAGCTTAGCATAGCCTACAGACTGGAAAGAAGAATAGTAGTTTGCATTGGAAAGTTAGCTTAGCATTGCAACAGACAGGAAACAGTTAGCTTAGTGTAGCCTACAGACTGGAAAGTTAGCTTAGCATTGCAAACAGACAGGAAACAGTTAGCTTAGTGTAGCCTACAGACTGGAAAGTTAGTCTTAGCATTGCAAACAGACTGAAGAGTTACTAGTAGTTTACAGACTGGAAAGTTAGTTTATACTGAAAACAGACAGGAAAGAGTTTATGGTTTTGGCCTCAGTGACTATTAGACCAACACAAGTAGCTCAGACTGACAACAGACTCACAACCTGTAGAGACTCACCAGCAGGACACACAACAACCTTCCACCCCCCAAACCCCTCCACAAGTATGACCCTCATAAACATGTTCACAGTCAGAGTCCAGAAGATCTTCATCATCATCATCAGTGTCTGGTGTTTCTCTGTGTTTCATGTTTCACTATAACAGCCTGTTACTGGTGTTACTGGTGTGAGTCCAGTTCATTCTGACTGTGAAGACGTTGAACTAAACCTGCAGATTACAGCACATTAACACAGCGTGTGTGTGTGTGTGTGTGTGTAGATTAGAAGTGATTACGTAGAAACAGTAATCTGACTCTGAATCTGGACTCAGACTAAATCCCTCAGATTAGTCAAATGGACATTTCAGTTAAATCATCTTCATCACACTGATGCTGATGATGTCACTGATGCTGCTTCACTCAGGTCATGTGACCTGAGTGTCAGTGGGTCACATGAAGAAACGTCCTGAGTCAGAGCTTCATCTGTTCACACACACACACACACCAAACTCCATTCTTCACAACACAGTTTAACTACAGAGAGAAAACGAAAACAACAACGACCATCTGAACTTGATCCAACCAATCAGCTCAGTCCAGAACTCAACCTGAACAGAAACTGATCGGAGACCAGCTGACAGACGGAGCTCAGATCTCCTGTTAAAAAACAGTTGTTGTTCAATTAAAACTGGATCAGTTCAGTCTGAGACCCAGAACCTGAACACGGCTCCGAATCTGTGAAGAAATGACACAGAACTCCAGTCAGAAAGCCAGCGTTTAACACAGAAACCAGACCAAGCTGGCCCGGGTCTGAGTCTACTGGACCAGGTCTGAGTCTGCAGGACCAGGTCTCACTGACATTAGCTCTTGTGTGGTTTAGATTCCTCCTGCCACCACGGGGCCAGATTCACCTCCCTGGGGGGGTTGAGACCAACACCTGGTCCATATCACAGATCCACTGAGCTGATCTGGGACCAGTTAGTCTGTGGCAGGTTCTGAACCAGGATCCGTTCTCAGGACTAAAACTGTCTCTACAACAAACAGTGACAAACTTCCTGTGTGTGCCTGGAGCTGGGGGGGGGGGGGGGGGGGTGTTATTGTCTTTATTGTTTTTGTTCAGAGTCACGTGACTCAGACTTCCCTTATGTAACGTCAGCAAAGGTGACTTCAAATTCACTTCTGCCGTAAACACACACAGCAGCAGCAGCAGTGTGAGTGTATGTTGGAATGTCAGCTATTCAGTATGCGGCTGCGGGCTGAGCCGTGCCGTGCCAAGACAGACTGGGAACCCAACACACTCACACTGTTGATTAAACTGCAGTAGAAACTGTTTACAGAAACATGTTGAGCTGAATCTTCTCTCGCGGCTGTAAATGTGACACCAACCAAACACCGTTACAGAATCGTTTACTTTTAAACTCGCTGCTCTCCGAGCTCCGCCGCTGAGAATTTAACGGCTGTGTGAATCCAACACCGGGAACCGACAATAACGACCAACACCGGAATAAACTGTTAGAGCCGAATTAAAGAGCCCGACCTCCCGGTCCAGAAACAGCTCCCCCGGTTACTTCTCCCTGGTTCACGGTCTAAAACACAACGAGAAGATCTAAAACCGTCAGCTTTGTGAACGAACTCTGGCGCGTGGCTGTCAGACACGCCTGACTCGAACACACGCTCCTTCCTTCCCGCAGCAGCTGCAGCTCGGGACAAGTTGGCGCCGTGAAAAGGGGGACAGAGTGATCCGGGTCGGACTCACCTGAGCTCGGCAGGCTGCTCCGCGGTCCGCAGGAGTTCGACCCGCCCGGAGAAACTTCCAGAAACCCGCAGAGCGTCCGGCAGAGTCACAATCCTGAACAATCCGCACCGAGAGCCGCACAACAGGTCCGACAGAGACCCCGCCCCGCTCCGCTCCGCGCGGCGCCGGGAGGCTTTTCTGACGCTCCTCAGCAGCAGTGCCTGGCTCGTCCACAGGGAATAGAACCGACGACCTGCTGCGGACTCCGAGACTGAGGAAACGGATTATTGATTCTCAAACCAAACACAAGCCTGTCAATAAACTGTAAATAAAAATATTTATCTTAACTGATGAAACTGTTTCTGATATAAACCTCATCAATAATAATCAATACTGATCAGTACTGATCAGCTGATTGTTCAGACTGTGGATCAGATTAAAAATGATCAAATTAAGATCCGGATCAGACCCTGAACTCTGCTGCAGGACTCTGCTCTAGACTTCCTGAGACTTGTCCTCCTCAGAGTCTGTGAGTCTTTTGTGAGACCAGGACCCTGAGGGGGCAGAGACCAGGTGAGAGGGACACGCCCATGAGGAGCAGGTGGGCTTGGAGTCCTGGTCTGAGTGAGGTGGTCTCTTTAATCTGTAGACCAGGTAGGAAGGTAGGTAGGCTGGTCTGGTCTGGACTGGACAACACTCTTCCTCCTGGGTCCAGTCTTCAACCTGGTCCATCTGAAGAAGAACCTGTAAACGGAACCTGGTCTGGAGACCAGGACTCACCTCACCTGCTCCACGTGGTCTCCTGCAGGGTCCTGGTCTGTGAACAGTCTCTGGTTTAATTTGGATCGTGTTGTATTTTATAAACTTTTATTTTCTTTATGTAAAAACTAAAATATTCCCTCTGACATGTAACTACTGCAGTACTTTCATGCAAAGTAACGTATATTCAAAATACTCAGGTAAAACTACCTAAATTCTACTGAGTGCAGTACTAAGTAAATGTACTCAGTTACTCAGTAACTGTGACTCAGTAACTCTGACTCCTCAGTAATTCTGACTCAGTAACTGTGACTCAGTAATTCTGACTCAGTAACTCTGACTCCTCAGTAATTCTGACTCAATATTCTGACCTCAGTAACTGTAACTCAGTTACCTGACCTCAGTACCCTGGACCTCATAACCTGACCTCAGTAATTCTGACTCAGTAACTGTAACCTCAGTAACTCTGGACCCTCAGTAATTCTGGACTGTAACTGTAACCAGTAATCCTGACCTCAGTGGCCTGGGATCAGTGACTGTGATTCAGTGACCTGACCTCAGCAATTCTGATTCAGCACTGTGACCCCACCTCGTGTGGCTCTGACTCAGTAACTGTAACTCAGTTACTCTGACTCCTCAGTACCCTGACTCAGTAACTGTAACTCAGTAACCTGACCTCAGTAATTCTGACTCAGTAACTCTGACTCCTCAGTAATTCTGACTCAGTAACTCTGACTCCTCAGTAATTCTGATTCAGTAACTGTAACTCAGTAACTCTGACTCCTCAGTAATTCTGACTCAGTAACTGTGACTCAGTGACTCTGACTCCTCAGTAATTCTGACTCAGTAACTCTGACTCCTCAGTAATTCTGATTCAGTAACTGTAACTCAGTAACTCTGACTCCTCAGTAATTCTGACTCAGTGACTGTGATTCAGTGACTCTGACTCCTCAGTAATTCTGATTCAGTAACTGTGACTCAGACTCCTCAGTAATTCTGACTCAGTGACTCTGACTCCTCAGTAATTCTGATTCAGTAACTGTGACTCAGACTCCTCAGTAATTCTGACTCAGTAACTGTGACTCAGTAACTCTGACTCCTCAGTAATTCTGACTCAGTAACTGTGAGTCAGTGACTCTGACTCCTCAGTAATTCTGACTCAGTAACTGTGACTCAGACTCCTCAGTAATTCTGACTCAGTGACTCTGACTCAGTAACTGTGACTCAGTGACTCTGACTCCTCAGTAATTCTGACTCAGTGACTGTGATTCAGTGACTCTGACTCCTCAGTAATTCTGATTCAGTAACTGTGACTCAGACTCCTCAGTAATTCTGACTCAGTGACTCTGACTCAGTAATTCTAAGTGACTCTGACTCCTCAGTAATTCTGACTCAGTGACTCTGACTCAGTAACTGTGACTCAGTGACTCTGACTCCTCAGTAATTCTGACTCAGTAACTGTGAGTCAGTGACTCTGACTCCTCAGTAATTCTGACTCAGTAACTGTGAGTCAGACTCCTCAGTAATTCTGACTCAGTGACTCTGACTCAGTAACTGTGACTCAGTGACTCTGACTCCTCAGTAATTCTGACTCAGTGACTGTGATTCAGTGACTCTGACTCCTCAGTAATTCTGATTCAGTAACTGTGACTCAGACTCCTCAGTAATTCTGACTCAGTGACTCTGACTCAGTAACTCTGACTCCTCAGTAATTCTGACTCAGTGACTGTGATTCAGTGACTCTGACTCCTCAGTAATTCTGATTCAGTAACTGTGACTCAGACTCCTCAGTAATTCTGACTCAGTGACTCTGACTCAGTAACTCTGACTCCTCAGTAACTCTGACTCCTCAGTAACTCTGACTCCTCAGTAATTCTGACTCAGTAATTCTAAGTGACTCTGACTCCTCAGTAATTCTGACTCAGTAACTGTGACTCAGTGACTCAGACTCCTCAGTAATTCTGAGTCAGTGACTCTGACTCCTCAGTAATTCTGACTCAGTAACTGTGAGTCAGACTCCTCAGTAATTCTGACTCAGTGACTCTGACCTGTTAAATTCTAAGTGACTCTGACCTCAGTAATTCTGACCTCAGTGACCTGACTCAGTAACTGTGACTCAGTGACCCTGACTCCTCAGCACCTGGACCTAGTAACTGTGACTCTGACCTCAGTAATTCTGATTCAGCAACTGTGACTCAGACCCTCAGTAATTCTGACTCAAAGACTCTGACCTCAGCAATTCTAAGTGACTCTGACTCCTCAGGCAATTCTGACTCAGTGACTTGACTCAGTAATGTGACCAGTGACTCTTGACCTCAGTAATTCTGACTCAGCAACTGTGAGTCAGACTCCCTCAGTATTCTGATCAGTGACTGACTCAGTAACTGTGACCAGTGACTCTGGACTCCTTTAGTAACTTGACTCAGTGACTCTGACCTCAGTAATTTGACCTGCACTGTGATTCAGTGACTCTGACCTCAGCACCTGATTCAGTAACTGTAACTCAACAACTCTGACTCCTCAGTAATTCTGACTCAGTGACTGTGATTCAGTGACTTGACCTCAGTACCCCTGGGTGACCTCTGACTCCTCAGTAATTCTGACTCACAGTGACTGACTCAGTAACTGTGATTCAGTGACTCTGACCCTCAGTAATTCTATGACCTGACTCAGTGACTGTGATTCAGTGACAGTGACTCCCAGCTCAGTAACTGTGATTCAGTGACTCTGACTCCTCAGTAATTCTGGTTCAGTAACTGTGACTGGTGGCTCAGACTCAATAACTGGCATTCCAGTAACTGACTCTCGTCAATAACTTTATTTTCAAAAGTATGACACACACTCTCAGTTTATTATCGTTATTATTCTATCTTATTTTCTACTAAATCGAGTTCAAGACATCATCATCTTCATCACAGACTGTCTCCTCTTCATTCAAACTCTTCAGCAGCAGTGTACTGATTTATTAATCAGCTGATTGATTATAGTCATATAATATAGTTTCTATTAATGAACAGCTTCAGTAAAAATATCTGATTGTAGAAACATTAAAAGGTTAAAAATGGCACAATTTAAAAATCACCTGCAGGGGGTCACATGACCTCACCGTGACCTTTGACCTCTGAGTCACGTGACTGAATCTGACTCTTCAGCAGGAAGTTGATCCAGAGCCAGTACTGAGCTCTGACTCCAGCCCAGTCTGGTCTGTGTTTCTGAGACAAACACTGACTCCTGTCCAGCCCAGTCTGGTCTGGTCCGGTTCAGTCCAGTCCAGATGAGAAGGCTGTTTCACATCAAACTTAAGTTGAGCATCAGTTTCAGTCACATGACCGTCCTGCTGAGTCTGTTTCCATGGTAACTAGTAAAACTCAGGAGACTCCTCTTCATCTGTTCACTCCTCTGCCTCCCCCTCTCTCTCCCCCAGGAGGACACACAGCTCTGCCAGTCTCTGCTGCATCTTAGGAATCCCTGACAGCTGGTTCTCCAGACGCTGCTTCTCCTCCTGAGACCGACTAGAGATCAGGATCAGAGATCAGGATCAGAGATCAGGATCAACGAGAGATGGAGTTAGTGAGGTTTTGTTAAACTGCGTGAACATATTGTTTTAAAAACTAATTTAATGATGACCTGCAGTGATGACTGGTCACTTGACACAGACGGAGGCAGCTGATTGGCTGCTGGTTCTCACAGAGAAGAATCTCAGATGTTAAAATAACTGAAGCTTGTCAGCTGACCCCCCGACCTCTGACTGCTGCCTCTGCACATGCTCTGGTTACCATAGCAACCATCAGCTGCTAACCACGCCTCCGGTGAGAGAGAGAGTGTGTGTGTGCTTTGTCTTGTGGTTTTGGTCCTCAGAACTTCCCATGAACCTGGTGTCCAGGCCTTGGGGGTCCCTCTGTTGTCTGTCTCAGGTCTGACTCAGACTGGATCCAGCAGTCTGGACCCATCTGGACCTGCTGAGGAGGACAGGTGTGGTTTACCTGCAGAGACAGGCAGGTGGGCGATCAGTTCGACTCCATCCTCCTTCTCCATCAAACTGCAGCAGGTGAGTGGTGCCCTGTCCAGAGAAGGAGGAGGAGGGCTGATTAGGACGAGGGTGGGGCAGCTGAGACCTGATCAGACCTTTGCTGCCCCCCGGGACTGGAAACAGAACTACATCAGGTTCAATATGGAAACACAAATTGAAACTGTATGTGTGTGTATGTGTGTGTGCAGCCACAGGGAGGTCTGTGTGATTGCTTGAGAGCTATCAGCATCTTTGCAACCTGGAAATGTTTCCTCCACGTCAATGCTGGCCAGCTTCATTACTTTCGTCCAGCAGGCGTACCGGGGGCTGGTCGAGAGACACCCACAACACAGAAAGAGAGAGAGAGTCAGACTCTGATCCAAAACCTGGTCCTGGTCTCAGCAGATCACCTCAGACCAGGACCACAGCTGAGATCCACGGTGGGTCCAGACTCAGCCCTCTGAATGCCCCAGTGTGTGTCACAGTCTCTGTGCCCTGAGTTCAGTCTGACAGGAGTTTACCTGCTGCCAGACCTCACCCGACCTCACCTGTATCAGGTGAATATTTACCGGTGGTAGAACATTCGAGCCATCCCCATCCTCTGCTTCTCTCCTCCAGACAGGACGTCCTTCCATTCACTGACTGACTCCCAACCTGAGACACACACACACACACACAACCAGGGACAAACATTAACACAGTGTAACAGCAGTAAACACTGATTTCAGATTCACCTGAACGCATCATGCTGACGTCAGAACCTCCCCCTCAGACTCAGACCCAGACTGACCTCCCTCTCGGTCCAGGATGTAGACCAGGTGGACGGTTTGGAGGATCTCCTCCAGATGTGAATCAGTGACCCCCCTCTGAATCATGTCCTCCACAGAGTCTGGATAGATCACCTGGTCCCTGAGGGTCCCCTCTGACATGTAGGGTCTGCACAGGACACAGGACTACATCAGTACATCACTACTTCAGTACAGCTGCAGTACTGATGGTGGATCAGGATCATGATGTGACCCAGAACCAGTTGAGACCTGATCAACCCAGACTGGTTAGTTAGTCCATGTCTATCACAAGACCTGTCAAACTACTACTGGACTGGACAGTATCAGTGGTGGTAGTAGTAGCAATGTCAGTACCTCTGTGGGATGTAGAACATGTGTCGGGGGTCTGGACGGTACAGGACTCCTCCATAAACAGGCCACAGTCCACTGAGGATCCTGAACAGAGAACTCTTCCCACAACCATTTGGACCAGTGATCAACACATTCATCCCTTCATCCACCTGAGACAGAGACACAGAGACAGACAGAGACAGAGAGACAGAGACAGACAGAGAGACAGACAGACAGAGAGAGACAGACAGACAGAGACAGAGACAGAACAGAGACAGGGAGACAGAGACAGACAGAGACAGAGAGAGAGACAGACACAGACAGGGAGACAGAGACAGACAGAGACAGACAGACAGACAGAGACAGAGAGAGACAGACAGAGAGACAGAGAGAGAGAGAGAGAGACAGATAGGGAGACAGAGACAGACAGAGAGAGACAGAGACAGACAGAGACAGAGACAGACAGACAGAGACAGAGACAGACAGAGACAGACGGAGCAGAGAGAGACGGGCAGGGCAGGGGCAGGGGCAGAGAGACAGACAGACAGACAGACAGAGAGACAGAGAGACAGAGACAGACAGAGACAGAGACAGAGACAGACAGACAGAGAGACAGACAGACAGAGACAGGAGACAGAGACAGACAGACAGACAGAGACAGAGCAGAGACAGAGACAGAGACAGAGACAGACAGAGACAGAGACAGAGATAGAGACAGACAGACAGAGAAGACAGACAGACAGAGACAGAACAGAGACAGGGAGACAGAGAGACAGAGACGGGGCAGACAGAGAGACAGACAGAGAGCAGAGACAGAGACAGACAGACAGAGAGAGACAGACAGACAGAGACAGGACAAGACAGGGAGACGAGAGACAGACGAACAGACAGGTGACACATGAACTGAGTTTAACCAGAGAAGAACCAGCTGTTCTCTGAAGGTCTGTGTGTTCGAACCTGACAGGGTCCAGTCCTGATCCCTGAGCCTCAGATCCTGATCCAGAATCTGAATGAACCAGTTCAGTGAAATCTGCCAAGAAGACTGTGAGGGTGATGACACTCTGAAGAGCAGGCAATCACAGAGCAGCTGTCAGAGCTCAGAGGTCAAAGGATTGAGAGACAGGCGACAGAGAGGAGGCTCTGTGTTCTTCTTCGGTTTCCACATCTGAACCACAGGAATGTTCCTCCACACACACACACACACACACACACTGTGTTTCATGTTAATGAGCTGTGACCTTTGACCTCAGTCAGATTAAACAGAGGCCTCACAGAGGAAGTGACTGTACTGAGTGCGCTCCACAGTGACATCATCAGCATCCTCACAGACATGAGAGCACCAATCAGAGAGAGGCTGCAACAGACACTCTGATGACACCACCCTGATGACATCACCCTACAGCTCTGCAGTACAGTAACTGTGGTTGAGAGGACACTTCCTGGTTTTAGGATTCAGGTTAGAATCAGAACTAGGTGAATGTGGTGAATGTTTGTTTGGTGAATGTCTGGTGAATGTTTGGTGAATGTTTGGTGAATGTCTGGTGAATGTCTGGTGAATGTTTGGTGAATGTTTGTTTGGTGAATGTCTGGTGAATGTTTGGTGAATGTCTGGTGAATGTTTGGTGAATGTTTGTTTGGTGAATGTTTGTTTGGTGAATGTCTGGTGAATGTTTGTGTGAATGTCTGTTGAATGTTTGGTGAATGTTTGTTTGGTGAATGTTGATCTCTGGTGAATGTCTGGTAAATACGTTTATCTGGTGAATGTCTGGTGAATGTTTGGTGAATGTCTGGTGAATGTTTGGTGAATGTCTGGTGAATGTTTGGTGAATGTCTGGTGAATGTCTGGTAAATGTTTGTTTGGTGAATGTTTGTTTGGTGAATGTCTGGTGAATGTCTGGTGAATGTTTGGTGAATGTCTGGTGAATGTTTGGTGAATGTTTGTTTGGTGAATGTTTGATGAATGTCTGGTGAATGTCTGGTAAATGTTTGTTTGGTGAATGTCTGGTGAATGTCCTGGTGAATGTTTGAATGTCTGGTGAATGTTTGTTTGGTGAATGTCTGGTGAATGTTTGGTGAATGTCTGGTAAATGTTTGTTTGGTGAATGTTTGTTTGGTGAATGTCTGGTGAATGTTTGGTGAATGTCTGGTGAATGTCTGGTGAATGTTTGGTGAATGTCTGGTAAATGTTTGTTTGGTGAATGTTTGGTGAATGTCTGGTAAATGTTTGTTTGGTGAATGTTTGTTTGGTGAATGTTTGGTGAATGTCTGGTAAATGTTTATTTGGTGAATGTTTGTT
Source organism: Lates japonicus (assembly GCA_033238685.1). NCBI lineage: Eukaryota > Metazoa > Chordata > Actinopteri > Centropomidae > Lates > Lates japonicus. The sequence goes on along the minus strand of BRZM01000171.1, from coordinate 256,362 downwards.
TGGTGAATGTCTGGTAAATGTTTGTTTGGTGGATGTTTGAATGTTTGGTAGATATCCCCAAATACGATACTCCAAAGAGTAAATGTTTGTTTTAGTGAATGTTTGTTTGGTGAATGTCTGGTAAATGTTTGTTTGGTGAATGTCTGGTGGAATGTCTGGTAAATGTTTGTTTGGTGAATGTTTGGTGAATGTTTGGTGCTCCAGGACCTCCTGATTTACAAATTTAGCACTGCTAGCAAGCCTAGCTAACTATCTAACTATATTAGGTTGTATTAACTAATTAGCTTGCTAGCTTGATAACATTTAGCTGACACATTGGGAGGTGCTGTTGTCTCACAGGTTGTGAAGGGACCGATTGAAAACAGATCTGCGAACATGGTAAATATCATGTTCACCTCACATATAATGCAAAACGTCTGAGAGGGAAACAACCAGACATTACAGCTGGCTACAAGTGAGTGTTACCTGGATGTTGAGGCTGGACACCACCACGTCTCCTGTTGGTGTGATGATTGGCAGATTCTCACAGCGAATCCCCTTCTCCACACTGATCACCTGACCTGCACATGACAACAACATGAGACACTGTCAGACATGTTGCTGCTCTCCATGTTTAACAGATGAAGCAGCGACTCATTCACAGCAGGTGGTCGTCAGATCTCAGATCAGATGGTAACTGATGCTGAACACCTGCTCCAGGTTAACTGCAGAGGATCAAACTACTGACCAATCAGATCACTGGAAGACTACAGTCATCATTACTACAGGGACAAAAGAGTTGACAATAAAGTGACAGATGATAAAGAATAGAATAGATATAGTTATGGATCAGTGATTGCTTTTTCTGTTCCTCACACTGACTGAACCCACCTCTGATCTCCAGTCGACCACAGACCCTCTGACCGTGTTGGACCACCTCTTTCCTCCTCCTCCTCCTCCTCCTCCTGTTATCTCCTCCTCTCTGTCTGCGGAGCGACGGTAGATTCCCTGATTCACCTCCTCAAATACGTCTAACATCTCAGACACTCGAGCAGTGTAACCTGCCAACTCTGTCACCTGCAAACACACAGGTCAGTGAACACACCTGAAACGTTCAAGGTCTGTGGGACAATCTGACGTCTGTGATGCTACAGAGGGAGAGGGAGGAGAGAAGGAAGAGGAGGTGGAGGAAGAGTAGAAGGAGGGAGGAGGAGGAGGAAGACAGGAGGAGAAGAATAGAAAAGGAGGAGAAGGAGTAGAGGAAAGAGAGGGAGGAGCACCTCCTTGTAGGAGCTCATGATCCTCTCCACGGCGTCGGCTCCAGCATTGAGGAGGTTCCTAGCTGTGGTGAACGCCTGCGTCCTCTCACTCACCAGCTCCTCCTCCTTCATCACCATGGCCGCCCGTTTCACCTCCTCAGAGTCTGAGGGTCAGAGGTCAGAGGTCAGTCAGCAGCCTCAGGTTTTAACTGCAGCATGCAGGTGTCAAGTGTTACCGTGTTCGGAGTATCCTGTGGCGGTGATGATGGGCACGGCGACCATCACCAGGCCAGAGGCGCTCCACACGTACTTCATCAGGAACTGCTCCAACATCACGTACCACAGTCTCTTCAGCAGGATCTGATGGATCTGAGACGACAGAGACCTGTAGCTCCTCTGCAGCTGGGACATCTCCACCTGAGAATCAGACGCACACTCTCATGACATCATCACCACTTCCTCCCATTAAACCTCTCATTATCCACCTGTTCAGTCTGACGTCACGAACAATGAAAATCCTGTTTCCTAGTCCAACTTCTCGGAGTCTCTCCTGTTTTCCAGATGCTGCAGTGCTGAGTCTATTCAGAGTCATTCTACTGTTTTCACTGTGACGAGGAAGAGAAGAGGAAACGGCTGCAGCTGATAAGATACAGTTTGACGCAAAATTTGGTGCTAAAGTTAGCCAGCTAACCTAGCTAACATTAGCAGGTACCTCTGATATAAGCTCTGGGTTTTACAGGGTGTTTCTTGCTATGAGCCTCATCTTCATGTTTCAGTTGTCAGTCCTTTTCTGTGCTGCCAAAAATAGCTAAAGTCGTCTGTTTTCACCTTCACTGGGTGCAGATAGCTAGCTATGTCCAGGTTTATTCACCTTAGCTGGCTAATGTTAGCAGCCTTTGATAAAAACTAACCTAATAAGTGAGTAAGTAAAATTTATTTATAAAATCACAAAGTGCCCAACACGCAAAGAAAAAATGTCAAATAAAAGCAAAAACAATAAAACGGATACATGAGCAACACACGGTCAGACACACAACAGAAAGCCTCCTCTGAGTTAGTAAAATACAGGGATGATGGCAACTCATTCCAGCTAATCTAGCTAACATTAGCCAGGGCGCTGTGTGTTTACCTGGTGTCCTCTGTAAAAGGCGATCTCCTCGGAGTTGGCAATGATGCGTGAGTGCATGTACCTCAGGTCTCCTTTCCTCTTTGCCTCCTCGGACACCAGCTTCCCGAACCGCGGTGAGCAGGAGCGCAAGACTTTAGCGGTGAGCACCACCACCAGGCCGGCAATGACCGATGGCCACGTGGTGTTGGCTCCTGCAGGAGGGGGAGGAGGAGTGCGGTGAGGTCAGGTGACTCTGAGCCAGGTTAAACATGGAGGCGGAGGCTAACCCACCTTTAGATTGGGCGGTGCGCAGCAGAGTATAGCAAGTGATGACCACGTCCAGGATGGGTTTGGTCAGGTTGGAGTACAGGTGAGAGACAGAGGCGGAGAACATGGCGATGTCCTCGGTCAGAGACTGATCAGGGTTTGATAGACGGGCGTCCATGTTACTGACACGGTAATAAATCTGCAGAGAGACAAGGTCAGAGTTCAGAGGTCAGAGGTCACACATCACACACCTTTACTTGCTCCTGTCTCCGTGTGGTACCTGGTTGGTGAAGTACAGCTGGTAGGCGTGGTCGACCAATCGGCTCCTGAAGCTCAGGGTCAGCTGACCCTCCAGGAACCTGATGGCGCTGTTGATGAATGTGGCAGGAACAGCGACGAGGAGCCACTTAGAGAGCTGCAGCATGAAGGAGTGAGGATCCTTCTGAACAATACACCTGACGATCACACCTGAGAACAACACACCTGAAGATCACACCAGAGAACACACCTGATGATCACACCTGAGAACACCACACCTGAAGATCACACCTGAGAACAACACACCTGAAGATCACACCTAAGAACAACACACCTGATGATCACACCTGAGAACACCACACCTGAAGATCACACCCGAGAACAACACACCTGAAGATCACACCAGAGAACAACACACCTGATGATCACACCTGAGAACAACACACCTGAAGATCACACCTGAGAACAACTACACCTGAAGATCACACCTGAGAACAACACACACCTGAAGATCACACCTGAGAACAACACACCTGATGATCACACCTGAGAACAACACACCTGAAGATCACACCTGAGAACAACACACCTGAAGATCACACCTGAGAACAACACACCTGAAGATCACACCTGAGAACAACACACCTGATGAGATCACATCTGAGAATAACACACCTGATGATCACAGCACCTGAGAACAACACACCTGAAGATCTCACCTGAGAACAACACACCTGAAGATCACACCTGAGAACACACCTGATGATCACATCTGAGAATACACCTGATGATCACACCTGAGAACAACACACCCTGAAGATCTCACCTGAGAACAACACACCCTGAAGATCAAGCACCTGAGAACACACCTGATGATCACACCTGAGAAACACACCTGCTGATCACACCTGATGATCTCACCTAAGAACACACCTGAAGATCTCACCTGAGAACACACCTGATGATCACACCTGAGAACACACCTGCTGATCACACCTGATGATCTCACCTGAGAACAACACACCTGATGATCACACCTGAGAACAACACACTTGACGATCACAGACAGGTTACAGGCAGACAGGTTATAGACAGACAGACAGACAGGTTATAGACAGACAGACAGGCAGGTTACCATCCAGAGCAGCGACATAGACAGACAGGAAGGTTCTGGTCATCAGGGTCACTGAGTGCAGTATAAGCAGTCCGACCTCTGGACACAGTAACCGTGGAAACAGAAGCTTCAGCAGGCGAGACAGTCTGAGGACGAAGTCTCTGTTCACCGCTGGAGACCTGCAGAGACAGAGAGACCATCTGGACCTGTTGTCATGGCAACAAGTCCTCACAACCACACCTGAGAAGGTTCAGAGCTCTGTTCTATGAAGCAGGTTGAACAGATCTAGGATCTCTTTATCGGGCTTCAGTAAACCTAACAACCACAGAGTGACTGAGCGTCAGATGCTGGTTATCAGCTGGTTATCAGCTGGTTATCAGCTGGTTATCACCTGGTTCAGTCGACCCAGGATTTCCTGATGATTCATGGTAAAGAGGTGGAGTTGTGAGTTAAAGCAGCGTTGTCAGAACCATGAGTAAGGAACCTAATATTCTTTGAGAAGTCAGGCTGAGAGCTGCAGGTGGTTTCAGTTCCAGCCACATCCTAACATGACATTTAACAAGGTGAAATGTGAACAATATAATCACATGACTAGAATAGAAACAGTAGAAATAATCAGCAGTGATCAAAGTCAGGCTGAGGATTTATTGTAAATAAGTCCATCAAGTGTTTTCAGTGAGTGAGTGAGTGTTTGTGCTCTTTAGTGTGATGGTGACTTATTGTGAGTTAGTGTGAATATGTGATGCAGATAAACAGTGACAGTAATGTCAGAGTGTTTCTGCTGCCAAAGCAGAGAGGAGAGGAGAGAGTTCATGTCTGAGCTCCATCTGACTGAGATGTTCATTTAGAATCAGCAGAAATCTTCAACAGTGTGAAGAGAAAAGCATCTTTGTTCCATCAACATGAAGATCTAACAGTCAGTCTGTGATCATTTAGTGGGAGAAACTCTCTCTGTTTGTTAGGAGCTCTGTTGTGGACAAAGACTGGAACCAAACCATTCACTGATCTCTAAAAACATCTATTGATCTTTATGATCTGTCACTTTATTGGAAACTCTGTCCCTGTCAGGATCCTGCAGAAATGATGACCACAGTTTTCCAGTCATCTGATTGGTCAGTAGTTTGATCTGATCCTCTGAAGTGAACCTGGAGCAGGTTAGCCGTTCACCATCAGTTACCATGGAGATTTACTGCCATAGAAGTGAACCACTGTTATCAGACTGAAAACCCAGAGTTACACCTGAAGTTACCACGGTAACAGGCCTCAGGTTCATCGATCCTCTGAGGTCTGAACACACACATCAGGATCAATACTCAGGTTCTACCACCTCACTGCAGTACTGATCAGTGATCAGAGTCTTCACCTGTCTGTCTCTCACCTGCTGTCTCTCTTCTTCGTCTTCTCTCTGTTGTTTTCCTCAGAGGCGACCACACCCACAGGGAGGTTAGCTCCACCCAGCTGTTTACCTGCTGCACTCCCCTGAGAACAAATCAAACACACCCACAGTTACTGTGTGTGTGTGTGTGTGTGTGTTTGTGTGTGTGTGTGTGTGTGTGTGTGTGCGTGCGTGTGTGCCTCACCTGTATCCTCCTCCAGACGTACGGTGACAGTTTTCTGACGGCGTAGGCAGCGAGCAGGGCGGCCGTCAGCTTCCTGAGTCTGGAGCTCCGCCTCAGCTGAGCTGGCAGATTCTGATAGGTCAGCTCCATGATGACAGACAGGTGACGGGCGACCAAACAGAGGACAGGAACGGCAGCGTGTCACAGGAGGGGTCCGTAGAGGACGGCGGGGTCGTCCTCAGGGAAACGACATGATGATCTCAGATTCTGAGCCTCACCTGCACAGGTGAGAGACGTCAGTGACATCACTTCTTGCTGCTGCTTACAGATCAATGTTACTGGAAACTGATCAGTCGATCAATCGAAGAATCGCAAACTTTAATGATGGTTCAGTGAAATCTATTACTTTTCTGATTTAATTACTGATCAATAACTCTGAGGGAGAAAATAATCAGTAATTAAACTGATCATTAGTTACTTCAGTTACAGAGTAACGTGTTGTTTACTCATGAATCTGAAGAGTAACTCATTTCACTGTGATACTCGCGTATAGTTACTTCTTGTACTGCAGTAAATTACTCCAGCATGCATACCGTTACCTCAGTAACTCTCACCCTAACGGTAACGGTAATGTCCCGGATGTGTCCGCTTCGTCCTTTAAACTTTTGTATTATTCAGTCGTCGGTTCGGTCGGTGACACGGATTTAACCCGATAAATCCCTGGCTCCGGGTCGTTAGCTCCGGTACCGTTAGCCTCTGACTGTCCGGTAAACAGCCGCCGGCTAACAGGACACAGCCTCCGTTATTCACCCAGTCACCGATAAAAACTCCTCCTCTGATGATCTGTCGACGTGAACTCCGGTACCGAGCCCGCGGAGCCGACACCAAGCCGAGCTAAGAGTTTAACCCGGGTTTAATGACCCGGCAGCGGAGCCGAGCGATGCTAACGATGCTAACGGCTAACAGCAGGAACTTTGTAGTTTGTCTGGTGTTAACATGAAAAGACTCAGAGTTTAACGTTCTAACCCGGTTTTTCTGACCCGGGTCTGACCCGGACTCAGGTCCAGAGACTCCCGATGTTCCTCCTCCGAGAACCTGTCGCTTTAGTTGATGTTCAACCGGTTTAACGGAGTTTTAACGGCGCCGGAGAAAGTTCAGCCTGTTTACCTGCGAGGACGGGCCGCGTCCTAATACTGTCCCTGACCTCCTCTCCTCTACTTATCTCCTTCTCTCTTCCTCTCCTTCTCTCCTCTTCTCCTTCTCTCCTCCTGCTACAGCCTGAAAAACAAACAAATCAAAAAAGACTGATTTGATAAAAATAAACGAATCTACTCGTTTGTGTTTTAGAGGACAATAAATGAATAAGATTAGAAAGTGATGATGCAGCTGCAGCAGGACACACCTCCACCTGCAGCAGGACACACGTCCACCTGCCTGAGTCAGTTCAAAATAAGGTCCAGGTGTGGGTGACGAAGGAGTAGATCTGATTCTTAATATTTACCTGTTTATTATTTACATAATAAAACACTTATTTCTTACTGACAGATGTTTGTTGTAGTTTGAGTCACACACCAGCAGGTGTCACTGTTCTTCTGCTCAGGTGTGACTGTGGGGTAAAGACACGAGACAGCGCCCCCCTGCAGGTCAAATATCCACTAACACTGTCAGTCTGGACTGAAGCGTGAAGAGAAAACTTTATTTAAAAACAGTCTGTTTACAGTGGTTTATTTACAGGAGGGTGAAACAGAAAGTTCAGAGTGAAAAAGTAGAAACGGTCAAAGATTAAAGTCCAAAAAGATAGAAAATGATTTTTACAGGAAGTTTAGAAACAAAGACCGACTGCACAGAGTGCACCTGAACGCACCACAGCAAAGAGACACAGCTGAGCTAATACTGGTCCAACAGAGTACTGAACAGGTCAGGGCTGAAGCTCTGAGGACACACAGGTGCTCACATGACTCTGTGCTCACATGACCCTCCTGAACATGAAACATGACAAATAAAGGAGATGGGGGAGGTGGAGGAGGAGGAGTCTGGACCTGAGACCTCTGTAATCCCGGCTCCAGCCCTGAATACTACAGAGTACTACAGAGTACTACACAGAGGTACTGCAGTACTCAGGCTGAAACTTTATTTACATCATGTTTGTGTTTCGTCCTGACATCTGTTCTGCTTTGGTGTGAGACCCGAGAGGAGAGGTGCATGCTGGGACTGAAGCCGCCGTCACATGACAGCTGTCAATCAACCTGAGTGACAGCTGCAGCGTCCAGTCCTGTCAGGGGGTTCTGGAGGTGGGCGGGGCTATTTCAGGTGAATAAAGCTCAGATGTTTTTACTGTTGCTGCTGTTTGAGATGACACCTGTGTGACATCACTGACCAGACGTTTCCAGCGTCTGTCATGTGACCATGGCTTCGTTGGGAGGGAGCTGGAGGTCAGACGGTTTCTGTGACGCTCAAAGACCTGATTCTGTAAAACTGATCTCAGAACAGAGGAGACAGAGTTTTTGGTTTGAGAACAAACTGATGACAGGAACAAAAACTGATCAAACGCTGAGCTGGAGTCAGTGACAAACAACAACAACAACAATAAATACTGTGATCGGTGGAGGAGCTGATCTCAGGACAGTTTCTTCCGCTGACTTCATCTCATTCGTTTTATAAAAGTGTTCACAGCTCAGTACAAAACAGATCATTTCAGTTGATCAATAAACCAATCACAAAAGAATCAATCAACACTGTGACATCGTCGTCTGATTGTCGCTGCTGAGACACAGATCCTCTTATTGCTCTCAGACTGGATCTGGATCTGGATTCTGAGGCTGATCAGACACAGGAAGTTTAAAATAAAAAACATTCAAAATAAAATATTCACACATTGATTCAGCTGATCTGAGATCAGTCAGAATGTTGGTGCAGCAGCTGCTGATCCACAGCATCAGGAGCCTCAGATCAGCTGGGTTTATCTCTGACCTTTGACTTTTGACTTTTCTCTGACCTCATCTGATAATAAATAAAAAATCTCTCTGTGCTGAGAAACTGTGATGTGTCTGTTAATCAATGAATGTGCAGATTAATCAACTGTAATGTAGCGCACACAGCGGCCATGTTTGTAGTTCTTTTTCTGAAAAGAACAGGACTAATGCTGCATTCCAGTTTCTCTCTGAAGTCTGAATTTCTGAGGTCCTACTCAGAAGTTTGAACCTGAACGCCTCCTGAAGTCAGAGCAACCCCACCAACCCCGACATCAGAATCCAAGATGGCTGCTCCTCACATCAACAGTAGTGAACACTCTGCTAATGTTCCTGTTTATAGCAGCTCAGTCTTATTAGTTTCACATGAAGTCAGTCAGACACATAGAACTGTTCAGGTTTTATCTGTGGACATGTTGCTACGCTGTTTGTAGAGCGTTGTTATCAACTGTTGTTAACAACGGCTTTGACGTTTGAATCAGTTCACCTTCATGGTTTAATGTTCCAGGTTTAAAATTGGAAAGTCTTTTTTAACAACGTTCTGAAGTGTTTGTGTTAAACTCTGGAGGAGGAGGAGGAGGTAGAGGAGGTTTATGTTAACAGCTCAGGTGTTCTTCAGGTGGAGCAGATCTGATTAGAAGTTGTCTATAAAAGCTCTGAGAGTGTCCATGTTTCTCTGACTTCTCAACTGGAACGCTGTCACTCCCAGTTCAGGTGTAAATTGAACTTAGCATAACGTAGCGTACAGATTTGAGCACAGGGCGGCCATGTTTGTAGTTCTTTTCATGAAAAGAACAGGGTTTAAATGTTGGTTTCATTTCCCATCTCCTGGAGACAGGAAACACCAGTGGAGCTCAGAGCAGGCTAGCAGGCTAACAGGCTAACAGACAGGTGCGGGGGTGTCACCTGTTGACTGGTGACTCAGTCGTAAATAAACATCATGATGAACCAACACTGCTGTGACCTTTGGTTTGGATCCTACAGTTTGTACATGAGGCTCCTGATGCTGTTTGGGTTCTGACTGGGACCAGTTCTGTGTGAGCAGACGTGTTCAGTCTTTAACAGGAAGCTGAGTCTTCATGTTTAGTGCAGAGACGCTGAATCCGGACTGTGAAAACACCTGGAGGATCTTCAGCTGCTGGTTTCTGAAGGACTCACCTGAGGGATCGAACAGGTCACCTGATCAGTTTTATAAAAGTTCATCTTCTGACTTTAGAAACTGCTGGTTGGCTGGACTGAGCTGGTGATGTCAGAGTGCTGCTGTCCTCAGAGAGAGAAAGAGCATCATCATCATCTTCATCATCATCTTCATCTTCATCACTGTCTCTGATGAGTCCTGATTGTCTGAGCAGAGTCTGAGATGTCATAGAAAAGTTAAAAATGTCAGAAGGAAACCTGCAGTCAGGTTCACACCTGGAGGGGGGAGGGAGGGGGGAGGGGGAAGGGAAGTTGGTTTGTTGAATTCACTTCCATCCCTGATACAAACACCAGATCATCTCCTGTGAGACCTGGTCCTGGTTTGTTGTGGTTTATCCAGTTTCCTCCACCTGAGCAGTGACATCATCATGGTGGGCGGGGTCTCAGGAGAAGAAGGTGGAGGATCTCCAGCAGAGCAAGAACATCCACCAGGACCAGGACCTCTGCCCACCTAGAGGTGCGTTTGATTCAGTCACCTGGACACACAGGTGGTGGTTGATCCCAGGAAGCCAGCCTGGGATTGGTCCGTTCACCTGTCTGCGAGTGTCCTGATTGGTCGGTGAGTCAAACGAGGGTCCCTGGAGATGGCTGGTCCACAGGTAAGTCTCTGAGAGGAACTTCCTGTTTCTGAGGGAAGGAGTCGTGGTAGAGAGAGCCGTCCACAGATCTGAGAGAAAGAGAGAGAGACAGAGGTGGTCAAGTACAGGCTCAGGTGTTCTCACAGCACCTGGACAGGTGAGCTGGCTCCTACCTGCCGTGCAGTGGGTGTCCGTGGAACGTGGCTGAATGTGGCAGCGTCTGTTTGTGATGCGATGGAGCGTGATGAGTCGTCTCCGTCGACGGCTGGATGACGCCGTGAGTCGTCCGTCTGCGCTGCAGAGCTCCGCCTCCACCTGCCTGACCTTTGACTCTGCTGTTCAATTTAGTGGAGAGCCCTGTGGTGACACCTGTGCTCACCTTTCCATTGGCCTGGTTTTGGTGGGTGGAGCCTATGGTGTTCCTCAGGTACCAGTCCCTCAGACCTGTCGACCAGAGATCAGAGAAGTTACAGGTAAGTTTACCTGAGTCACACCTGAGAACGATCCAAACCTGGTTTTACATCAAATATGAATCAGTTTTAGATTCAGAATCTGGACCAGGCCTCAGATCACCTGGATCAGGTGTTTTCAGCCAATCAGGAGTTCAGACTGTGTAGACTCAGGTGAGGTGATCTAATATGTGACTTCATGTCCTGCTGAACTCAGGTGTTTCAGGTGGCTTTGGGTGTTTCAGGTGGACTTAGGTGTGTAAGGTGGACTCAAGTTTTTAAGGTGGACTCAGGTGTTTCCAGGTGTTCCTCTGCTGTGTGATAGAGTCGGTTCTTACCTTCCAGGGCGAGGGCCTTGTGCAGGCTCCTGGTGGCCTCCTCCAGCTGGGCGTCCTGGTTGGGGGGCAGCTGTGGGGGTCGGGGGGGCAGCAGGTGGGGGTGGGGGTCTGGCTGGATGGCGGACTGAGGAGGATTGTGGGTATCAGACTGGCTCTGCTTCACTGGGAGGAAGGGGCCGCAGGAGTTTGGTGCGGGTCACTTTGACTCGCCACTGGTCGCCGTGGTTACCGCGGTAGGTGGGCGGGGCTAAGGATGGCTGCTGGGCAGAGTAACCATTGTAGAGCAGCTGGTGCTGCGACGTGATTGGCTGCCTACTGTTGGTCTGGGACTGCTGTCGCTGCAGCTGCTGCTGTTTGCCCCAGACGTAGTCCAGCAGGACCTCGCTGTAACCTCCTCCTCTTCCTGCCCCTCCCCCCTCGGCCGGTCTGGTGTTCGTTCTTGTCCGTCCGTCTGCCAGCGTCTCGGAGCTCCTGAACGCTCCGGCGACATTTGTTCCTCTGGACCCCAAAAGACCGTTTACCCACAATCCTCCCTGCTGTGGCCCCCCCTCCTCCTCTTGGGGAGAGACGCGGTCCAGGAGGCCATCAGAGCTGTTACTGCGATGGGCGGCGTTCACCCTCCCCTCACCCGCTGCCCCCGGATCAGAGGGGCCGGAGGAGGAGGAGGAGTCCTGAGAGCGAGGGGGAGGATGGAGGGGGGGAGGGTGGGAGGGAGGCAAAGGGAGGGGCTTGTGAGTCTGAAGAGTCTCTGGATGATCAGACCTGAAAGAGAAGAGGGACAGGCTGATCCGGACGGAGCTACAAGCAAGAAACAATTAGATCAATTAATCCATTAGTGATTGAGTAATCGAGTAGTCGTGGTAATCTGTAACTTGATAATTGTTTACTTTGTTTTTCATGTAAAAACATTTCATAGTTTTAGTTTCTAATCTGATTTTTAATTATTACAATTTGGTTTCACTTTTACTTTTAATACTTAAACTACATTTTCCCGATTATACTTAAATACTTCAGGAATACTGTAACTTGTACATGTATCTATAAGATACTTTTGCTTCAGAGTATTTCCTGGAAGAGCAGATCTATGGACTCATGTTTCAGAGATTACACAGGTGCAAAGAAAACTCACTAACATACTAAGTGTCTAAGCTAACAAGCTAAGCTAACATGCTAAATGTCTGAGCTAACATGCTAAGCTAACATACTAAATGTCTAAGCTAACAAGCTAAGCTAACATGCTAAATGTCTGAGCTAACATGCTAAGCTAAAATGCTAAATGTATGAGCTAACATGCTAAGCTAACATACTAAATGTGGAGGTGAATGTACCTGTTGTGCAGTGAGTTCCTCCTGGTTTTGTTCTGGTAGAAAACCTCAACTGGAGAACCAGCAGAGACCAGCGGAGGGCGACACTGAGAAACACTGTCATCTGACAGAGACATAGAGAGCCACTGAGCTGCAGCACAACAACAACAGCAACATGTAAACAAACATAAACAGACTCATGTTAGAGATGTTCACACAGTCTGAAAAGAAACAAAAACATTATCACTTCCACTGAAGGTGTCTACCTGCCTGTCTCTCTGTCTACCTGTGTCTCTGTCTACCTATCTCTCTCTCTCTGTCTGTCTGCCTGTCTCTCTGTCTGCCTGTCTCTCTGTCTGTCTGTCTCTCTGTCTGCCTGTCTGTCTGTCTCTCTGTCAGTCTCTCTCTCTGCCTCTCTCTCTGTCTGATCTGTCTCTCTCTCTCTGTCTGTCTGTCTCTCTCTCTCTCTGCCTCTCTCTCTGTCTGTCTGTCCGTCTCTCTGTCTGTCTCTGTCTGTCTGCCTCTCTCTCTCTGTCTGTCTCTCTGTCATGTCTCTCTCTCTCTCTGTCTGTCTCTCTGTCTGCCTGTCTCTCTCTCTGTCTGTCTGGTTCTGAGTTCTGGAGGATCAGAGCTCTGAACCATGAACCAGGTTCTGAGGTCATACAGGTGACTTCAGGTGTAACTCTGAGTCAAAAGAAGAACTGATGAGGGCACTGAGGAAAAGAACTGAGGTGTTCAGAGAATCTGACTGCACTGACACCAACAGGTGTTTTTTAAACCAACTTTATTTATAACACATGGGGGCGAACAGTGACAGACTCAGAGCTTTCAGGCTACAGTTCAATCAGGTTTCCTGTCCAACACTGATAATATAATAACATGAAGGAAGAAATACAACCCAAGTAAAGATAATAAAGGAACTGTGTGTGGTTCAGGCAACTTTGATGCTAAAATGTGAACTCTCCTCTGCTATGAGAGATTCATATGGATCCTGAAGTCGTCTGGTGGCCTCAGTGTTATGGATAAAACTACCAAAATAAAAGCAGAGAGATGTTGTTTCCTGTCTGAGCCAGCAGGGGGAGTGGCAGCTACAGCACTCTTTGTGTTGTGTGTGTGTGTGTGTGTGTGTGTGTGTGTGTGTGTGTGTGTGTTACCGTTGTCATGTCCTGTTGAGTCTGATGTCGAGCTGCTCTCTGACCTCACTGTGTCATCTGGAAACACACACACACACACACACACACACACAGTAGTTTCAGAATAAAAGCAGGAAGAAGCAGATTTCCTCGACTTCCTGAAACAAAGGCTTCTCATCTGCTGCCAGCTGAGAGTGTGTGTGTGTGTATGTGTGTGCATGTGTTACCTGTGTGGCAGCCTCTGTGTACAGTCCTCTTGCCATGGTGTGTGTGTATCTGAGTGTGTGTGTTGTGTTCAGGGTCATTGTGTTTCCTCAGAGCGGCGCTGAATAAAGTTTTCTTCGGCTACGAACGCTGAGAGTCGTCTTCCTGCACACACACACACACACATTATTGATTTAAATAAATAGTTTGATCCTCATCTGTGGACCTGGACCTGGTCTCACTCGGCCTCCTCAGGTTCTGGTCTGGTTCTGAGGTCTGGATCAGTCCAGGACTGAAACAACAGCTGAATCTACAGCTAGGCGATAAAATGATATCGATATATATCACGATATAACTTTTCCTTGATAAACATTCAACACATGGCCGATAACAACATGGGATAGAACTCATTCCACCTGTGTTCTGACAGACAATATGAAAAGCCAATGATAATGAAGATATTTTAGCGCTGAACCAATCATGAAGCTGGAACAGAGTTAGAGACAGGTCCAGGTTAGGTTGGCCTTTGGCACAGGCGCGGGAGTAAACACAATTTGCCTAATGTTTATAGGAGCGAGATAGAAGAGAAAAAGACAGAAAATGTTAATGAAAACTCGAGCGACAGCGTTACTGAAGAAGACGCTCCAACGGACACAGCCCTGAATGACAGAGGACTGACAGGTAGAGACAGACACAGCTGATAAACTCTGTGGGATTTGTGCCAGTAGAAGCTACAAATACAAACCTGACTGAACGTTAGCTACTATTCTCTCTTTGTCTCTCTCTCTCTGCTCAAACGGGTATTTTGCAAATTTATAACAGATTATTGCAGCAGCAGCAGTAGTTCAGGTCGTCACTATAAAATATACAGCAGAGACGCTGCAGACATAAAGTTGGTGTCTTGGTCACAGCTCAGTTCTCTCAGCTGTTTGTAACTCGTCATTTCACTGACAATAAATAGAAAAACTCCATCACGTTTTACTGAAGCTAGACTTTCAAAACTCAAATCACAACATCAGAAACAGATCAGACCAGATCCCAGATCACAGGTAGATGACCTCATCAGCTGCTCACCTCTGCTCTACACTTCCTGTTTCCGTGGCGGGACGCTCCTCCTCTCCGTCGGACACAGGGGGGTTTCTCTCCGGCCTCCAGGGGGAAGTCACTGGGCACCGCACCTGTCAGCTCCTAACCAATGAGAATGCAGGAAACATGTCACACCACCCTTACTTACGGGAGTCAGAACACAAGAACCAAGACCCCGACGGGTCCAGGACGAGACGGGACCCTGACCAGGATGGTCAGCTGTGATTGATGATCCCTCTCTGGGGGCGGGGCCTAATGATGACATCACTCACCGCCTCCTCCAGACAGATGCGTCTGAGCTCAGCCAATCGTGTGCTCAGCAGCACCTGCAGGCTCCGCCTCCTCTCCTGCAGCTCTGCCATTCGCTCCCTCTGCTTCCTGTCCGGACAGGTGAGAGGGTCTGCACACACACAGGTAACACACACACACACAGTGTCAGTGACAGACCTCAGATCAGCTGCTGTCTCAGGTCTTAAATCCTGTTGTTTGTTCTCACCAGGTGCTGGAATGAGTTGACCTTTGACCTCCATGGCAGGTGTTTCCCATGTGACCCCTCCTCCTCCCTCCTCACTGCTGGATTCCTGTTCTCCGCCCCACACACACTCACTCACCTGCACAACAGGAAGTCATCATGACACCTTGTAATGAATCAAACACACCTGGACCCACACCCCCGAAACTGACCAATCAGAGCTCCTCACCTTGTAACTGGGTTCCTTAAGGCTCAGTAGTTCACTCCTGTGGCCATCCTTCAGCACAACCACTGGATTTGTACGTTAGCTGTGGCTGGTGGTGCAGGTGCCAATTCTTTGTCTGTCCTGCAGAGTTAAACAGTGCAGCCTAGGATGACAGAAGAAGAAGAGTCAGCTTCATCGAGGCTCCTCATCCCCAGTTTAATAAAACAAATGAAGGCGTAGCAGTCACATGGCGTCCAGCGTCTCCACCATAGCTTTCAACTGGTCATTTCATTTAGCTCTGGCTCTTCTGCAAAGCCTTTCTTCACAGAAAGTTGGTGAGAGTTTGAAGGCGTGGTAGAAACCTAGCGAGGCTGTAAGGTGGACTGGTGAGTAGATGGGTTTCATGTTAGCGTCTCCGACAACCTCTGTAGTCTCATTTTAGACCTTTCGTTAGCAACCGCCTTTTTAAGACCGTAAAAGCTTCAAACATCGGGAGTGGGGATTTACTGACCCATTTTATATCGGGAGAATAAAACCTGAAAATGTCTTGAGCTTGTGTTAAAACCACAGACCTTATTTCAGACATTTAACCAAACACACTGACTGGGACAGGGAACAGGAAGTGCTAACATGCTAACATGTAACGGCTTCCTGGTTTTAGCTCTGTGTTGATATGGGATGGATTTATGTTTTTCCTGCAGACACGAGTTCAGATTCTGCGTCTCAGAGGAACCGACAGCAGCAGGTTTATCGGTCTGATTCTGCTCTGAGATCTGTTTTCTGTAAACAGACAGATGAACTTTATCCTCCTGTATCTGACCTCAGATCAGTTCTCTCTCAGATTAACACTGCTCCATCCACAGCAGCCGACTTCATCTCTCTTTGCTCCTCAAGTTTTAAACTGTCTCTTCGGTCTGAATCAGACCTGAACTCTCAGACCTGGTCTGAGGTTTTGGGTCCAGCAGCAGAGGACTCAGAGTCCAGGGGACCCGGTGTCCTCTGACGTCCCTGAGAACAGGACGTGGAGCTCAACAGGAAACAGGAAGAAGGAAACCAGCGATGAAAAAAGAGGAAACGAGTGAGAGGCTAAAACCAGGACGAGCCAGGTTCTCACAGTTACTGACAGAGTAATCTATTACTTTACTGTCTGACAGCAGAGAAAATACACTATGTTATTAAACTGATCTGACATCAGTCACTGAGGTTTGTTCTCAGCTACAATACTACACCAGGCCCAGTCTAACTGGTCCTGGATCAGAACTCTGACACACACAGACACTGAAGTCTGTAAACAACAACAGAGAGCAGATAACAACAATAAGCAATAACAACATGTTAACAAACCCTGAACCTCAGACTCGAGTTCAGACCTGCAGCTCCAGTCTGTCTGCAGACCTTCACTGAGCTGCTCCAACACTCATCAATACACACTGATCAGGGTGTACTGATCAGTGATCAGCTGATCAGTCAGTGCAGACATGTTTTATGATAATAAATATAACGATCAGGTCTGAGTCCTGAGTACTGAAGAGTACGGAGGAGTACTGTGTGTGTGTGTATTTTGTAATCTGTATTTATTGTATGAGGCTGTGTCTCTGTTCAGACTGAATGTTGTTTAAATCTTCTCTACACAATGACAGGTATTTGACCTTGCTGCTCAGTCTGTGTGTGTGTGTGTGTGTGTGTGTGTGTTGGGGGAGGAGTGCTACTCTCACCTCTCCTCCCCCATCAGGTGATGCAGGTCTGTGAACAACTGATCTCTGTGCTGATAAAACCTGGTTCCTGTCTGGTTCTCGGTCCTAAAACCTGGTTTATGTGTCCTCTCTGCAGTTCCACCTCCACACCACCAGAAGGAGTCTCTGAGTCAGTAACAACTGTTACACAGAGATCGCACAATATTAACGTTAAGAATGCAATCGAATATTCGAGTGGTTTAAATGTCAGCGTGGTGAGTTTCTTCATGTTGGAGGAGGAGGTGATGAACAACTAAACTGAGAGAGACAGGTACAAACCAACCAATCACGGGTGTGGAGGTCTGTGTGGTTACACCTGTGCAGAAATATAAACTGTCCTGAACTCTGTTCTAACAGTGGACCTGGATCTGGACCTGGACTGAAGTCCCAATGGTCTGGAACCTACATCATCACCACATCAACATGATGTAAACATGATGTAAACACTAAGTAAACACGACGTAAATGTGATGTAAACATGAAGTAAACAAACACGATATAAACCTGAGGCTTATACTACGTTTTATTTATGCTCCATATTTTCCATTTTCACTCTCAGTTATTTTAATTTGTATTTTTTTCTCAGTCAAGCAGCAGAATTGAGCGTCATTAGTGTTGCATATTATCGATTTGAATAATCCTTTAAATGGGGGGGGTTATTGTCCGAAAGATAATATAATGTGACAGGCTGTTGTAAGTGTAGACTACAGACCAAAACATGCAGCATTAATGATGGAAATATGAATGTGAACCACTTTCTAGAATGTTTCTACTTGATCCAGGTTCAGTTTCCACTGAGGCTGAAATACTGTTAACATGAAGTTCATACTGAACACAGTAACAACACAATGTAAAACCAAGATAGACAGACAAGTCTCTTCACAAAAAAAACTGAACATTAAAACATGTGAAACATTCAACACATAAGACACACACACAGTAGGATGATCCTGTGTTAGTGAGGACAGTTCCGGGCTGCAGTCCGCAGTCTGAACTCCAGAGAAACTGAACAAATATTAACAACGTTAAAACAACATTAAACAAACGTTATGGAAACATTATTCAGGACAGAATAAAAACTCAGAGGCCTGCTCCTGTAGAGACACAACAACACAACAACACAACACACAACGCAACAACACAACACAACACAACAACACACAGCACAACACAACACAACACACAATGCAACGCAACAACACAACACAACACAACACAACACACAACACAACACACAATGCAACGCAACAACACAGCACAACACAACACAACACACAACAACACACAACACAACACAACACAACACAACACACAATGCAACACAACAACACAACACAACACACAACACAACACAACACAACACAACACAACACACAACAACACAACAACACACAACAACACAACACACACAACAACACACAACACAACACAACACAACACACAATGCAACGCAACAACACACAACAACACAACACAACAACACACAACACAACACACAACACAACACAACACAACACACAATGCAACGCAACAACACAACACAACAACACAACACAACACACAACACAACACAACACAACACAACAACACACAACACAACACAACACACAGCAAAGCAACAACACACAACACACAATACAACACACAATACCAGCAACACAACACACAAACACAACACAACACAACACACAATGCAACAACAACACACAACAACACAACACAACACACAACACAACACAACACAACACAATGCAACGCAACAACACACAACAACACAACACAACACACAATGCAACACAACACAACACACACAATGCAACAACACAACAACACAACACAACACACAACAACACAACACACAACAACACAACACAACACACAACACAACACACAATGCAACACAACAACACACAACACAACAACACACAACACAGCAACAACACAACACCACAACAACACAACACAACAACACAACACACAACACAACAACACAACACAACACACAACACACAACACACAACGCAACAACACAACACACAACGCAACAACACAACACACAACGCAACAACACAACACACAACACAACAACACAACACACAACACAACAACACACAACAACACACAACACAACACAACACACAACACAACTCAACACACAACACACAACAACACAACACAACACACAACCAAACACAATGCAACACAACAACACAACAACACAACACACAACACAACACAACACCAACACACAGCAACACAACAACACAACACAACACAACACAACACAACACAACAACACACAATGCAGCACTTACAACTGCTTGTAACAACACAACATACTAGCGCAACAACACAACACACAACACAACAACACAACACAACAACACACAGCACAGCGACACACAACACAACACAACACAACACAACACACACACAATGCAACACAACAACACACAACAACACAACACACAACAACACAACACAACGCAACACACAACGCAACACAACAACACAACACAACACAACACACAACACAACACAACAACACACAACGCCAACACAACACAACACACAACGCAACAACACAACACAACACACACAACACAACAACAACACAAGCACAACAACACACAACACACAACAACAACACAACACAACACAACACGACAACACAACACACAACACAACGCAACAACACAACACAACACAACACACAACACAACACAACACAACACAGCACACAACACACAACACAACACACAATACAGCAACAACACACAACACAACACAACACAACACACCACAACGCAACAACACACAACAACACAACACAACACACACAACACAACACAACACAACCACAACACAACACACAACAACAACACAACACACAATGCAACACAACACAACACACAATGCAACGCAACAACACAACAACACAACACAACACACAACAACACACAATGCAACGCAACAACACAACACAGCACAACAACACAACACAACACAACACACAACAACACAACACAACAACACAACAACAACACAACACACAACACAACACAGCAACAACACAACACACAACGCAACAACACAACAACACACAACACAACACACAACAACACACAACACAACACAACACACAACACAACACAACACACAACACAACACAACAACACACAACAACACAACACAACACAACACAACACACAATACACAACGCAACAACACACAACACAACACAACACAGCAAAGCACGCAACACAACACAACACAACACAACACAACAACACACAGCACAGCACAACACAACACAACACAACAACACAACGCAACAACACAACACAACACAACACACAACGCACAACACAACACAGCACAACACAACAACACAACACAGCAACACACAGCAACAACACAACACAACACAACACAACACAACAACACAACACAACGCAACAACACAACACAACACAACACAACAACACAACACACAACGCAACAACACAACACAACACAACACAACACGACAACACAACACACCACGCAAAGCAACACAACAACACAACAACACAACACAACACACAACACAACACAACACAACACAACACACAATGCGACGCACAATGCAACGCAACAACACACAACAACACAACACAACAACACGACCAAAACACAACACACAACACAACACAACACAACACACAACAACACAACACAACACAACACACAACACAACACAACACACAACAACACAACAACACAACACAACACAACACAACACACAACACCAACACCTGTAAATCAGAGCAGCAGCAGTTTAAATACCTGGACAGTCTGAACCTCCGGTCTGAAACAGCGGCTGGTGCGGATTAAATCGAGTTGATCCGGGATTAGCAAAAGTGGAATTAAAGCGGGACGTGTCGGTGTAGTTAACAAAGTTGTGTTGCTCAGTAGTCATGAGTTTCTCTCCTCAGTCTCTGTCACAGACTCACACTCACCGCTACAGCTACCCAGACTCACACTGAACACTTCCGCTCAGCTGTTTCAAAATAAAACGGTGCTAACAAAATAAAAGCCCTGCAGGAAGCTCGGTGTGGTGTCTTTAAACATGTTTGATCAAAGACTCAGAGTCAAAGCTGAAGATGAGTTTTTACTCTCAGATCATCAGACTGTTGATTTAAACTGAGGGAACACAAACTTTTATTTTTGTAACAGCAGCAGTTTGAGCCGTTTCCTCCTCACGAGGTTTAACATCAGAACAATAGACCCCCCCCCAATCATTGTCATTCAGACTCCTCCTGTGCTTGTGCTCAGCAGGAGGTTCACTGCTTCCTCTCTTATCTCCTTCAGCAGAGGAGACACTGGAGCTTCCTTTACAAAAGGAGAGAATGACATCCCATGATGCCTTGCAGCAGCAGCGTTTAAAGCAACGAAAGCGACACATGTAGAAACAGCAGAGCTCCTGTTTGTTTGATGGAAGTAATTCCTGATTGGTTGAGCTGCAGTGAGGATGAACATCAGTGACATTAAACTCTCAGTGTGAAGATTGTTTCCTCTGCTGGTCAGGGTCAGGGTCAGGGTTAGGGTCAGGGTCAGGGTCAGGGTCAGGGTCAGGGTTAGGGTCAGGGTCAGGGTCAGGGTTAGGGTTAGGGTCAGGGTCAGGGTTAGGGTCAGGGTTTGTCTCTCCCTGTGTTTTATTATCAGTCCTGATCTGTTGATGTTTCCTGTGATTCTGTGTTGAACAGGAAACTTTATTGATCTGCAGCAGTTTGTCTCTGTACGTCTCCATGTGTTATAAATAAAGTTGGTTTAAAAACAGCCGGTGTCAGATTCTCTGAACGTCCTCTTTCACTTTGACCTGTTTTAATCTGTTTACTTCCTGTTGTGTGATGTTGTGATCTCTGATTGGCTCTGAATGGTGTTTACAAAACAACGTGTCAATAAAGAAAATTCAAATGGAACTCAAGGGGTGGGGGGGTGGGTGCCTGGACCTGGACCTGGCAGTTCCAGCTCACAGGAGGTCCACCTCCTGGTCCTCAAGTCCTGATGAACCTGACGTGTTTTGTTTCTGAGCGTACCTGACTCCAGGTGGATCACAGACTTCCTGTCTGACAGGAGGAAGCATGTAACCTGTCTGTCTGTCTCTCTGTCTGTAACCCCCCCATCAGAGGACGTCCTGTAGCAGCTGAAGTTCAACCTGCTGAAGACTCATCATCCACCTCCTCCTCCATCACCTCCTCCTCCTCCATCACCCCCACACACACATTTGCTCTCTACAGTTTAAATTATGTTTATGTTTGTTGTTTGCTGTTTGTTGTTGTTTGTTGTAAATACAGAACTCTTTACTCTTTTACTTCCTGTTTTAACTTCACCTGTGATTCATTATCTTTAAATCCTGTCATGGTTTGTGTTGATGCTCAGACTGATGCATCATGGGAGTTTAGCTTCCTGATGTTTGATCATGTGACGACGACAGCAGCATCCTGCAGCTGGAGCCGGTCCTCACAAAGACAGTAAAACAACACACACACAGATCCTGAAGAGGAAACACATCAACTATTAATGAAGCTGCTGCCTGAGTGCCTCTGAGCAACACACACACACTGCACCTGAACATCAGTGTGTGTGTGTGTGTGTGCGTGCAGGATGAATGTAGGTCAGGCAGATTCTCCGCATGGCAACAATGTAGAAAATCCCAACTCTGAATACTGGCACCTGATTGGCTGAGAGCTCCAGCCAGGCAGCCAATAACCTTTCAACCCCCGGGGCACTGTGTGTGTGTGTGTGTGTGTGTGTGTGTGTGTGTGTTACTCTCACACACTGGAGCATGGTGCTCAGGTGACATCACAGTGACATCACAGACATAGCAGGTGAGTGGGCGGAGCCACAGACCAGAGTCCTGAATGACTTTATCAGTTCACTACGACTCCCAGAGTGCACTGCTGCGGGAGCCATCCAATCAGAGCTCAGAGCCTGTTGCCGAGCAGCTGATGGAGAACTCGGTCTGGATCAGATCTGGATCAGATCATCAGCTGATCATCAGGTACCTGTGATGTCACAGCTCAGGGCTAAGGTGTCTCCATAGCAACAGCTGCTGAGGCTAATGGGTAATGTAGTTTTTAAAGCCTAAAACATCTGGTTCATCACAAGAGAGAAACATGTCTGTTTTTATTTATATATAACTGAGACCTGCTGGGTCTGAGACCAGAACCACACAGACCAGAAGCACGCAGACTAGATCCACAGAGACCAGAACCACACAGACTAGAACCACCTGCAGGTCCTGTACACCTGGACTGCTCTGTGATTGGCTGTTTGTCAGTGAAATGCATCCTGGGACATTAACACAGTCTCAGGTTTGATTTTCTCCTCAGTTTAAAATAAAAGCCAGACCCTGAACTCACCACAGACCAGAACAGGACTAGGTCTGATCCAGGATCTTTCTACATGAACCAGACTGAGCCTGCAGGATCAGGACTGGATGTCAGGGTCCTGGTCCACGGTCCAGAGGTTAGGAACCAGTGGATCAAACCAACAATAGGAAATAAACAACTAAAAAATCAGCTGATCCATGTAAACAACAACAACATCAACAGATCACTATGCCATGAAGCAGGACTGTATACCGTGGTAACTCAGTAACTTCGTTTTCAGTCTGATAACAGTGGTTCACTTATGGCAGTAAATCTCCATGGTAACTCGACAGGAACGGCTAACCTGCTCCAGGTTCACTCTTCAGAGGACTGTGGATCAAACTACTGACCAATCAGATGACTGGAAAACTGTGGTCATCATTTCAGGATCCTGACAGGGACAGAGTTTCCAATAAAGTGACAGATCATATAAAGCATCAATAGATGTTTTAGAGATCAGTGAATGGTTTGGTTCCAGCCCTTGTCCACAACAGAGCTCCTAACAAACAGAGAGAGTTTCCTCCCACTAAATGATCACAGACTGACTGTTAGATCTTCATGTTGATGAATAAAGATGCTTTTCTTCACACTGTTGAAGATTTCATGATTCTAAATGAACATCTCAGTCAGATGGAGCTCAGACATGAACTCTCCTCTCCTCTGCTTTTGGCAGCAGAAACACTCTGACATTACTGTCACTGTTTATTTGCATCACATATTCACACTAACTCGATAATAAGTCACCATCACACTAAAGAGCACAACACTCACTCACTCAACTGAAAACACTTGATGGATTCTTATTTACAATAAATCCTCAGCCTGACTTTGATCACTGCTGATTATTTCTAATACTGTTTCTATTCTAGTCATGTGATTATATTGTTCACATTTCACCTTGTTAAATGTCATGTTAGGGATGTGGCTGAACTGAAACCACCTGCAGCTCTCTCAGCCTGACTTCAAAGAATATTATTAGGTTCCCTTTACTTCCATGGTTCTGACAACGCCAGTTTTAACCTCACAACTCCACCTCTTTACCATGAACCATCAGGAAATCCTGGTCGACTGAACCAGGTGATAACCAGCTGATAACCATGTCTCAGCTTCAGTTAATGTGACGAAATCCTCAGATTAAATTAATCTGATTAAACACTGTCACACCCAGAGGAGAGGGCCCCGAACGCATCACACCGAGCCTCACAGGGAGGGCCCTGAACGCATCACTGAGCAGGTGGAGCTGAAACTATTGATCACTGATCAGAAAATAGTTTGATTATTGATCCACTGATTATTCTTTAAACAAAAACAAATTAAATGTTTAATGTTCCTCAGATTTTCCCACGAGACACCTGAACGCCTCACAGGCCTTTTACCTGTTTATTGATTGATTGATGGTAAGAGCTGCAGCTGATTTCAAATTTAAAACTAATCAAACCTGAAACTGAGGAAAACATTTAGAAACAAAGAGCTGAACACACACACACACATGACTGCAGGCACGTGGCGCTGGGTGGAGACACCACAACAACACATCAACACAACCGTCGCTGTTTCTTCGTTAAACTTCCTTCTCGTCTGAACCGTGTTCAGAGAATCCGTTGATCCGGATCATCAGGAGTGAGATCCTCAGACCTGCAGTCAGACCTGACCTGACCCCTGCCGCCCTGCAGCCCTCAGCTCACAGCACAGAAACACCACAGCAGCGCCCACCTACCTGCTCTTTCTCTCGGTGCTGAGCTCAGCTGTGAACTGTGTCTGAGCCGAATTCAATTACAAAACTGGTTCCGACTTCATCTCACCGGTTCACCTGCACGCTGATCTGCGCGCGCTGCAGCCGACGACACAAAAACCCTTAAAACCGTGAACTTCTAAATGGAGTCTGGTCTACGGAGTCCTCGCGCTGCAGGGACCAGTGTGACCTGTTTGTTGATGGTAAACGTGTCTCACCTGGATCACCTGCGGCTCCGAGTCACCTGCGGCCTCTGTCCGCTCACTCTTCACCTCCGCCGGGGGTCCAACCTGCGGCTGCTCCGTCACATCCTCCGGGATCCGGTCCAGAGTCCGGGACCCGCAGACCCGCCGCTCTGTCAGCTGCGGCTCGCGCTCCGAGCACCGTCTCGCGCCAGGTGCGATCGATGACCTGACGGAGAGACTGATTGATTGATAACGCTGATTGTCGCCTCGTGCGGCCGCTCCGGGATCAAAGGAGCCGATCAGCGCGGCCGCGGACGCCGATCGATCATCGCGGATCGATGATGTGATCAGATGACGGATCATTCATGTCTCCTCGTCCTCCTCCTGTTCACTCTGAATGAAGCTCCATCAGCACCACGAGGCGCGCTCACATCGCAGATCAGCGGGCACGCGCACGGTCACGCTCTCGCCTGTGCGCGCTCACAGACACCGTGGACAGATTCGGGATGAGACTCGATCCGTGGAGCGATCGATCAGATCAGAGACATTTTGATGTCACAGTCCGGATCAGATTATGGTCCCGGTTCAGTCCAGAGCTGGACCTGGTGTCAGATGTTACCTGGTCCAGGTGAGACGGACTCCTGCAGAGAATCATTTTAAAGTCGGAGGTCTGATCTGAAGGAAATTGAGGAAGTGATGAAGATGATTCTGAAACAAGAAATAAAGTGAACAGAAATGGAAACGTCGATTATTGATCAGCCTCTAGGAATCATCGATAGTTATCGACTAAACTGATCAGTTTGAGATCAGAAACGTTTTAAAATCAAATCAAATGATGATGAAGGAGCCCAGAGCAGACAACAATCTGCTTACACACACACACACACACAGAGTCAGTCAACATGGCTCCTCCACTCATCCTGCAGCACCTGGACCCCAGGAACCTAATAGATCCTGTTTGTGGACTTTAGCTCCACCCCTTTAACACCATGATTCCAGCACCACAGGACAAGCTTCCTCCCAGTTGAGCGTGCTGACTCCATCTGCAGGTGGACTGCCAGACTTCCTGTCAGACAGGAGGGCAGCATGTGAAGCTGGGTACACATCTCTGACTCTCAGACCATCAGCACTGGTTCCCTCATGCTGTGTTCTCTCTCCCTACTCTTCTCCTGTACCCCAACAGCTGCACCTCCAGTCACCAGTCTGTCAAACTCCTGAAGTTTGCCACCCACACCACCCCTCATTGGGCTCATCTCTGGGGGATGAGTCTACCACAGGAGGAGAGATTGACCAGCTGGTTATGTGGTGCAGTGAAACAACCTGAGCTCAACGCGGAAGACAGTGAGATAGTTGTCGACTTCCAGGAAGAACACAGCCCACCCTCCCCATCCTGTGTGACTCCCCAGTCAGAAACCGTGGAGTCTGTTTCCCTGGGGACCATCATCACCAGGACCTCAAGGGAGCTAAACATCAGCTCCCTGACTAAGAGAGCCCAGCAGAAGATGTATCCTGCAGCAGCTGAAGAAGTTCAACTCGCTGGCGACAATGATGGTGCACTTCTACACCTCCATCATTGAGTCCATCCTCACCTCCTCCATCACCATCTGGTACACTGCTGCTACTGCCAGGGACAGAGACAGACTGCAGCGTGTCATCCGGTCTGCTGAGAAGGTGATCGGCTGTAACCTGCCTTCTCTCCAGGGCCTGTACACCTCCAGGACCCTGAGGCGGGCAGGAAAGATCATGGCCGATCCCTCTCACCCTGGTCACAAACTCTTCAGGACACTCCCTTCTGGCAGGAGGTTGTGGTTCCCCAAAACCAAGACCTCACGCTAGCCCTCTAGCCCCCCCCCCCCAAACACACACACGCAGACTGTCACAAACTATAACCCCCCCACCCACCCCCACTACACGTTACATTAACGTACATCTATGCGTTACATTAACGCACAGCCGGACAGTCACTGCCACCTCCTAACATTTTTGCACTCTACACTTTACACTTTATACTTTACACTTTACTTTTTAATTATGTATATTTATGTTCCTTGTAAATATAGTTCTTGCTTCTTGCTCTTCGCTCTTTTCTTTACTATAACTGTCCTTTAGCACCAATATACCAAGACAAATTTCTTGTATGTGCAAACTTACTTGGCAATAAAGTCTGATTCTGATTCTTTGGAGGACAAGAGTGTTCAGAGACCAGCAAACCCCTTTGGCTCTCTACATGAGAGATATAGGTCTTCATTGGAGGGAATGACTGTGTCAGCTGTAAGTTTCCAGTGAAGTAGGTAGGAGTTGTGGGCTTACAGTCCTACAGACTGTATGCATTGCCTTCTGGTACTTTGCTATGGGTACTGTTTGGTTTGCTGTGGGTGACATGGAGGTGTGACCCTCATTATTGCAAAGGGTTTAAGCAGCAGTGTACTCCTATGAAGGAAGGCCACCTTGTGTCTACCAGGAGGTAGAGCAGTCGCCCACCAATCAGGTCGGTGGTTCAATTTTCCGTCTCCTCCAGTCCGCATGCCAAAGTATCCTTGGGCAGATACTGAACCAAATTGCCTCCGATGTGTGTCATTGGTGTGCGAATGTGTGTGTCTGTGTTAAAAAGCACTTACATTGTGTAACAAGTGCTGTATGAATTTGTGCGTGAATGGGTGAATGTGATCTGTAGTGTGAAGCACTTTGAGTGGTCAAAAAGACTAGAAAAGCGCTATATAAGTACAGTCCATTTACCATTTACAGTGAAAGAAGCTTCACTGCACCGATGCTACCCCCAAAGAAATGTAGCATCATGTTGCCATCAAGTTCATTACTGAGTAAAGAAGTAAAGTTGTCTCTGTAAAAATTATAGCCATTTTAAATAAGCGGCAGTTTGCATTGAGTATTATTTTAAGTTATGCCTTATTTATTTCTTGTTTCCTATTTCATACTTTTTGTGTGCTATATATATTCTGAAATGTGCAATATTTTTTATATTTATACTGTGGATATTACCCCACTTGCCTCACCCATGTGTGAGTCAGGACACACGGGGCCTGAAAAGGTGTCAGTGTCCTTTACTCATCTCTGACACAGCCCACTACACCTGTTTGTTTGAGTGTGTTTTTCTCTTCTTGTGATTTGGGTGGAATCTGCATCTGAATCTGAATGTAATGGACAGTTCAAAAGCAAAATGTTGTCTCTAATTTTTTCAAAACATATTTTAATATTTTCAAATCTCCAAGGTGATGCGTTTTCATTGACTGTCAGTATATTAATAATAATAATAGACTCTGTTAGTCACCTGATCAGAAGATACTGGACCATAAATTCAATTGACACATAACTCACTTGCCAATTTATTAAGTACACCTAGATAAAACTAATGCAGTATAATAAAACAGGCCTGAAATAAATCCTCTCTTCATGAGGATTATAATTTTCAGTTTTTATTGAATCTGGTTGAGAAATCTTTCTTTTAATGGTAATTTTGGAGGCTGTAATTTGTGGAGCTGTTGAACTGCACTGGGTTATACTGAGAGCTGTTCCTAAAATGCTGTCCATAAATTTATATGAATTAAGGTTGACAAAAAAATATGAGACACCCAATCCAGTACAATTCAACAGCTCCACAACTGACCATTAAATAAAATAAGTCAACATCCTCTGAGTTTTACTTATTTTCTCACATGGCCGCTAAGGGGGACAGGAAACATGCAATGGAAGAGTAACAGTGTTAAATGACACATGGTTGTAACTTTACCTTACCATAGCAAGTGTTGCGCCGTTATTAATAAGTTGATAATTTTTTAGTATATGTGTTTAATGACTGGTTGCAGCTATCTTTGTAATGTGCTGTTGTTTATAACATATATTCTCACAGTTCTCTGTTGCCCCAGCTCTAACTTAGTAACTGAGTGTCATTTATAGTGTTTTATTTGTGAATTTAATATTTGCATGTCATAAACACCTAATATCATAAACTTAATACATAGAGCCCTTTCATCTTTGCATCATAAATAATTGTAGAATTATTGTAAATATCCAAAAGGAACATTTAAATTGTCCAAGTGCTGGGCTACAAAGCAAAATATAGGTCAAAGAGATTTGCATTAAGCCTTCTCCATATGTATACTGATGATTATGGGGTGCAGAATTCACTTAGAGTGCAAAATAATCATCGAGGGACTGCACAAAGAGTGCTTACATACTTAAGTGACACTGTCTGGAAACTGAAAGTAGAAAGCAATTTCTTTGTGCGGTCCCTCATCTTGCGCTCTTTCTGCGCCAAATCATCGGCATCGCTGTGGAGGGCTTAATGGTCTGGGCCTTTGAGCCTATGTTGACGGTTGATTTAAATGTTCGCACGGACTGTTGCTCACGAATATTTATGATGCGAGTGAAGGCTCTGATGAGACTGGTGGGGTGACGTTTGACATGCGGCTGGTCACAAATGAAGCTGCCGCAAATGACGCTCGAACCTGAAGTTGAGCGGGGCAATATGCAGGGGCAACCGGACAGCGTTGCGGCAGCACGTTACAGATAGCTGCGGCAATCGTCGGCTGCAGCCATGCTGGTGTCGGCAGTAATGATTTATGCTGACGCTGCTGCTGTGGTGAGTAAAGGATACGCCGTGGCAATCGTTGTGTTGCTCTTCCATTGCGTGTTTCCTGTTCTGACCGTGAAAATAGTGAAACTCGGAGGATGTTTATTTTGTTTATTGGTCGGTTATTCGGGCTGACAGTGTACTGGTGTTTCATGACCACGTCGACTAATTCATATGGTATGGACGGTTAGGGAACGTACTCGATAGCAACCCAGTGCGGTTCAACAACTCCGACCACGGCCTCAAAACCTGCATTAAAGAAGATTTCTCAACCAGGCCAATAAAGGCAGTGTAATCCTCGTGAAGAGGAGGACCTGTTCTATACTGGTTACAGCTCTGGGTAGCAACAAATTGACGAAGTGGTGTCGGTGTTGGCGGTCGGCTACGGTCGGGTAACGGAAATCTGTGTGTGCGGGCGATCGGCGAAACGCATCTGCGGAGGCAATGAAGCTGTGTTTTGAAAAATTGAGACTGCATTTTAACGGCGTGCAGTCGGGTCGGTCTGGTCCGCAGGCTCACTGGAAAACACTGCTCAAGCAGGCTACAGTGTGTTTAATCGAGATGATGAGACGCGACGCCTTTCGAGCCCCATCTGACTCACGTAGGTGAACAGGTGAATGACTATCCACGTTAAATAAAGGTATTGCATTCAGATATATATAACGCAAAAAGAGTGTGAATGAGAACGAAATGGGCATAACCAAGGCATGCTCAGTACTGAACTGCGCTTGAAATGGCTATATTTCGAGACAACTGCTAACTGCGTGATGAACGGTGGCAACGTGATCATTTCTTTGGGGGTAACATCGACCGATGACTTCTTTCGCTGTGAGTGACAAATGGACTGTGCTGCTGTAGCGCTTTTCAGTCTTTGACCATGGTCTTCACCCAGTGCGTGCCGTTCGCACGAAGTCATACGGCGCGAACACGCAATGTGGTGCTTTGGCACCGAACGCACGTTCGCGCAATGACGGCATGCGGAGGACGAAGGTGAACCGCCGACGGTGGTGGGCGACTGCCCTGCACTGGCGGGCATGGGAGTACACTGCTGTAAACTTCTTGCGGCGGTCACGCCTCAGCCCGCAACAGGCAAGTGACTGCCCGCCAGCAAGGTACCGAAGGCAATGCGCGGTCTGTGGGACTGTAGGCCTGGCTCCTACTCACCCTGGGGCTTACCGGCCGAACACCTCCGATGTGGAAGGCCAGGGGTGCCGGTCACTGGTGTGATCACTCGAAAGAGATCGATCAGGAACTTCGTGCCAAAGTGTTGCAGCCTGGGGATTGTCTTGTGTTGAACTGGTTATGGTGAGAGGGCGAAGGCAGGCAGGAACTATGTTTGAGGGGTTGTAGATGTGCATGATTGAGTATGGGGAGATGGTGGGGCAGGCGGTGGGGAGGGTGTTCGGCTGGTGCGTTGATGTAACTGCGTAGTTGCGATTGATATGACGTGTGGTCGAAGGGTGGTGGAGGTGCGGTTGTGGGCGATGCTGCGGTATTGTTTGAAGAACTGAAGACTGGCGTGGTCTTGTTTTCGGGGAACCGACCTGCCGAAGGGGAGTCTGGTTTGTTCGGGTGAAGGGATCGACCATGATCTTCCTGCCGCCCTCGAACCTGGTCGGCGAGCCCTGGAGCCCTGGCTGTCACCTCAAACGCCGTGGTGGAGGTGTTGTTAGCATGATGTGAGCGTGATGCCGCCTCCTTCTGTCGACCTGCAGTGGTACGTCTCACCCCCGCGGTTGCTGCGATGCCATTGGTTGCCTCGCTCACCGTGGCAGCAGCTAGAATCTTAGCCGGACCTGCCACAGAGGAGGGGGTGGGCTGAAAAGCATGACCACAGCGCTTGTCACTGCTGATGATGTCAGCTCGTGCCCATTGCTCTCTGCTGCTGGGTCATTGAGGCTGTCGGCCGGAGCAAGGCCCTCTGGGAAACAGAGCAGGTTCAGAAAACTTATGGACCCGTGGGAGGACAGGATGTGACTTCATCTGGGGTTGAAGTCCCACTGAGTTGTTGTGACTTGATCTGTGTCACGCGTAGTTTGAAACTCTGAAGCATGAAGAAGTCTGAGGTCACCAAAGCCAGTTTAGCTAGGATCGCCGGAGCTATGCTAGAAAGATGTGTCGCATCGACATTGTCTCTGTCCTTAACGAAGGAGGGGTAAATGATGAGGTGTACAGCAGATTAACGCCCTTGAACCGCTGGCTGGCTCACTGTAGAGCAGGGACATAGTTCTTGTGGATAACTGGTCTCTTTCTGGGGTCAGTCCTGACCTGCTGAAGGCAGAGATTGGTCTGCATCCCACTGGAGCAGGCTACGCCTGCCATTTTATCCAGGGAACATAGACAGGTGTTCACGCCGGTTTGACAGGCAGGGTACCAGTGATCGCCCGACAGGCGACTTTTAGATGCTCAGACTGTTTCCTGATTCACTGCATTGAGATCGTCTCCATCCCCGCCTGCACTAATCGCTGCAAGTTTCCTAAGTTTCTAAACCATCATGTACAATCACCACTCCTGCCACTGGTGACAGTGCTAGGTCCTATAAATACTGAAGGTAGCTACTTAAATTTCCTAATAGAAACACTAGCGGCAGCTCCAGGCTCATTATGATCTCAAATTTGGTTTACAAATATTAGATCACTTTCTACTAAGGCATTATTGATAAATGACTTGATTCTTGAATATAATCTGATATGGTTGTCTATGGAAACATGGCTTAAACTAGATATGTTCCTGCCTTTAAATGAAGCCTCAATTGGAGTACACCAAATCTAGCCATGTTGCCTCGGCTAATGTAAAAGGTCTTTCTTGGTCCAACTCAGCTCTTTAATGTCACATTTAACCCCTTGAGGGCTGTAGTATTGAAACCTTCTCCAGTAGCTTCCTGATCCCCATGACCAGGGAAATAGACTCCAACCACTCCACCCTTGTGGTACCCTTTACAGACCACCTGTGGCCCCACTCACAGTTTTAGATGAATCGAAATTTTTACCATGTCTTGTCACATGTAGTGACGGGATATCCCAATTATGGGTGACTTCAATATCTAGCCTTTGATGGAACATGGAGTACCCCAGGGTCTCTGTTTTTGGCCCCTTTGTTTTTCTCTCTTATACTTTCCTCTGGGGCCAATTGTCTAGAGTCATGGAATTAATTTCACTGTTGGCGCTGATATACCCAGCTATATGTGCCTATAGCTGATAATGCTCTCTCAAATTAGGGAACTAGAGATCTGTTTGTCTTCTGTTAAAAGCTGATGTCTCTGTTCCTGCTTCTTAATTCAGACAAAACTGAAAATGTTGGTTATTGTCCATGCCATATAAGAACCCAAAAGTCTCGACTTCTTAACTATATCCTGGATCAGTGGATTTCTCAAAGCACAACAGCCAAAAATCTGTGTCACACTTGATCGTGACTCTTCCTTCTTTGATCAGCATGAAAGACATTAAAGATCACTTTTTCCACTCACTTAATATAGCTAGGATTCGGCCCTTTCTTTCCATGGCAGATGCTGGAAATTCTAGTCCATGCCTTTGTTTCTTCTTAGACTGATTTAATAATGTTTTGCTTCTTAGGATCATCACAAGGCTAGCACTAAAAGTCTACAAATGGTTCAGAATGTTGCAGTTATAATGTTACCAAGCTTCCAGAAGGTTTGACCATATTACTCCCAGTTTTAGCCTCCCTTCATTGGCTCCTGGGTTCATGTTAGACTGTAGGACTTTAAAGTTCTCTTTTTTTAATGACTTATAAAATTTAAATGGCTAGCCCCCGAGTACCTGTCTGATCTTCTCCCGTGCTCCATGCCTCACAGAGTGCAGCCATCCAATCCCCAGAGTTAAAAAGAAGCTCAGCAGGCTGCAGGCCTTCCCATCGCGGCCCCTGGGTCCAATGATGTTTAAAACACTAAAATGATTAAATATTGTTCAATTGTTCCATCATTAGTACCCTTAATATAATTAGGGCCCGAAAGCACTCTGTGCAAAGGCCCCATTGTAATCCTACACCTCGTGACGCCAGATCACATTTTGAGGGCCCAAACATGCTCGAACTTGTAATAACGATCGTTCCCATGAAATTGACATCCATAGGGGTCTGGCTCCATTGGCACCACAGCTCCATAGGGTGCCCCTTGGACATGGCCTTTAAACCCCCACCATCATTGTTTCTCCCGAGGTGAACAATATCTGGAGGCATGATGTACTACGCCCGAGGCGCACCAAAAGTCCCCTTGACAGCATGGCCTCAAACCCACAGGAAGCCAGCCATCTGACCTTAATTTGGTAACCCAGACACTGTATCTAACTGTGACCCTCCACAGATTTTATTGAGCATCGACCCTCAAACGTGGTCAGGATACCCCTGCCACTTGACTAGTGCCAAACCTTAATTCCTTGGCTGATTGCCCATAAGTGTGGCCGTGGCTAGCACCTCCAACCTTGATGCCCTCGCCCATGAAACAGAAGCTGTTCACGATCATTCACGACGCACTGTCCAATCTACCCCAACCTGTCTTCACCTGACGGGGGGCAGTGACTTTTGACTCATTCCTTCCAGTCCGTGCTCACGAGTCACAGAATCCTCATCGATGACCGCTTGTCCTTGATTTAAGGGTAGCCTGTTCAACTTCACCCCATCAAAACCTAAACTGCTGAGTAGATGGTGGCTACCACCCTTGAGCGTCCGGCTCCTGCTCAAGGTTCCTGCCTTAAAGAAGTTTTCCTTGCCAAGGTCTCCAGTGCTGTCTATGGCAGGATCTGTTGGCTCTTCTGTAAATTTGGCAAGATAAAGAGGCACTTAGAATCTGTTCAGCGGTACAGTGCCTGAGATAATTTCTGTTGTAACTGACGCCATATAATAAAATCTCATCCCTGATAATGACACCACCCTGTACCTGTGGGATCGCCTGCCCTGCCTGTGGTTCTGGTTCTGGTTGTCCTAATGTCCTGCAGCTGTTGACCAGAGCTGCCAACCTGCTAACAGAACCGATGGAATTTGACCTTGATCCTCCGGAGCCTCCCCACCTTCACCCAGACACAGTTTAATAGTAAAAGACTCCTACACCTGTCACGACAACTAGAAACCACTGTGTGTGTGAGTGTGTTACCGGCTGCCTGCAGCACCGCCTGTATCGTTGCCTGCTGAGCTGCATCCTCTGTTACCATGGTAACAGCCGGCTGATCTGGGGTCTGCCCTGTTGTCACCATCAGGGTCGTCGTCCCAGAAACCACCTCACCTCCGTCCCCTTCTGATGACATCAGCTCCTGAGGAAGACCACTGTCTGAGGTCTCCATCTGAGGGGAGGGGGAGGGGTTAGAGAGGAACGAGCTGATTGGTTATTACTCTGTGTACCTGTGTGTGTGTGTTACCTGTGCTGCTGCCTCACTGCCCTCCATATGAACCCGTAGCCCAGGCTTGTCCCCCTCCTCTGCGGTCACCATGGCGACTGCCTCCGAGGACTCCACCCTGTCCTCCCCAACCAATGAGGAGATCTCCTGCAGTCACACACAAACACACACACACATACACATCAGCATCATCCCTGTGTGTGTGTGTGTGTGGGTGTATCTGGGTGTGTGTCACTCACAGGTATGGATGGTCCAGGTGTGGGCGTCGCCTGTGTAACCGTGGTAACAGCTCTGCTCTGATTGGCCGTGGTGGAGGAGGCGTGGTCAGAGGAGGAGGCGGGGTCTGTGGAGTCCACCTGCAGACTGTCTCCACCCTGCTGAGCTGCACACACAGAGGACAGGAAGTGAGGTCACTTCCTGCTGAGTGTACCTGGTGCACCTGTACCTGCAGTCTCAGGTTTTAATTGTTTTCCAGGATCTGCTGAACTAATGAATGCCAGGTTTTCAAGGACATGGTGCAAGTTAAGCAGGTGAGTCCAGGTGTGTCTGCAGTTACCTGTAGCTGTGGTCGCAGTGTTGGTGGTTCCGGTCTCGTGCGTCTCACACGGTGGATTTGAACACACCTGAACAAAGCAGAAACACGTGTTCAGCACTCAGAGACTTCTTTAACCAATCACAAATCATAACCTGCAGGTGTCAGCAGCCAGGTGTTCTCTCACCTGCCGGAGTCCTCCAGCTCCGGCTGTGGTCGCGGTGTTGGTGGTTCCGGTCTCGTGCGTCTCACACGGCGGATTTGAACACACCTGAAACCAGAAATATATGGTTTTCAATCTGTTTACCTTCAGCCATCACTCACCTGTTGATTCACCTGTTAATTCACCTGCTCTCTCACCTGTCGGAGACCTCTAGCTCCGGCCATGGTGGTGGTGTTGGTGGTTCCAGTCTCGTGGGTCTCACATGGTGGATTAGAGCAGGTGACAGCGGACAGGTTGGAGCTCACCTGCGGCTCGCGGTTCATTCTGGCGGAGGCGACGGTGGCGGTGTTGGTGGTGCCAGTGTCGTGTGTCTCGCAGGGCGGGTTGGAGCAGACCAGTGTCACTGCAGTGACATCATCAACACACCTGATTATTCCTCCAATCAAACACTGCATCTGTTTATACTTCATCTACATGTAGTACTGCAGTACTACTGCAGTATCAGAGATACCTGTCCTGTGCAGTTATGGGAACTAATACTAGTATCTGCAGTAATAGTATTACTAGTATTAGTAGTAATAATAGTTGTAGTACTGGTTCCTCTACCTGTAGCAGCTGAAGTATCTCCAGCCTCTCCTCCTACTGTAGTAGTCGTAGTGCTTGTAGTACTTCCAGGTTCCTCTGAGGTAGGAGAGGCCATGATGGAAACGGGGAGATCCTGAGGCAGTGGCTGAGCCTCAGCTCCGCTTGGAGTCGTGATCAGGGTCACCTGCACAGGAGAGACACAGCATTACTACGGTACCACAGAGCAGTAATACTCCTACACTCTGACAGGTGGTATCTTACCTGTTTGGGTCCGGCTGCAGCAGCGGTTGCTGTGGTAACCTGGCTGGCCAGTGAAGCAATGGTTGCCAGGGTGGTGATGGGCGTCGGTAGGGAGGGGCTGGCGGCAGTGAGGGCTCCACCTGCCACTGTGGTGGAGACACTTCCTGTTACTGTCCCCAGACTGGACACACCTGCAGAGACAAACACACACACACTGATACACCTGTCAGACACTCACTCATCTGTCAGACACTCACACTGTCCTGTTTACACACAGACTATTTATGCTGACCTGTTCCTTTCCTTACCTGAATACCAGTGTTTACCTGTGGTTGCCTTGACGACCAGTGTAGTGACTGAGGATTTGGAGCCGACAACTCCTGGTGACAGCAGTCTGACTCCGCCCATCGGGACGGTCCTGAGAATGGTACCTGACGCACCTGGAGCTCCTTTCAGCACCACCTGAACACACACAGGTAAACTGTGACTCTGCTTCTGAGTCAACTACAGCATGTCTGAACCACACCTGGGTGTTACTTGTGTGTGTGTTACCTGTGTGACCCCCTGCTGACCCCCTGCAGATATCTTGGGGACGGTGGTGAGGATCTTTCCCATGGTTCCCGGCGTCATTACTTTGGTGGTCAGGATGGTAATTGGACTGTTTCCACCTGCAGGGGGCGGAGCTTTAATCAGTCCTCACATCACAGGTAAAATCATTACAGATGTTCAGGTGTGTGTGTTACCTGCCCCCCCCCTGCAGCGCAGACACTGGGATGGTCTTGATGATGGTGGTTCCAGGTTTGGAAGTTGTCGGAGCAACACCCAGGATGGTGGATTTGGTCGGTGTGGATCCGGCCTGAGCCGTGCTGAGGATGGTCGTCTGTTTACCGTCTGCTGATGACACCAGCTTCAGGATGGTTCCTGCTGGGAGGCCAGCCTTCGTCTAAAACACAGACAGGTGAGGGTTAACACCTGTCAGGAGGCGCTCCTCAGAGAGACAGAGGTCAGAGGTCAGTACCTGGATGATCTGGGAAACCGGGCTGCTCCCGGCCTGACCAGTGACAGCTCCACTCTGAACTGGTTTGGTCTGGACCACTGACACCACCTTTCCCAGGTTACCAAGGTTACCAATCTGAAACAGAGGCAGTGATGTCATCCGGTCTGTCAACATGTGTGAGGTCACACCTGGCAGGTGACATCACTCACCAGAGCCCCGCCTCCTCCCACACTGAGCGGGCTGTTAACGAGGGTGATTGTCTTGGTGACTCCGCCCACCTGAGCCTGTGGCGACACTGTCACCGTGCCCGACTTATGGACTGTGATGATTGGTCGGCCTGGTGTCCCAGGATTGGACACCACCGAGGCTCCACCCACCTGAGCGACAGCTGTTTTTAGCATTCGAGTGGCTGGGTTACTCACCTGAGACAGAAACACAGGTGAGTCCTCCTCATGCAATTTTAATTCTCTGATACGTCTGTGACATCAGTGGCATTTGTGTTACCATGGTAACAGGAGCGGCCACTTTGACCGGGAGGCTGCTGGACCCCGGGCTGACGGCCACCGTCTTTACGATCGTAGCACCTGCTGGGACGTTCAGCACCGCCGCCGAGGACGGAGGGATCTTCTGAGTTGCCGCCGCCGCCGCCGCCAATGCCGCCATGCCACTCATCTGAGGACTGCTGCCGATTGGCTGAGAGCAGGCAGACAGGAAGATAGATATTTATCATATAACTGAAACCAGGAAACACTGAACCATCTCCATGACAACCAAACTAACTCCATCCACTGAGAAACACCTGTGCTCATGTGACAGCAGGTAAGCAGGCTGCCATGGAGACAACTGTTCATGGAGCTTGATAAAGTGACAGAAACAGGTGCGTACTGTGGCCTGTCCAGCTTGAGCAGGTACGACCATACGAACACCTGCAGAAAGAGTTGTCACGGGAACTGTGGGTTTGGGCGTGGCCTGTCTCACTGTGACGATGGAGGCTCCGCCCCCTACACCTGGAGCTGCTGCCACCTTCAGGACAGCTGCAGAAACACAGGACACGGGTGAGAAATATTCAGATCACCTAAACGTCTACCTGTGCAGGTGTGTTAACCCACCTGGTGCTTTAGCAGCTGCAGCCAATGGGCTTCCAGGTACTGAGGCAGTGGGGGAGGGGACGAGCGTGATGCCAGACAGCGGGACAGCCTGATTGGCCGGTGATGCAGCGACGGGGGCGTGGCTCTTTGAGGAGCTGGCTCCAGGTGTGGCCGTGGAGATGGGGTTGGGGGCGGGGCTGGAGGCAGGTGAGGTGGCTGCAGGTGTAGCAGGAATGTCGTACTTCTGCAGCTGCAGCAGGTATGTGTCGGCGGTCTGTGACGGCCCCCAGCTCACCTCCAGAGACGACGTGTTGGCTCGGACCAGCTGCACCCGAGAGGGGGCGCAGGGACGCTCTGAAGACAGACGGGTGAGGTAACTTTAAACAGAACAGGTGGAAACAGAGATTGCAAAGAGACAGAACCAGCTGCGGTTCAGCCTGTTTCTGGTGGATGTAACATCTGTACCTATCAGAAGACCTCACCTGTCCTCAGGTACTAGCTGAACTCTCTCACCATAGTTAAAGGCTCAGTGTTGTTCTGTGTAAAGTGTCTGTGGTTGCTGTCTGAATAATCACCTGTCTCCAGGTACCAGAGGTCCTTGCAGCACACCTGGTTGTTCCAGGCCTTCCTGTATCCGTCCCTGCCGCTCCAGATGTAGAGTCTGGAGTTGATGGCCACGCTGCAGTGACCTGCTCGAGCTCTGGGGACGTTCTCCTCCAGACTGTCCATCAGGACCGTCTCCCAACACATGGAGTCTGAGCAGACAGGTGAGCAGACATGTGAGCAGACAGACATGGCCAGTAACAACTTTCCAGGATTTGGGATTTGTCCTAGTAGAGTGAGGATCAGTTATTATTACAAATCACTTAACGTTAACAAGTTAAATCCACCTTTCTCTCTCTCTCACCTCAACCTGGTGTTACCACTGACTCCACTTCCTGAACCATCATTTCAAATTAAAAGCCCTCTGCAGAGTCATGTAATTCTAACCTCTGCTAAACTGTAAACATGAAGTTATCATCTGGTTCACAGCTCAGGTATAAATCCTCCTGCTCCATGTCTCTCCTGTCGGACTGCTGACTCTGTCAGTCTGTTTGAACTCTCTGGTAGTTTCCTCTTCACCTGTGCAGCTCTCAGCAGGTAACTCCCCTGACACCTGAGCTGAGATCAGAGAGGACGACAGGAACGAGTCTCTCTGTTTTCATCAGGTCTCTGCTCCATCACTGTCAGTTTGTGGTTCGGTCATTTTAAAGATCTGGTTGTAAAGTTTACCGCCTGATGCTCTGCAGTGATCTGTGTGTGAAGCAGCTGAAGAAAAGTGAAACAACAGCTCTAATATTTATCTCACACTCAGACACACACATACCCAGGTTGAGGCAGGCCAGCGTGTTGGTGCATTTCCACTCCTTTTCATGAGTCGCCACTTTAACGTCGTCCATCACCAGAGGAACCCAACCTCCAAACACATACATCCTGATGGGGGGGCAGACACGTGCATTAACAACACCTGCGTTTACAGCTGTGTGTAGTACTGCGTGTATCTGTAGTATGAGTACATGTATCTTACTTGTTGTTGATAGTGGTGGCAGAGTGGAGGCTGCGGGGGAGGGGGGCGGTTCCAATGAGGGCAGGTTTACTCCAGGTCAGAGTATCTGTGACATCATCAGAGCAGGAACCAATCAGAAGTCAGTTCAGGTTAATTAACACATCGCTGATTAAAACACAGGAGCACAGTCTGACAGCCCCCCCACCCCCCACCCCAGGTGAGCCTCACCTATGTCGAGGACCCACAGATCTCCCAGTCTACAGCCGCTCATCCCTCCGTAGATGATCAGCCTGCTGGCTCCGCGGCCGCTCGTCACCACAGCTGTGTGACTCTCTCTGGGTGGAGGCGGCTGACCCGACGTCATTGGGATCTCCCAGCCGACCACGCTGGAGCCCGGACGCAGCTCCAGACAGTACAGGTCGTTCAGGTACCTGAGAGGGGTCAGAGGTCAGGTCTAAAACCGGATGAGGTTTCAGGCTTCACACAGTCAGACCGCTTCAGATACCAGAGTACACCTGTCTGATAGTTCTCACCTGGGGATGTTGTTCTTGGGATCCTCGCTGTCATTGGCCAGTCCTCCAAACAAGTAGCAGCGGCTGCCAATCAGAGAGAAGCTGTGTCCGAGGCGGGGGCAGGGGGGCGGGCCGTTTTTCGGAGCTTTGGCCTTCAGACGTTTCCACTCCCAGCGACTCGCCTGCAGGACGAGGTCAGAAACACAACACGTGGATCACACGTCAAACTACTACAAACAGCTACTATTGTGACTAACCTGAGGCCCCGCCCCCGGCAGTGACATCACTCACCTGCAGCTCGTACAGGTCGTTGCTGTATTTGCCATACTCCACCATCCCTCCAAACACTAGCAGCCTCGTCCCATCACACACGAAGCCGTAGGCAGCACAGCCGGGGGGCACGTCACCGCGCACCGCCGGGATGAACCACTGGTTGGTGGCTGGGGGGGTTTAATGAAGAATCAGATGTAAAAATAAATATCAAAACGTCAGTGTTCATGTTGATTCATTTAGAAGCTAAAATCAGCTGATCACATTTAAAACTGTGTGTTCTGTGTGTGTGCATTACTGAAGTTGTTGTTAGTGGTGCTGTTAAACAATCAGTGCAGTGTGTAGTAAAATGAACAATCCATCAAACCTGAACAGTAACATCTTTGTAAATGGACTTTATGGCTGAGCCGCGTTAGTTTTTACTGCGTATGACATAAATAAATAACAGTTATATGTGATAGGCATTTTTATGTATGTTATTTTCACATTACTTCCGTGTCATTTTTATGTTGTTTATTTTTGTTGTTTTCCGCTGCAGTAGCAGGGGGCGTGTCCCTATGACGTCACCGTTGTTTTCAGTAAAAACGCGCCATTTCTCTCCGTGTTTCTGCCAGAGCTACTGTTAGCTCCCTGCTAATCCTGTCAGCATTCGAAGCAGCGCAGAGGCTAACCGAGGCCAGCCTAGCAGGCTAAGCAACAATCCGCATCAGTTTGTCACATCCACTGAGTAAAATCACTACAAATGTTATTTTAGCCTTTTAGCAAAGTTAGCGGTTAGCCTGGATAGCTTTAACAGAAGCATATCGTAGCAGGTTAGCATTAGCATCTGTTCATATAGCTGCTGTGTCTCTGCACAAAACCACATTTCACAGAATCGAACCAGACCCGGGCCGCGGTTACCCCGGTACCTGTGTTGTAGACGTGCAGCTCGTCCACGATCCCCTCGTTCCCTCCGCCGAACACCACCATCAGCTCCTTTATGGCCACGGCTCGGTGTCCGTGCCGGGGCCGCGGCACCGGCCCGGTCCAGCCCACGACGCGCTTCCAACGGGGCTGCAGCACCGCGGGGGTGGCGGATTCGGATGCCATGGCGCCGCTGTCAGGGTCCGCTCCTCCCTGTCCTCAGTGAAGAAAAAAAGTCCACGTTCAGATGAGAGTTGTGTCAAAAGTTTTAATTAGTCTCCTGCTCACTAACAGCGCGGGATTAGCATTAGCCCGCTAACTAGCTCCGTGGCTAACTAACTTCGGCTAACTCTGGAGACGATGAACAGCGTCTGTCCCGGGGTCAGTAACGTTTATCAGACACCGGTGAACTGGACAGCAGTACAGACCCAGACTGAAGAACCAGTCGCTGGTACAGATCCAGCCGTTGACTCAGAGATGGACCGCGATGCTCTTAGCTAGCCCGCAGACTGCAGTGGACAGTCCGCCATTTTACCCGGTGAATTCTGTGCGGAGTCAGTAGAAAACCGCCGGTAGCTGCTCAGCCTGAAACCAGCGCTAACACAAACTAAGTTCCAGCTGTGGGACAATGCGCTGCAAGGTTGCTCCATGCACCGCTGGAACGGAGTACTGGGGAGGCTGCGAGCCGCTGTTAAATATGCAGAGCAGAGGGGCTGTGCGCCGGGACGGGAGCCGCCATCTTGCTGCTAACAGCAACCAAAGAAAATACAGAGCGGCTAACTGCTAACGGCTAACAGCTCAGTCAACACAGCGGGCTGTTTCTGTTTACACACAATAAACTTCAAACGCCGCCCATCTCCTGCAGGACACTGGGTTTAAACTGCGGCTCTTTAAATGTCATTTAACACCTTTATCACGGTCAGAGTGACGTTAACAATCAATAAGACGCGCAATTATTGATCATCTAGATAAGTTTATTGATATTTATATCACATTTCAGCTGCATATAACAACAAATCATGAGAAGAGTTAATCAATTAACATAACCTGGACTCACGGAGGGATCAGGTCCAGAGCCTCTGAATGAAGTGACTATTGATATTTCTTGTTTGAAAGTCGCAGAGAGAGTCTCTGATGGTCTGGAGGTCCTTAATAATCCGTCGAGCTTCCTGATGTTAGAGGACAGAAAACATGTTGAGGAGTTTTGGAAATGAAATTGAGACTTTTTAAAACCTTTTTCGCACAGTGTGGGTCTAAAACTGGCATGAATATATTCAGTTTATTACTGTCAGCTGATGATCCCCTGTTCTCTATTAATCAACCTTTACATTTTCATTAGATGGACTTCTCGGTCAGGTTGACAGAGTTAACTCCTCTACACTGAACAGTTCATTATTAAGGACAAAAAGTATTCATTATTAACCAAAAAAAAGTGATCTTTGATCAATATGACTGATGAGTTATGACTGTTTTAATACTTTTTATCAGCAGTTTGTTCTCTTCTGTTTACAACTTTGTCTTTAAACTGTCTTTGGGCTGTTTGCTTACAAAATATCCATCACTGTAAAAACACATTTACACACATTGATCAATAACAACATTATTATACAATCTATATCAGTTGCAACCTTAAATTGTACTACAAATAATAATGCTAATTATAATATTTCTGTGAATGTAATAATGTTGCTGGTACACAGACTGAATCACTAAATATTCAATATTAAAACTATGAAAACTCTGAGTTATTTTTATCTTTTATTTTCTCCAGTCACTTTGGTAAAAAAAAAAACTGTTTAATGAGTTAAGACACTTAGGAACAAACAGAATGTAGTGGTGGCGCTCCCTCTTTCCTAATGCCTAATGCTAATTATGTTAGCTAACTAGCTTCCTTAGCAGCTAACTGCTAACTGCATCTGACGATTAGCAAGCAGTGTAGCAGCGCGGCTAGGCTAATGCTAGTTCACTGGCTCATTAACTTCCATTAGCAGCTAACAGGAGACAGCTTCAAAACTCAGTGTGTGTTCTGTATGAAACTCACTGACACATATTAAAACCGACAATCGACTTTATCACCGCGACAGCGGAGTTTAAAAAGATCGTCTGATTTGGATATGGTTACACTGAAACAGATAATGCTAAAGATTAGTTAGCGAGACAAGGCTGGCGCTTCCTTCCCTCAACAAACATGGCGGCTCGGTACCGTTATTTGCCACAAGAAGCGGGGAAATAACGACTACCGTTGGTTTTTTCTTCCACAAAATGAACAGAACACTCTCCCCGTGGTATCCGAGAACTGCGGTGAAACCACCGAGCTGAGAGAGGAGTGACCGCAGGGCTTCACCTCGAAAACCGCAGCATCTCCATCTTCTGAGGCCGCTCAGGGACGGAGGGACTGCCCCAACTTCACCTGCAGCACAGTGAGGAGGAG
The DNA here is from genome assembly GCA_033238685.1 of Lates japonicus. Taxonomy (NCBI): domain Eukaryota; kingdom Metazoa; phylum Chordata; class Actinopteri; family Centropomidae; genus Lates; species Lates japonicus. Next base: position 211,617 of record BRZM01000171.1, on the reverse strand, counting down.
GAGGGCGCCGCCCACAGGCCGAACACAGGAGTTACAGCCTGGACCACAGAGTCTCAACCTCATTAAAATATGAGTGGTTGTTGAATCATCAATAAAGTGTTTAATGAACAGAAATGACCAGATGATGTAAACTGAGAACAACTGTAAACAACATGAACACATCTCTGTTCATCATGATGACTGTTTATTTTTATCTCTCTCTGAAAAATCTATAAAAAGCAAAGTGTTAAAAATTACACTGAATGAGAGAGAGAGAGTCACCGATAATAAAGTGTAAATACTGTGAGTTCTGTGTTTCAGATAATAAATTTTTGTCTTTGTGACCAGATGGGAATAAATAATTGGAGCTGATCAATGATCAACGTGATCAGCATGGGCAGGTGACAGGTGATCAGTCCGTGGTACCTTCATGTGACTTCAGAGTGAAATGTTTGTGGCGTCTGTTTGAGCGGGTTTTTATAAAAAGCTCTCTCTGGGTTTAAACACTGCTGCACAGTTAACGGATTCAACAGGCGTCTGAGACACAGAGCCACCTGCAGGTCGACAGGGTGCATCAGACTCTTTGGTCCTGGAGACGAGACGCCGTCATGTGACCTCTGCTCACGATGAGTCAATCCATCAGTTGTGTTTGACAGGAAGATAATCCAACTCATTACTCTCCTCTGGTCCTCTGGACTCTGAGCTGACTCCCCCATCTGAGGGAGGAGGGGGGGGGGGGGTAATGTTATGAGCTGTGCCGACAAACAAACAAACAAACAGGTGAAAACAGCCTCATTGGTTGGAGCTAATTAGAAAATTTCGATAAAACAACGAGAAACAGAAACATCTGACGTCTGGATAAAGATCCAAACAGGACAAGGTGAACTGAGATAAAAGGAGAGGTGAACTGAGATAAAAGGAGAGGTGAACTGAGATGAACTGAGATAAAAGGAGAGATGAACTGAGATAAAAGGAGAGATGAACTGAGATAAAAGAAGAGATAAACTGAGGCTGACAATGTGATATACAGATGTTTGTTAACGTACAGAGGTCGTCAGACGACAGCAGCTCAGGAGTCTGGATCTGTCCCTCCTCATACAGAGTTTTCTTCTCCAGGAAACGCTGCTTACTGGGATTCACATCAACTAACACACACACAGGAAAGTTTACAGGTTATTTTACAGTCCAGTCTGAGTCTGCAGCCATCTTTAATCTTCAATCAACCTTTATTTAAACCAGCAGCTTCACTTTAACCTCAGTAACTCGTTCAAGCTAACTCAGATGATCAGTAACTGCAGGTTTTATCTCTGAGCTGTGTTCATCCAGTTTATAATGAGAGGAAGCTCCTTATGCTAAGCTAACTGATGCTATTCACTGTGGTTTGTTGTGTTCAAATCTTTGATCAGGCCTCAGGTCAGATCTGTCTCCATGTGACCTCTCTGACTCTGAACCGGTCAGATGTTAGCGAGCTAACGTTAGCTGTGGTTCAGTTAGCGAACTAATGTTAGCTTCAGTTCGCAGCTGCAGATATTCAGGAACAGTCAGTTTCCCAGTATGAACTCAGCTGTGTCTCAGGGGTTACCTGTCAGGTGTCACCTTTTCCCTCCGTCATGTTCAGACAGCAAAGAGGAAACAGTGACAGGATGAATGATGAACATATGAACACATTAATAAACACCAGAGCTCAGTTGGTTAGAAGCTGACTGACTGAGCTGTGGACGTACCTGAGGGCCCTGGGGACGATGACTGCAGGGACCCCGCGGGAGACAGGGATCCTGGGATGTCGTAGAGCCTCACTGTGGCCCCCCCTGTGCCCCCCCCTGTGGTCTCTGGTCCTGTGAGGGCCCCGGCCCCGGGTCTGTCCCTGGAGCTGCCGGGCAGAGGGGGGAAATGGTACTGGTCCTGGGTGGAGACAGAGGGGTGGCTGAACGGGGTTGGACAGTGATACTGGTCTTTGGAGGACGGGGACAGAGACCTGGAGCTGGTCCCGTCTGATCTGAACTGGGACAGACCTCGACTCTCGTCAGTTTCACACGGACCGACGAACGAGGAGGACAAGGAGGAGGAGGAGTGGAGCGGGTGAGGGAGGGTGAGGGCGCAGAGGGAGGAGGAGGGCTGGTAGGTGTCCTCCAGTGGTCCCAGTCTGGACAGCTGGTTGGACAGAGCTCCCATACTGGAGTCCAGGGAGCAGGGGGGTCGGGGGAAGGCCTGGGAGGGGGGAGGGGGGTGATGGAGGCGGGGGGAGGAGGGGGAGGAGTCGATCGTCTTCACCTCTCTGTGGATCTCCTGAAGTTTGTGAAACACCTGAGAGGAGAACAGAAAGGTGAGGAGGAGTCCTGACTGAGTCTAACATGGAGGAGGTGCAGGTGTTCAGTTTGTCCTGAAGGTGGCGCTGGAGGATCATGTGACCGACAGGTGTGTGTGAACAGATGTGTCTCTGACCTCGGTCATGGCCGGTCTCTTCTTCCTCTTCTTATCCAAACACGTGCAGGCCAGAGACACCAGCTGCATACAGGCAGGAGGATCAGCAGCGCCCCCTGCAGACACAGCACAGGACAGCATGAAGACCTGGACGACTGAAACTCTGTTGAAGCTGAAGTCAGTGAACGCCTCAGAACCACATTCTCTAATCATACAGTAACTGTAGGTGACTCTGTCCTGAACTCCAGCTCCACTGTGAAGAATCTCTGATCAGGATCCTTTAACTCCCTCATAACACAAACAGGACAGCCTTCAGTCACCTGTTTAACATCACACCACCTGTCACCTGTTTAACATCACACCACCTGTCACACACCACCTGTCACCTGTTTAACATCACACCTGTTTAATATCACACCACACCACACGTATCTGAAGGATGCAGAAAAACTACTGTCATTCATTATTATCAGGCTGCTCCAACAGGTCTCTGAAGACTCTGCAGCTACAAAAACAGACCATATTTCTCCTGTGTTAGTTTCTCTACTCTGTTAAATCCTCCTCCTCACCCCTCAACAGTCACACACCATCATAACTTAAAGAGCTGAGGCCAGAGGTCAGAACACAGGTCACAACATGGACACTCTGAGTCTTTACAGACAACTTCAAATCAGATCTGCTCCTGAAGAACAGCTGAGCTGTTATGGTTAGAGTTTAACACAAACTCTTCAGAACGTTGTTAAAAAGATGTAAAACCTGGAACATTAAACCATGAAGGTGAACTGATTCAGACGTATCTCAGACTAGCTGTTGTTAGCAACAGTTGATAACAACGTTCTACAAACAGCGTAGCAACATGTCCACAGATAAAACCTGAACAGTTCTACGTGTCTGACTGACTTCATGTGAAACTAATAAGACTGAGCTGCTATAAACAGGAACATTAGCAGAGTGTTCACTGCTGTTGATGTGAGGAGCAGCCATCTTGGATTCTGATGTCGGTGTTGGTGGAGCTGGATCAGACCTGAACCATGCTGCTGTAGGTCTAGACTGTTGGAGGATTTCCCATGATACACTGGGCTCCTCTCTCTCAGACATGATGAAGATATAAACACTGACCTGTGATCAGCCGCTGGTCCAAATGTTTCCTCCAGGCTGCTGCTGATGAACCAGACGGAGTGTACGACACCTCCTCCACCAGGTCCTTCTACACAACCAGACCCAGAACCAGACCCAGACCCAGAACAACAATGAGTCAAACAGTTGCAGAGGAACATTTAAAGATCAGAAATAAAACAAACTGTACTGACCAGATAGCTCTCTCTTAACTTCTTGTCTTTCTCCAGAGCTCGACGACCGGTCAGCACCTCCAACAACACCTGACACACACACAGACACGCACATACACAAGAGTTAAATCGAGTGTAACGGTCACGTGATAAATATCTGAATCACAGACATTTGCACGCTACACTTTACATTTTAATTTAATTATGTATATTTATGCTCCTTTACTTATGTTCCCTGTAAATATAGTTTTTGCTTTTTGCTCTTTTCTTTACTGTAACTGTCCTTTAGCACCAATATACCAAGACAAATTCCTTGTATGTGCAAACTTACTTGGCAATAAAGTCTGATTCTGATTCTGATTCTGACTACGTTTCCCATCAGCCCCTGCAGCTGTGTCTTTCTCACCACCCCAAAGCTGAAGACGTCCACGGCGGGGCCCAGCTCTCTGTTCCTCACGTACTCGTCAGGCAGGTACGCCAGCGTTCCTCTGACTGTCTCCGTTTTACCAACCGACGCCGTCTGAGTCACCGAGCGTCCTGACGAGCCGCCGGACGCCAACCGAGCCAGACCAAAGTCCGCCAGCTTCGCCACCAGGTGACGGTCCAACAGGATGTTAGAGCTGAGGAGGAAGGACAGTCAGGTCACCTTCAGACCATTCAGAGATTAACTGGGAGAAAACCAGAGTCATGTGACGTTGTGATGTCACAAGATGTCATGTGATGTCACCTCTTGACGTCTCCGTGGATGAGCGGTTTGTACCCGTCGGGGGGCGAGTGGAGGAACTGCAGAGCTGTAGAGACCTCCTCCATGATCCGGACTCTGTGAGACCAGGAGAGAACCACACACACTCCTGAAACACACACACACACACACACACACACAAATGAGCATAATAAATACATATCAGGACCAAAACAACACATAGACTCTGTGTGTGTTCAGTTGTGTGTTACATTGTGTAGTTGGTCCTCCAGGGATCTGTTGACCATGTAGCTGTAGATCAGACACACTGATCCTCCTCCTTCACTGAAGCCCAGCAGGTCCACAATGTTGGGGTGTCTGAACCTGAACAACACACTGATTCAGTTTCTTCAGATATTGTCTGAGTTCAGAAAGTTTCAGGTGGTTCTCAGCTGCATCATTGCCCAGACAACCTGACTGACCCCTGACCTCTGACCCCTGACCTGAGCTCTCAGATTAACCTGCTCTGGTTTAACTCAGGTTCTCAGGTGAGGTCACTGAGCTGGAGTTAAAGTGACAGAGGTTCAGGTGTGTGTCAGCTGACTCTGTGTGTAGTTTAATGACTCGTTGGTTTCTGAATGTCAAACTGAGACTGTGGACAGAGTCAGGGAGGTTCATCAGTAAAGTGCTGTTGTCACATGACCTCTGGATTCTTCATGTGTGATCTGAGACATTGTCATAGAGACTGATGGTGTTTAAACAGCCTGGTCCTGCACAGTCAGCCTCTCTCTGCTGATTGGTTCTTCCACCTGTGGGGCGGACCTTATACAGGAACACCGAGTTAACCACCAACATAACCTGCTCAAAGGCCTGAGGCCTGAGGCCTGTACAACGAGGTCTCTGTCTTATCAGAGTAACTTCAGGAATAACTTGGTGACGTCAGGTTTAACTTCCTGATTAACCTGTACTACGACAGGTGGATAGGTTTTACCCGAGGTCTGCTGCCATGGTGCCACGGTGTTATTCTACCTAAGCTCCGCCCCACAGGTGGAAGAACCAGTCAATATTGGCACAACGACTGAGAGAGGCTGACTCTCCAGGACGGGGGTTGTCTAGAGACCGTCAGTCCCCTCCCCAATAAAAACAGTATGTAGTGGATGGTAGAGGTATGTGGACCAATAAATGGTGTTTTTATGCTCCACATTTTCCATTTTCACTTTCAGTTATTTTAATTTGTATTTTTTTTCTCACAGTCAAGCAGCAGAATTGAGCATCATTAGTGTTCTATATTTAAGCAATATTAACCGAGAGGGTGTGCTTTAACGTCATTTGAGCACGACAGTGATGCAGTCAGGCAAGCGCAAGCATCACTGAAGTGCGATTATACAACTATTACCAACAAAGTAAAATGTATTTCAAAATCTGTTCATGTTGAGGAGCAATTTGCTCTCAAAATTAATTTAAAATGGCGGAGTAATATTTTTAGTGATGAGTAAGGTGTGCTGTCATGCTGATTTGAGCACATTCTAAATGTCTTGTGGACCAATCAGATTGCTCGGTCGGAACTACTTGTTGTATAATATCGATTTGAATAATAATTTAAATGGGGGGCATTATTGTCCTGAAAGATAATATAATGTGACAGGCTGTTGTAATTGTAGACTACAGACCAAAACATGCAGTATTAATGATGGAAATATGAATGTGAACCACTTTCTAGAATGTTTCTATTTGATCCAGGTTCAGTTTCCACTGAGACTGAAATACTGTTAACATGAAGTTCATACTGAACATAACAGCATTACATTCATACATATACAGCGTGTGAGTGTTCCAGGCAGATCATTAACAGTAACAGCTCATTCTCAGACATGTGACCCACGTGTTGACTGTAATCCAAGTATCTGAGAAATGATCACATATGTTCCATGTCCTTACATCTCATATTACAGATGAAGAATCCAGAGAACATGTGACCAGTCTCCCTGTCTTTGTTGGTTTGACATTGTGTCGTTAGAGTCTCTTTAAATTCCTCTAAACCCACAGAATTAACGTGCGCTCTTCATCTGAGAGATACGGTGCACGCCCCTTTAATGAACACGCACTGACTCTGATTAAGTTAACACCGACTCAACTTACCGACATCTGAACCACCGTCGTACCGTTTAACACAGATCGAGGCAGTCAGGGTTTGTCAACCCCGACTTTCACTGATAACCCCGAGTATAATCAGAGGAGGTTAAACTGCCTCCTCGGAGCAGTTTAGAGAAGCAGTGTAAATCACCATGGCAACAGACCTCAGGTAACACCGGTCCACCTTTAGTAATACAGGTCAATCAGGAAGTTACAGCCAACATCATTGAGTTACTCCTGAAGTTATCTCTCTACAGGTGTCAGGTGTGTCTGTGCAGTGACAGAGGACGACGATGATTTACGACAGCTTCCTGTCATGGCTGTTTCTGATTGGTCAACTCGAACCCACAGGTCAGAGACGTCACAGTGACCTCACCTGGACAGGTTCTCCACCTCAGTCTGGAAACTGTTCGTCAGCAGAGTCAGGTCCAACAGGCCGTCCTACAACGACAGTGATGATGTCATCAACAACAGTGATGATGTCATCATCAACAACAACAGCAGCGTCATCAGATCTCAGGTGTTTCTGAGGTAAACGGTCACATGACCAGAGCAGTATCCAGGTGTCTGATCAGGTGACTCCAGGTGACCCTGTCACTGTGAGTCCTGAGTGATCTGCGCTGTGATTGGCTGACCTGTTTCAGTCTCTTCACAGCACAGTCCGTGTTGTTCAGAGTCGCTCTGTACACGACTCCGAACCCCCCCTCCCCCACCTGCAGGGAGGGGGAGAACCCATCTGTCCCAGCATGCACCTCTTCAAACGACCAGCACATCACCCGGCCTCCACCGCCACAGGCCGCCACCTGGGAGGGCTGAGGGATGACATCATCATCATCATCATCGTTATTATTATTATCATTATTATTATTATTGTGTGTGTATGTGTGTGTGTGTGTGAGACCTGGGGGGGGGGGCGGTGTGGTTCAGTCTTCAGACCGATGGGGGGTGGGTCAGGTCCAGGTAGTGGTCTTCCTCCTCCTCCTCCATCTGCTGGATAAAGAAGAGAGGATGACGAGCAGAGCCAATCAGCTGAGGATCAATAAACACTGATCAATGAAATGTAAAGATGATCACATGACACAAAATAATCAGATTTTACTCTAAATAACAGATGAAACTGATGTTGAGGAGTTTTCATCTGAGCTCAGTGTTTCTGCAGACGAAGGATCAAACAGCTGCTGATATTCAGTCAGAGCAGAGAGAGGTCACCTGACACACCTGACCTCAGGTGTGTCAGGTGTTGTGGGTTTTTTGGTGAAGAATTTCTTCATAAGTGACATCATCATCTGATCTGAATCTGAAACTCAGTCCTTCCTGTTCTGCTGCTGCTGCAGAGAAAACCTCAGTCTGATGTGAACCTGAGGTCAGAGGTCAGAGGTCACTGCAGGTCCAGGTCTGAAGTTAGCATCAGCCAGATAATCTTCACAGCAGATGAACACCACTGTTCTGATGTTTGAAGCCTAACCAATCTCCAGAAGTAAAAGCAATGTTAGGCTACATATAAACTAACCACACCACGTCACATGACGCCAACGCTCTACCACTAAGCTTCCAATTGGTCATTTCATTTAGCTCTGAGCTCTTCTACAAAAAGCCTTTCGTGTTAGTGATAGCTTTAAGAGCGTGAGGAGAAAACACAACGAGGCTGTAAAGGTGGGACTGGGTGAGTGATGGGTTTCATGTTAACGCCCCCACAACCTCTGTAGTCTCATCATTTAGACACCTGCTAGCAACCGCTTTTTAAGACACGAAAAGCTCAAACATCAGGAGTGGGGATTTACTGACCCATTTTATGTCGGAGAATAAAACCTGAAAATGTCTTGAGCTTGTGTTAAAACCACAGACCTTATTTCAGAGACATTTAACCAGAAACATACCACTTGGACGAGGGAACAGGAAGTGCCAAGATGCTAACATACAATTACTTCCTGGTGTTAGGACTCAGTCCTGCAAGACACTACACTGCAGTGAAGACGACGATGTCACCACCTGATCACAGCCTCACACCTGAGAGCTGATCACACCTACTTCCTGTTACCTGTCATGGTCAGTCTGAGGGTGCTCAGTGTGGGCGTGGCCTCAGAGGGTTTGGGAGGGGGGTCGAAATGAGGGAGAGAGATGTGAGGATGATGAGAAGCAGGAGGCGGACGAGGAGGAGGAGGGAGGGAGGAGAACGGCCTCGGACTGGACATCCCTGCACAGAGAGAAAGAGAGGGCAGGTCATCAGAGGTCAGAGGTCGTCAGAGGTCAGAGGTCGTCAGAAGTGAACTCACAGCCCAGGATGACATCACGGGGGCGGAACAGCTGCAGACGCTCCAATAGGTCGATCAACTCCCCAACTCTGCCGTTCCTGTTCTCCCATTGGTTCATCACCCAGTCAGTCCGCCTCTCCTTCCTCACATCCAATCGCACGGCGGTCTGATCGCCCAGGACCTCTGAGGCTGCAACAGAGAGAGTTACTGATCAATAACCTGACCCTGACCTCCCTCTGTGGCTGCGTTTCAGGTCCGTAAACGACGCCTGCATTGCGATCGAGTCTCAGTGCCCTGCGGATCCGGATACAGACACACACACACGGTCCTGGACTGCAGTCACAGACCACACACACACACACGGTCACGGACACACGGTCCCAGACACGTTTGGTACGGACGGGCCGCACAGACAGACCACACGCACACACACAGACACAGACACACTGAATAGACACACAGACACAGACACACACACACAGACAGACACACACACAGACACAGACACACACACACAGACAGACACACACACAGACACACACACACAGGGTTGAAGTTGTTTCTGTTGATCATCAGTTTGTGCCCCCCCCCCCCGTTTAAAGGTTCACCTGACATCACAATACAGACAGGTGAGCTGACAGACAGACAGGTGAGCTGACAGACAGGCAGACAGCAGACAGACAGCTGACAGACAGACAGGTGAGCAGACAGACAGGTGAGCTGACAGACAGGCAGACAGCAGACAGACAGCTGACAGACAGACAGGTGAGCAGACAGACAGGTACACCCTCCTCTACATCTCCATGTTAGCCTTTAGCAGACGGTCTGCGTCCCGGTTCTGACTCACCGAAGCGGGTCCAGTCCAGGTCTGACAGGCCGTCCATGACCCGGCAGAACTCCCAGAGAACGGAGGAGGGCAGGTGGTAGAGGAACTGCCCCCTCAGGTCTACCCCCGACATCTTTTACCCTCAAACTACTATCACTCTGAAGCTAACGGGCTAACAGCTAACAACGGGCCGCCACAGTGGGGCGGGGGGTGGTCACACCGGGACCGGAGTGGTCCGTCACATCAGAACAGTCCAGAACAAACCGGATCAACACGGTACTGATAGCCGGTTCAGTCCATGGATGGATCACCGGAGCTCCGGTCACACACCCGAGATTCACTCTCACGGGTTCAGCTGCTTCCGCCTGCGACAAGTTCACTGCAATAAGAGCCGCTTCCGGTGCGCGGTTCTCCAAAATAAAAGCTCGAGTCCCAAGAAGAGAAAATACAGAGAGAGAGAGAGGCACAAAGTTTCCGAAAGTTTCCTGAGTCATTCAGTTTTTACTAAAATAAAACTTTAAAAGTTAAAAGTTTCCGAGTAAAATAACTTAATATTCTGACTACAGTAAATATCTGTAACTCTCTTGATTGTAGTCTCAACCATTCACTTCCTGTGGCCTGTCAGTGTTGACTGTGATGACGTCATGATGTGTGACATCATGGAGCCTTGCACCAATCAGAGGAGAGAAACAACAGGTCGAAGTGAACAGGAAGAGGAGGAAGAGAGACCCGCTGAACGCGGTATATACTACATATTTATACTGCATACATACACATACTGCAGTATACTGTATATATACTGCAGTATGTGTAGGAATGTTGGAATGCTACCACACAAACTCAGTCAGAGGGTCTCTACGCACAGGCTTCAAAACACAACATCTACACTGCTCCAACATCTCCAAACAGCAAAACAACAACTGCTATCACAACCACAGACTAATGTATATATAACTGAGGTGTATCCAGTATAATAATGTATAACTGCATTATAATAATATATAACTGCAGTACAATAATAAATAACTGCAGTATATCCAGTATAATAATATATAACTGCATTATAATAATATATAACTGCAGTACAATAATAAATAACTGCAGTATATCCAGTATAATAATATATAACTGTAGTGTAACCAATATAATATATAACTGCAGTATATCCAGTATAATAATATATAACTGCAGTATATCCAGTATAATAAAATATAACTGCAGTATATCCAGTATAATAATATATAACTGCAGTATATCCAGTATAATAATATATAACTGCAGTATATCCAGTATAATATATAACTGCATTATATCCAGTATAATATATAACTGCAGTATATCCAGTATAATATATAACTGCATTATATCCAGTATAATATATAACTGCAGTATATCCAGTATAATATATAACTGCATTATATCCAGTATAATATATAACTGCAGTACAGATACACACCCATGCAGCTGCTTCTGTGGGGACTTTTATTTCTTCTTACAGTAATCTGATGTCACACCCCAACACACACAAACAAATGAGTGTGTGTTGGGGGGGGGGGGGGTGACACACACACACACACACACACACACACACACATACAGCTTCCTTTTGCCAAACTGAGATATTTATAACTTTGTGGTTTGTTGGGGAGTTCCTGAACACAACATTAGTTCAGTTCATTGTGTGTGTGCGTGTGTGTTTGTGTGTGGTGTGTGCGTGTGTGTGGTGTGTGTGTATGCGTGGACCGTCCTCACCTCGGGACAAACCTTGAAGACCTGGTCTTGAGGTTCAGGTTGGATCAGATACAGTTCTGGCTTGAACCAGTTTTCCTGTGTTAATAACCTAAAGTTACTAATACTGTGGAGTACAAGTACAAAGTAACATGAAAAAGAGTGATTTCCACATTTTGGGGTCCTCCTGATTTAACACAGATAATAATAATAATGTGAATATTATATATGTTATTTGTGTGTGGCAGAAACAGATTCTTAGATTCCAGAGTAACAGCAGTTTAATCTCTGATGAATCCATCTGTTCAAATATTAGAAATAGAAGCTTCATCTCTCTGCTGCTCATCAACAACCAGAACATAAATCAGCTGTTTTCAGTCTGATAATTATCTTTATTACTGTCAAACAAATATAAACGATGAAAATCAATATGGTATTAAAAGTGTATACTGGTGCTGTGTAGTTGAGACGTGTCATTTCATAATTTCTTTACAACAGTTTTTATTCTTGTTTTATGATCATCACTTCATACATGTCACACACTGTGTCTGTGAGAAATCACAATAATAATCAATCAATATGACAAAAACATGAGATAAATAACAATATTTACAGTTTAAACTATTACAGCATATTATAGTTTTAAATTCATTTTAAAAACATGTTATCCTGTTTCATATGTACAGCTCTGTAAAATAATAAACCCATTATATTTTCTACTATGATAATTTCCCTCCATTGTCTAATAATCTGTCCACACCTGGATCCAGGTAAATAGCAGGAAGTTGATGGTTGAGCTTATTTCCGAGCGAGTCCTGAACGCCTCATCCTGACCGTCTCAGGCCGTCACATCTCGCGAGAATACACCGCCCCTGCGCTGCGCTGACCTCATGTTGGCGCAGATCTCGCGGTGTTTGGTAACTGACGGCGGTTGGAAATGGAGTCGGAGGGGGCGGGGTGCAGCAGGAGGGAGCAGAGATGTTTGGAGGCTTTTTTTTTAATATAAAATTATTTATTTAAATAAAAATGGCCGCCGTGGAGAGCGGAGAGGAGAGACTGTAAGTGGGTTTTTTTACATTTTATCCTCCGTTAAAGCGCCGCCGCCGCCGCCGCCTCCCGCCGCCGCCGAGCTTTTTCTGTCGTGTGTTTTATTGAAGTAAAAGTGCGTTGGTTTTCTCCGCGGCCTGTCGCGGCGGAGCGGGGTTAGCGGGAATACGTCACCAACTTACTGCTAAGTCTGTACTTTAGCTGCTGTAGCCGGAGCGGAGGTTAGCTTGAGCTTAGCCCGCTCTCCGTGCGCCGCCGGGCCGTTCTGACTTCCACACAACTCCCCGGGAAGTCAGGCCGGAGGTCGGCGGCTGCGTGTCCGTCACAAACATCACAGACCCGGTCACCGGCGGTGTGTCCGCCCGCCGCCGTCAGACAGGCAGGGAGCTAACGGCTGCTAGCTGGTTAGCAAACACAGAGTGTTTTCATGTGAGGGGAACAAACAGAGTCAGGCTGCTCAGTAACCCGGGTTAACACCCCCCCCCCCCCCCCCATCCACACACAAACATCCCGGTACACGGCCCGCACCCTCCAGCCCCCAGTCCGCGGGCTGAGACCCAACATTACTCTGATTAGCATCCAGCTGCCTCAGAGCCGCTGAGCCAGGCAGCAGCGTGTGTGTGTGTGTGTGTCTCAGGGCTTTAGGCGGGAGTCGAACCCGTGACTGTGCGTGTACAGGACGCTCTGTGCGTGTGTGTGGCCCAGTTTCCTCTGTAGCTCACTTCCTGTTCCTGTGGCTTCACCTCCACCTGCAGCTTCATCACACACACACACTAATACACACGTTACAGACGCACACTAACACACACTCAGCCTGGAGGGTCTGGACCCCGCTGGGGGAGGAAGGAGGGGGAATAAATTAGAAACTGACTTTATTTATTTCCATCAGTTCATGTGTTGGTTCATTTCAAACAGAGGTGGAAAGTAACTAAGTACATTTACTCAAGTACTGGTCAGAGGTACAGTTTAGACGTACTTCAGCTTTGAGTATTTCTGTATCATGATACTTTATAATTGTACTCCATTACATCTCTGAGTAAACCAGCTGCAGGTACTTAACAGGTCAATGTTATAAACTGTAAATACAGCAGAGTTGATCAGTCGATCAATTCATTGACAGGAAATTAATCAGAAACTACTTTGTTTTTTTTTCATTCAAATCAATAAATCTGCCGTTTTTATTATTTAACAAATTTTATTATCAGAGAAAACTGTGATGACGTTTTCACTGTTTCATGATTTTATTTATACATCAAACCAATCAATTAATCAATAATCAACAGATTCATCAATAATAAAATTAAAACATCAGTAATAATCTGATGAATTTAAACATTTTGAAAACTGATAAAACTCACAGTTACTCTGACAGACTCTTCCCCTGGTAACAGATTACTACAGTGTAACAGAGTACTACAGTGTAACAGATTACAACAGTGTGGTATTAGTAATAATTCACTGTTCAGATGTTTTGTTCAGTTGATTCAGAGACAGAAAGAGACGACTGAACTGATTATTAATCTCATGTTCACCTGACGTCCTCTGACACATTCACCTGACGTCCTCTGACGTGGACACGTTCACCTGACGTCCTCTGACGTGGACGCGTTCACCTGACGTCCTCTGACATGACGCTCACCTGACGTCCTCTGACGTATGCATTCACCTGACGTCCTCTGACACGTTCACCTGATGTCCTCTGACGTGGACGCTGATGACTGATGGTGGAAACGTCAGAGATTGAGTCCGTGTTGCTCCTCATGTTTTATATCTGCAAAGAAAAAAGACAAAATTACACGAAGGTCAGAGTTTGTGTTTCGTCGTCAGACCGACTCTCAGCAGTGAAACTGTATCAGATCAACATGTAGAACCTCTGAGGTCAGTTGTTCAGGTGTCTCAGGTTCTGTCCATTTTCATTTTAAAACTAAAACCATCTCCGTCCAGACGAGTGTTTTAGCTCCGCATCAGAAATAACCTCCAGAGACAGATCACATGACCACTCACCTACACTGAGCATGTGCAGGTGTAAACAGGAAGTCAATTGTTCACTCTGCAGGTGTTTAGTTACAGAAAATACTAAAATGTAACTCCTGTGATTTATCCTCCATGTTACATTCACCACTGAGGCTGAAACAGGTCACATGATCAGAGCGTGACCAATCAGGCGAGGAAACGTCCTGACTGATTAGAACCAAACAGGATCGTGAAAATAATTGTTAGCTGCAGCTTTAAAATTACTGAGATCAGAAAAGGTTGAATCCTCAGTTGTTTTGTTCAAAAGCCAAATATTCAGTTTATAAACGACTGTGGAGCTAAAACAGTGCTGATCACTTCTGACTGATTTACTGTTTAGTAATCGATTAATCACCTGATCTTTTCAGCTCTACCATCATCATCAGTTTAAGAATCCCTTATTTATTATTTTTAAATACAAAATGAATGTAAATTAATTAATAATTGAGGTTAAACAGTCGTTATCTTCCGTGGTTAAAACAGAACAGTTTAGGTGACATCGTGGTGGCAGCTCATCGGTGGCGCGGTGCGTTCATGAGTTACCAATATTGGATAAACGTTTTCCACCGTTTCCAGCTCTCACACCTGTAGATCTTATTTTAGCTCGACTGACACCTGCATGAAAATCACACACATGTCGAGAGTCATATCTTCTTTTTTAGAGTGAGTTGGTAACAGATAAAAATCAATGTTAGCTGCAGCCTCCTCAGAAAAATGAAGAAGGCAAAGGACAAAGTGGACACAAGTCAGTTAAAACACACAGTGAAAATGAGGACATCAGCTGGTGGAGTCTGGTTCTGAGGTTGTAAACATCACTTCCTGTTTACAACCACCTGGATGAAACGCTCCGACTCACGACTGACGTGTGAAGCTGCAGCAGATCAGAGCTGTTTAGGTCTCTGACCACAGACCTGAGACCTGCTGCACACAGAAAATCCACCACAGGAGACGATTTGTTTTAAAGGTTCAGAGACTGATTTGAAAACTTCCTGTTGGTGTGTTCAGGGACACTGTCAGCAGCTGTAATTTTGATACTTCCTATAGTTGTTTCACAATAAAAGCCTCAATCTGCCTCAAACAGACCACTGTGCTGGTATGAATGGAGAGAGATCCAGAGTTACTTGGTCCTCTACAGAGAGTGTTGCATTATGGGCCGTTTGTAGCATTGGTCCAGTTTAACCTGTTTGAAATAAAACCAGTTCACAGCATCTCAGACTTGAACCAGAGAGAAAATCTGTCCATCAGCTGAGTAGTTTGTACACCTTGTGGTTTTGAAAGTCCACTCTCAAAGACGGGGCTAAAGGCCTGTCGTCATACAGACCTTTCACAGTAAAAGCGCAGGTTCAAGACTGCACAGAGAAAGACCGTTATTTATCTCTCTCAAGTCAAGTCAGTTTTATTTATATAGCGCCAATTCACAACAGAAGTTATCTCGAGGCACTGTATATACAGAGCAGGTCTAGACCGTACTCTATCTTATAAAATTTACAAAGAGAGACCCAACAGATCCCACCATGAGCAGCACTAGGCGACTGTGGCAAGGAAAAACTTCCTTTTGAGAGGCAGAAACCTCAAGCAGAACCGGAGTCAGGGTGGGCGGCCATCTGCCTCGACCGGTTGGGTTTAGACGGAGGGGGGTGGGGGGATGGGGTAAGAGAAAGACAACACTTCAGATACACAGACTAAATGTAAATAGTAATACAAAATAATAATAATAATAATTATAGCTATAGGAAAACATTAATAGCAATAACACTAATAAATGTTTAATTGTTGTAACATCATCGGGATCTTTGTGCAATAGACTGCTGTAGTGATGATGTGTTTCTATAGTCCAGCCCTATTCAATTCAATTCAGTTTTATTTATATAGCGCCATATCACAACAAAAGTCATCTCAAGGCACTTTTCATGTAGAGCAGGTCTAGATCGTACTCTTTAAAATAGGTATTTACAGAGAGAGACCAAACAAATCCCACAAAGCCCTGAAGTTAGCATCAGCCTGGTTCCCTCCAGATGAACACCACTGTTCTGATGTTTGAAGCCTAAAAGCTAATGTTAAAAATGTTATAAACCAACTACACCACGGTCACATGACATCAACGTCTCCACCACTAAGCTTCCAACTGGTCATTTCATTTAGCTCTGAGCTCTTCTACAAAAGCCTTTCTTCTTAGAAAGTTAGTGAGAGTTTGAAAGAGCGTGAGTAGAAACACAACGAGGCTGTAAAGGTGGACTGGTGAGTAGATGGGTTTTCATGTTAACGTCCCCGACAACCTCTGTAGTCTCATTTAGACACTCGTTAGCAACCGCCTTTTTTAAGACACGTAAAAGCTTCAAACATCAGGAGTGGGGGATTTACTGACCCATTTTATGTCGGAGAATAAAACCTGAAAATGTCTTGAGCTTGTGTTAAAACCACAGACCTTATTTCAGACATTTAACCAGAAACACACTGACTTTGGGACAAGGGAACAGGAAGCGCTAACATGCTAATTTACTTCCTGGTTTTAGGATCAGTCCTGCAGGATTCTGTATATGGTCAGAGTTCAACTAAACTGAACTTTGGCCCAGATACTGATGTCCACAGTGCTCCACAACATCACTGATTTGATTCTGGTATGGCGGTCTGGTTGCATCCCCCCTTGCCCTGAGTGATGTAACGTTAACAGGCATGATGTCATCTGTTTTTCACAGGGAGGAAGGTCAAGAGGGTGAGGAGGGACCTGTCGATCCCCAGGCCCCCACCAGGGAGAGAGACAGGTCCCACAGTAAGACCAAGAAGGCCCGCAGGGAGCGTCGTCATGCTGACCGGGGGGCTGAGACCACATCATCAGCCACGCCCCCATCAGCTGGGCTACAGCCACAGACAGGGGTGGAGCCACAGACCCAGGTAAAGACATGTGTTGCCAACAATAGCGGTCAGAACGGGTGGAGTCCTGGAGGGACCATGTAATCCTGTATGATGCATGCTATGGATGAAAAGCTGGTTTCCTGTTACTTCCTCCCTGCAGGTGTTGGAGCCAGTGGCGGGTCCCTCAGATCCAGGATCAGCACCAGGGTCAGAATCTGCAGCAGGCAGTGAATCTGCAGGGTCTCCCAGGCAGCGGCGCTCCATCATCCGGGACCGCGGGCCTCTGTATGATGACCCATCACTGCCTGAAGGCTGGACCCGCAAACTCAAACAAAGGAAGTCTGGACGCTCTGCAGGGAAGTTTGATGTCTACCTGATCAAGTAAGCCACACCCACCTCTGATGCTATGCTGAGCTGGAGTATTAACAGTTTTAGTGCTGGTATCTGATGTGGTTTGTTTGCTTTTGGCTTACTGTTTAGCTCAGAGGGGAAGGCATTTCGTTCCAAGGTGGAACTTATTGCCTACTTCCAGAAGGTTGGTGACACAACCACCGACCCCAACGACTTTGATTTCACTGTCACTGGACGTGGAAGCCCCTCCCGCCGCGAAAAACGTCCACCCAAAAAACCGAAGGTGGTGAAACCATCGGGACGAGGCCGTGGGCGACCAAAAGGTACTCTGGCACTGACGCTCAAAGTTAACCTGAAGTCCTTACATTGAACTCAATGGTGGACAGAGTTTGTAAGTGTCTCTCATTTTCTTGAGGTTTGTTTATCTTCCGTTGTGTTGATGCAGGCAGCGGGAAGATGCGGCAAGCTACAGAGGGCGTGGCCATGAAGCGCGTGGTTGAGAAAACTCCGGGCAAACTGCTGGTCAAGATGCCCTTCAGCAAGGCAGAGTCCTCCACCGGCACCACCTCCACTGCCTCAAAGGTATGACTCATCTGTTCAGTCAATCACAACAGAAAGCTAACTATCCCAGATATACTTTTCCCAAGCAACTTACCACCGTTCTTCCACTCAGGGATCCTGGGAGAACTTTATTTTCAAGCAGCAGCACTAAACTTGATGTGAGTGAGTGCAGTGCCTCTCAAAAAACTGACTTTTGAAACGCACATAAATACTTACTCCTGTCAAAAGATGTTCTGTTATTTTAAGTGCTAAAGTTGAAGGCACCTGGTTCACCTTCCTCAGTTCTAAAAACTGACTACGACCTACAGACTGTTGTGATTTGAATGATCACACCTCGCCCTGCTGAAAGAGACTGTCGCAGAGTTGCTAACTGATGCCACCTGGTGGTCCGTTAAATCAGATGGCAGGGGAAGCTGCCAGACATATCTGGTAGAAACATCTGGCTAAGAAGCCTGTGTGCAATGCTTCCACTTCCACCTTTACAAGGACTTTCTGTTGACCCCATGTAAGGTGTGGATGTGGAATTCATAGGAGTCTTATTCAGAGCCTTAAGGTACATGCTTAGAGATTGGTGCCTATTGTGGTGGCAACCCAAAAGCTAGTGCACACCCCAGAGGAAGCTTAAGGAAACAGCCAAGGAACTCATGAATCAGCAGAAAGATAGAAGGACTGTAGTTTCTGTGGTCAGAGATACAAAGACCCAGGTGAACAGACAGTGAGACAGGACTTCCAGTAAGCCTCAGAAATGTTCCAGCAATGACTCAGAGAGACAGACGTTGCCCAAGCCTGAGACAAACTGCTCACCTTTACTGGGGAGACTGTTGGCTGATCAAGGGAACATTTTTAGAGATTACCAGCTGTTTATTCTTGCAAGAACAGCCTACGTATGCTTTGTGTACACAAAGGGGACCTATGACTTTGTCCCTTAAAATGTCTTGTCATGGTGTCAAAGGCTGTACAACTGTTTCATGGTGAGGATCTCTCATAGCCTTACAGCCATGTGGATGCAAAAAGTGTAGTTAGTGTGTTAGGAATGCTCATATTCAAGTGTATTATTAAAAACAGCAGCATGTTGATGCCAGTGCTAATGCTAATGCTCGTTGATGTGGTAATTCCCCTGCAGGTGGTATCTCCTGCCCTGGTGCCCAAGTCCCGTCCTGGGAGAAAGAGGAAATCAGAACAGGAACTTCCGCCCCCACCACAGACTGCCCCTAAAAAACGGGGCAGGAAACCAGCCTCAGCTTCAGCAGCAGCATCAGCTGCCACAGCATCCACCTCCTCTGCAGCACCCTCTGGTGGCTCAGCAGCTGGGAGCTACACTGCAGCTGCCATCTTAGCTGCTGAGGCCAAACGGAGAGCAGCCAAGGAGTCTTCCACCAAACCTGTTGTCCAGGAAACAGCTCTGCCAATCAAAAAACGCAAAACAAGAGAGACAGTGGAAGAGAGGGAGAGTGTTCAGACTCCAGCGACTACAACAGCAGAAACTGGAGGGAGGGCTACTGCAGAGGGGGAGGGAGGGACAGGGGAGGGGGCTCACACCTCAGAGCCTCAGCCCACCCCATCTGAGCAGAGCCAATCACAATCACAGAAACAGCCCACTGCTTCTGATGAAAGCCAATCACATGGACACAAGACACATAAAGGGAGGAAGCACAAGGAGAAAACGGCAATATCAGCAGGAGATGGAGGAAGCAGAGGAGAGGAGGTGGGTGAAGATGTAGGTGATAAGGGAGCAGAGGGAGGTGGAAGGAGTAGCAGCAGCAGCAGTAGCATTAGCCCATCAAAAAGCCACAAAAGGAAGGACCGGCCACCTCACAAACACCACCATCATCACCACCACCACCATCATCATCACCGCCACCAACAGTCCTCTGCCTCCACATTGGATCAGCCTCCTCCTCCTCCTTCCCTCCTCCTCCTCCTCCTCCTCAAGCCTCTGGACACCCAGCACCCTCCAGCTAGTCCAGGCCTGAAGTCGAGTCCCAGACTATGCCTCAGATCACCACCCAACAATCACAGCACACCCAGCAAGCTCCTCCCAGACCACAGTCCAAGTCTGTGCCTCAATCCCCGCCAGAACCTCGGCATCCTCCCCCTCAACCACGCCACCAGGCCCAACTCCGTCCCCAACAGCATCCCCAGACCCAGTCATCCAGTCAGCCCCAAGCCCAGCCTCGATACCCAGCACCCCAGTCCTCTCCTACCAGGCATGTCTTGCCCCAACCACGGCCCCAACAACCCCAGCCCCAAACCCACAGTCAGCCCCAGACGTCACCCCAAAAAGCCCAGTCACAACCTGTCCACTCCCCAGCTCAGCACCGAACCCAGCTTCAGGCTCAGCATGCTTCACCTCAGTCACATCCTTCTCAGTCCCCATCCATTCTACATGTTCATCCGCCCCAAACAAGGCATCCACATCCACAAACCCAGTCTCCCACAGCACTCCAACTTCAAACCCTGCCCAGGCACCCGTCTCAACCCCAGAGCCAGCTCAAACAGCAATCTCAATCCCAGCCCCGGCAGTCATTGCAGCCTCAACTCCAACCCCAGGCCAGGACCCAATCTCAACCCCAATCCCAGTCCAGAACCCCAGCCCAACCTCAGCCTCAACTGCAGCCCAGAACCCCTGCCCAAATTCAGCCTCAAATCCAGCCCAGAACGCCAGCTCAAACGCAGCCTCAACCCCAGTCCAGGAGTCCAGCCCAAACTCAACCTCAATCCCAGTCTAGAACCTCTGCCCAAACTCAGCCTCAACACCAGTCCAGGACCCCAGCCCAACCTCAACCTCACCTGCAACCCAGGCATCAAGTGCAGCCCCAACTGCAGACGAGGCACCCTTCACAACATCAACTCCAGACTCAATACAGACCACAATCCAGACAGTCTGTCTCCCAGCCTAGGCCTGCCCAGTCCCAATCCCAGTCCCAAGCACAACCACACTTTCAGCGGATTCAAACACAGCTGCGCCCCCAGCCCCACCCTCAGCTCACCAGGCCTCATGTGCAGCACCTCTCATCCCACAGGCCATCTCCCAGCCTAACCAGAACCAACCTGGTCCCTGCTCAGCAGAACCAGAGCGAACAGCCTCAAGATCTGAGCACCACACGGCCTGGCCGAGGAAGCCTTCCGCCGAGCCGAGAGGTCAGCATGGAAGACGTCAGGGCGGAGGGGAGAGGAGATCCAGCCATGACATCTGAAAACAGAGAGGTTTTAGGAGGAGAAAGAGGGTCAAATAGCACCTCAAGACCTCCCAGCTCCATGCCTACTGGACCTCCCGGGGTAGCCGGGGCCAGTCTTGTCCCCGGGGCAGATGGTAGGAACAGGCTCCGGGCAGAGCCAGAGGCAGCAGGTGAGGGCAGGGAGCTCAGAGACATCGTACCCCAATCCGCCGTCCCGTGCCCCAGCCGAGAGGAAACCGTAGAGTCACGGACTGCCGTCAGCGAAAGAGTCAGCTGATTGGTCGGGCCGATGAACAGGCTGACTGATCGGTAGACTGACGGACTGAGTCAGCACCAGGTGGAAGAGGAGTGTGACTGGGCTGTTCATGGAGGTTTAATGTTTTTACACTGTTTTCAGATAGAAGGATAGCGTCACACAGAGCTGGTAGGACTGTTGCAGCTTCTGCTCCGTCTGATTCTGTCTGGAGACTCTGTAAAGTTCTGGATTAGAGAACCGACCTGGACAGCTGGAGAGGAGGACAGATAGTGTCTTTTTCTAGGAAAACAAATGAAAAGGAAAAACCGATAAAAAGTGTGTGTGTATATATAATCAAAAGGCAGCTGTTGTGTCCCGCTAGTCTCCGTGGGGAGGGGGGGGAGTAGTTTGGAACTAAAATCCAACGCTTAACAACACATTACTCTGAACGAAACGTTGCTTCCGGAATATAACCTGTTTTTTTTTGTTTTTTGTTTTTTGTTTTTTATTTCGTATTTTGATAGTTTATTGTTTTGTCTCTGTTATACAGCTTTAAACTCTGATATAATTGACTGACGGTCCCTTACTCATCGCCTTGCTGCTGACTGACAGTCCCTTATTTAAAGTCTCTCTCACTAAAAGTCCTCCTATTGACTGACAGTCCCTTACTGAAACTAGTCCTTGACTGAAAGCCTCAGAGGTGATGTGGGGCGGCGGTTTGCACCTTAAACTGGTTTCTTAAAAATGTCACGTTTGTTTTCCTCCCCATTTTCCATTAAACCCATAATAAACAAAGAGGGGGGTCAGTAATGCTTTCCATCCTCTTCCAGACTGCCCCCTACAGGTAGCCAATCTGATGTATGAGTATTTATATTGAAGTCATGACTCTACACAGACGTCATTCTGAACAGAGTCTTTGAAACCCATTTTGATTGTCGCTTGAAATATTTTCAAATCGACTTGAGGAGTTCTTGATTCCTCCAATCAGACGCTGAAACAGCCTCAAAAACAGATGAGTCAGTTGTTTGAAATGAAATCCTCGAGTGCTCCTCATCTGTTTTTCAAGTACTTCAAGCGAATTGTTCTTCCAGTTTAGAGATTCTTCCATACTGGTCTTCATTGAATCTGTTTGTTTTGGTAGTCTTTTTGTTTCCAAAGGAAGCACTTTTAATATCAAACCAAACCCACTTTTACAGTAGCTTTATTTTAGTTTTTAGTCTTAATGAAAGAGTGGGAAATGGACTCATTGTTTATTGTTTCTTCGTGTTGAATGTCTGGAACAGTTTGCACTCCTCCAGTTTGTACAATCAACCGCCTGCATGTCGCTCGGAGACCCTGCAGGCCTTCAACCGGAGACGCACGTACGCAGAGGTCAACCTCGCCGAGGTTTTACTGTCGGCCATGTTGGTGACATTAGTGTTCTGCGGAAGTAAAACCCTGAACGAGGTCTGGCTCAGCTTCATGTGGAGTCAGAGGTGTTGGAGACGGCAACACAAAACTATTCATTGAGCAGAAAACTAACTTTGAGTCTGTAAGTCCAGATTTGAGAGCGTGAAGAAGAGATTCAGAGGTTCAGACGACAACGAAGACAGATCGGAGAGCGTACCTGATATTCAAAGCTGAAGGAACTGAGGGCAGGACTTCTGTTGTTCTTCTTAACTGCTCTCACATTCAGATACATATTCTGCAAAATACAGAACAGCTGTCATCAGAATAAAAATAACTAGTAAATACTTATATAAGTTATATAATAACTAGTCAGTGTGAAGAAAAGCAACATGGTACCAAAATGGCCACAGTATAAGTCAGTTTGAGATCCCTCATGAAACATTCCTTTTTTCATGTATTTTATATTTTCTAACAGAGCAGAAAAACAAGAGTCTTGTGCTGTGTTCCTGGTCTGTGCAGTATTGACCACTCCACTGTTACTAAACAATGCCACCTAAGACAGCAGTAAATTATCTTAGTAACAGCTGATATTTCACCAAGTGAATATCCTCCTCTCTGGTCTGATATGAGGTCAGTTTGATCTTGTATAGTTCTGGAAATTCACAAAAGCATGTCATTAGTAGAGATCAACAGTGATTGGCTGCATCCACAAAGTTCAGAGCAGCAAACCAAAAAACCCCAAACTTTTTTAAAGAAGTTGCAGTACCACAAGTGACCACTGACTGACAGTGCTGCATCACATCTATTTAAACATCTATGAGTTGGAGCCAGATCATTTTCAGACCTATAAGCAGTTTGTTCTGGTCTTAACCAGTGGATGAGTTGAAGGAACATGTTGGTTCAGTTTCTTTTTTCACACAAAAAAATGAAAGTGAACCAAAGTGCTTCAGTAAATCCAGGTGAGTGTTCTCACTTCTCATTGGCCAGATCCACTTCAGTTTTATTTGTACAGCACCAAATCTGGTTATCTGCAGGTTCTCTAGACAACAACAGTTTGACTATGAGCAGCAGTTGTAACGACAGTGTCGTCGTTCACATGCTTTTGTCCTTCGCGTTTATGTGGAGGATTAAAATGTTCCTCCACTAGGGGGCAGATTAGAGCCTCATTATTACTGGCTGAAAACAGAAAACACAGCAACACCTGAGATGGTATTTTTAATCTTGAGATCACATCATATAAAATGGCAGTGGCGACATGATTGCTAATTAAAATCTGCTGGTGACTGCACTCCCTGGTACTGCCCCCACGGGTCATGTGACTGAATTTTGTGTAAAAAAGGGTTTCAGTATTGTTGTCTCTGTCCAATTTCTGTGTTCAGAAAAGCAGAAACAAACTGAAGTCTGATTCAACTGGACAGAACAACAGAGGTTTGAAAACTCTGAGTGTTCATTCAGGCAAAGTACGACTAAAGATGACAAAAACCAAGTTCAGTTCTTCTTCATATGCTCCACCTGGTGGCAAACACCACAAACATCAGGACTGAAGTACAGAAACTGAACCTCATAGGTCAGAGGTCACAGCAGAGAAATTACAATAAAAACACAGCTGATCTTTAGAAAATGAAACTGCTGAGGAATTAACCAAACAGGAAATAAACACATCACCATGGTTACTAATTAATCCCAGGATCAGTTTCACTGTAAACGTGAAGCTCTGTGATTGGCTGTTTGTTAGTGAAATGCACCCTGGGAGTCGTAGTAGACTTCACTCTTTCAGTTTTTCTGTCCACCGCTTCTTGTAGCAGCAGATATTGCTGTCCATATTTTGTTGTGATGAGTTTAATGTTCAGTGAATATCGTCTGACAGAAACCTGCTCTGCTCGTCTGAATCTCTCTTAGATCTGAACTTACAGCTTTTGTTTGAATGTTACGCTCTCTCAGTAGTTCTGACATCAGTAAACTTTACTTTTTGCACCTTAGTGTTCACATCACTTTTTGGGGAAAAGGCTCCAGCACTTTAGCAACGACATTGGAAAATTGAGCTTTTCGCCCTCAACCAGAAAAAAACAAATAAGTGAATGTCTTCATCCTGGATAAAATAAATGTGCCTCGTTCTTTAAAGTCCTCGTCCGGTCTCTCAGGTGACATCGTTTGTATCCACCTGAGGCTCCTCCCCTCTGCGTACGTGGTGCTCTGCCTGCCGCCCAGTCTGCTCAGAGCAGTGAACCTGTTAGCATGCTGTCTTTCACACAGCTGCAGAAATCAAACGTCCCTCTGTGAACGGACTCACTCCACAGGACTCGACCCGGCACAAACTACAGTAACCAGCCACCATATTGCATGTTCCAGAGTTTAGTGCCTATAATATTGTGCGTCTTGCCAGAAGCCACCATGTCAGCCAAGCCATGTTGTGTTTCTAGACTTAGTAGTGATGTGTGTGGTGACTTCATAGTTGCTAATATTGAGGATGAATATTCTGCTTTTACTCTGGTTGGAATTCAGTGGAAACTCCAATACACTGTCGCTGTAGACAAAACTAGTTTTTACCTGTTTTCTTATTTTTCTTTCTAACTAAAAGCGTTTGTTGTCCCCTGATCTGTGGTCGTCTGTTTGACTGGAGCTCAGCTCTCACACACAAACACTCAACAGCAGCAAAGGTTTCAGAGGCTGAACTGAACCAGGTCTGGGCCTCAGGGGCCGGATTCACCCCCTGTTGGCCCCCACTACACAATGTCAGTTTCATTATTTCCCCAGAAACCAACCAGGACTGTAGAGCTGATCAGCTGAGTTACTGTTTAGTGGACTGACAGAAAATGAAGTTTTAAATGAGAATACATTTTATTCACTCAACGTTTAATTGATTATTAATGAAAATAACCCTCAGATGTATTGATAATGAAAATAATCAATACATCCTAACAGCTCTCCTGTGATGAAATAATACGACCTGACAGGTTTGTTCATCACTTACACAGAAAAACATTAAAGCTATTTGATTAAACAACTACAACAAATACAAACTAAAACAAGTCAGGTCTTAAAACCAGATCCTGACTCTACAAGACCAGGACCACATGATGGAGGATGGAGGACCTGTTACAGCTGATATTGTAGATCACTGTTTTATCAACAGTAATCAGAGTCCACGTCAATCTAACCAGTCCGCATTGAGACCACATCGGTCTGCATCGATCCAAACTGAGTCCACATCGATCCATCCTTTTGTCTGAGTTAAGAAGCAAGAAGTTTCGAGACATCCAGCTTTTAACAGAAGACAAGCAGATCTCTAGTTCCCTAATTTGAGAGGCATTATCAGCCTTTATAGGCACATATAGCTGGGTATCATCAGCATAACAGTGAAAATTAATTCCATGACTCTGAATAATTTGGCCAAGAGGAGAAATATAAAGAGAGAAAAGCAGGGGGCCAAGAACAGAACCCTGGGGTACTCCATATTTCACATCAGAAAAGGCTGATACAGTGTTATTACAAGAGACACACTGAGTTCTGTCAGATAAGTAAGATTTTAACCAGCTGAGGGCCAGGCCAGAGATTCCAAATCTATTTTCCAGTCGGTCCATGAGGATACAGTGGTCTATAGGATCAAAGGCTGCACTAAGATCAAGTAATAGGAGCAGAGAGGTGGAACCTGAATCTAAAGAGAGTAGCAGATCATTTACTACTTTAGCAAGTGCTGTTTCAGTAGAGTGAAAGGCCCTAAAAGCAGACTGATAAGGTTCAAAAAGATTATTATCAGCTAAGTGAACTGAAAGCTGCTGATACACCACTTTTTCTAGTATTTTGGAGAAGAATGGAAGATTTGAGACAGGCCGATAGTTACTCAAAGACCCAGGATCAAGGTGTGGTTTCTTAAGTAAAGGTTTAACCACAGCTGTTTTAAAGCTAGAAGGAACAGTGCCAGTCGTCAACGATAGATTCACAATATTCAGCACTGCAGGGCCCAAGACTGGCCAGAGATCTTTGGAGAGTTTACCTGGTAAAGGGTCAAGAAGGCAAGTGGTGGGTTTAGAAGCTAATACCAGCGTAAATAATGAATCAAGACATATAATGTCAAAATTCATCAGAGGAGAAACTCTCTGAGACTCAGTATGATGCTCAGCTGATTCTGCAGCAGATGCCGGAGAAAATGATCTGATTTTTAATCTAATCTCATCAATTTTACTGCAGAAAAAATTCTGAAACTCACGAGCAGTAAAGGGCGAGCAGCTAGGAGTCTGCTGCTTTTCAGTGAGTTTAGCTACAGTGTCAAAAAGAAATCTAGGATTATGTTTATTGCTATTGATTAAGTTTGAGAAATATGCTGCTCTGGCAGTATATATATTCCAGAACAAACTGGTGCCACTGGAGATACAGGGCTTCTGATTTTGATTTACACCATTTGCGCTCTAATTTCCGGCAGGCCTGCTTCAGAGCACGTGTGTCATCTGTGAACCAGAGAGTGGACCTCTTTGACTGTCAAAGACAAAAGAAGTGACCTCAGAGCCCTCAGAGGAAGACCTCAGATCCCATCATGCACTGCTGCTACCTGCTGGCTGTTACTGTTCAAACAAGCTGCAGCAATGAAGGTATGAAAACATGAAAATATGAAAGCATGAAGGTCACACCAGGTTACAGATCACCTCCATTTCTCCAGCTGTTATTAAAACAGTTTGATTTATCTCAGTGTTTCTTAAATAATAAAAAAGGAATAATTGAATCTGCTTGTTGAGTTAAACTGAGTCTAAATGTTTGACTGATGCAGCAGCTGAACTGTGACCTTCTTTCTACAGTGGAAATGAAACATTGATCAGAAAGTTCGTCCTGTAGCAGTTTTTCTGTCCAGTTCATCCTGAACCAGCTCATCTGACACCAACAGTCAGAATCACTGAGATCACATTTTTCCCTCATTCTATTGTTTGATGTGAACATTAACTGAAGCTCCTGACCTGGATCTGCAGGACTGCACCATGACTGGCTGATTAGATAGCTGCATGCAGGTGTACAGGTGTTCCTAATAAAGTGCTCTATGAGTGTACGTACCTATGTATGTATGTCCATATATACCCACAGCAGGCCACTGAATGAACTTAGTTAATCTGTGTGAATATTTGTAGGTGAGTTGATGTAAACAGATTATGGTAAAACAAGATAAAACCATCACAACAGAAAATTAGATGAAAGATGCATATTTATTTTATCCTTAAGGACATTTTGTTCCAGAGATGTCTCAACGTACATGGTGAAACACATTTTATAAACAGGTTGTGAATCATCATATTAAAACTATTGACTGGTGTGAATATTACTGACTGTAACATTTATACAGGAACTACAGATGGGAAACAGTCCTTTGGCTAACTCATGCATTTACAGCAATATATTTATTAATGTGCACTGTCCCCTTTAAATAATCCAATACATGAATTTATAAAGAAAGAAAAAAAGAGCCTGGTCAGATCAGAAAATGGAACTGTATTTGGTTTTGATAGTTTGGGGACATAGTGACTGCTCAAAGCATCAGCTGGTTAACGAGTGTAGCTGCTGAGCTAACTGCTAACACTCTTGAAAGCTACGACATGCTAGCACCACATGTGGAGATTGAAGAGCTGAGTGCAGGAGCTTAGAGGAACTCTTTGTCTTGCGTTTGAAGCAGCGTAGAGTGTGGTTGATCTTGCTTATGTCGTATTTTGGTTATTCTCTGCCGATCTCAACCGATGCATCTGGGATCGGAGCATGGTTTCCTTTGTTCTGCTCCAGTATGGCGCAATGTTTCCATAGTGCACATGAGCCAGCAATGAGGGAGTGTCCAGGTTGTGAGTATTGTGCTTTTTGAAGTTTTTCTTATGTTTTTCTTTGATGTTCTCCCAGTTGATCCTGACGTATTTGTCGCGGTCGCTCCTGCTTTGCTTGCGATAGAAGTCAGAGCGCGGGATGAATTCGTATGGATGATGCCTAATTTCATGCAGCCTGGTCTTTTGAGGGAGAAGCGCCATTTACCACCTCTACTTACCCACTGATGAGAAGCATCCGTCTCCATTCTCAATGCTGATGTAGTCTTCTTGGTTGTTCTGGGGAACAAATTGGATGCAGGTTCTCTGGCGGAAGACCGCCATGGCAGTTTCGATCAGCTGTTGTTCTGCAGGTGAGTATTCATTACTGATCTTGTAGGGACCAATACCGAGCCGCGATTTCTTCCAGGCATTCAGATTTCATATTTCCATGCCCGCGGTGATCTGAGGTTGCTGGCCCAGCATGCTCCCATCAGGTTCAGCGGCCCTTGCTGCTGGCAGTTAAAACCTGGCCTGCACTGTTCTCATTGTTGTAATATCCAGGTTCTGATCCCTCAGTGAGCAGACAGGTGTGGCAGAGGCCGAGCAGCAACAGCAGGAGGCTGAGACTCATCTTCAGGGTCTGAGAGCCACAAGTTTAATCTGGAAGTTTTGAAGAAACTCAGAAGTTTGATGTTGGAGCTGACACTCTGCTGATGTGTCTCGACTTTTAGTTCCTGAAAGATCAGAGAGATTTATTAAACCAGTGTGGGGACAAACCTGAAAAAAGAACAACACACCTCAGTTTGAACTGATCAGAGAAAATCCTACCATGTTACCATGGTTACCACATGATCTTGTATATACACAATGATTTTAAGATCATCTGTTATAAGATCATTTCCTCAACAGTTAACAATCAGATGTAACAGTAGTTTAGCTTTTATCATGCTAACAGTCCCAGATGCTAACTTACATTATGACTGGTTGACAAATAGAAACAAAAAACACTGAAGATAATTTCACAGAAATACAAGCCGTCGCCTCAGGTCGGCTGATGTGGAAGAATCAAAAGACGTCTGAGACAACCGTGAAGCTGCCGAGGATCCGATCAAACCTGTTTGTATTTATATGTTTAAACAGTAAATGTCTCCTCTATGCAAAAAACATATAAACAACGCTATTGGAGGAGATTTTCCATGTCTTTATATGGTTAGAAGATGACCAGAGAGATTTACCAGGCTGAGCTATGTATGTGGGTCATGATGTAAGCTGATCAGTACTTTGAAATTTGTTTTGTAGTTATTTGCTCAAGGCTTCACTCTGTTTTTTTTGTTTTTCAGAATTAATGCTCCAGTATTAAACTACAAGCTGGAACAGTGACAGTAAAATGTTGACACTGAAACTAAAACCTGAACTGAAAAATCAAACACTGACATTAAAATACTTGTACTGATAAAAGTTGTATTGATACTGAAACAAGTTCCACAACCAAACGGACACCAACCTTGATGCACTAGCACAAAAGGGTGACCAACAACACTGTTCCACTGAAATTCCACTGAAATTGGATGTCATTTTAATGTAAGTTTTCTTTTACTTTTAGGTAATGGCTTTTACATGTAATTTCTATTAGCCTACACAAACACTTCCATTCATCTGATACTGGCCCGCCCATCTGTCAACTTTTAAAAACCCATTGCGGCCTGAGCCAAAAGTTTGCTCACCCTTGCCTTTATGGGTCAAGAAGAATAATGAATCATTGCAGCTTGAGGTGAAGTCGTCAGCCAGGTCTGGTAGCCTGGTTTGTTAGAGTGAGTCCCGTGCGAAAGTCACGCCGACAAAACTTTACCAGTCCAAAGACGACATGTTTATGCAGAAACTATCTTGCAAGTTATTATAGAAGCTCAATAAACTTGTGAATCCAGCATATCGTCGCCAGCAGTGAGTGTGATCAGACAGAGCCTGTGTTCAACGCAGCCAGACCATCGCCGCAGCAAGAACCGTAGCTGTGCCACTGACAAAGCAGCTCGATCTGCAGCATGAAAACAGTTAACAGCCAGAAGAACCACACACGCGCTGCAAACAACCGAGACCTCACCAGGAGCAGAGAAGACTTCACAGGCGATAACGCAGGCAACCGCCTGGCGACGACACGACACGCCGCGATTTTGTCATCAGCACAGAAAGAAATGTTTCACGTTCACGATCACCAGAGTGGAAGAAGAGCACGAAAATAAAACCGACCAGACCGACCAGCACACCACAGCTTATGTAGTGACAGAAGTTATGATAACATTTCATAACAGCATTCATCACCGCAGCAGGCGGCCGATTACACTGTTACCATGCACAGTTGTTACACATGCATGATCTATGTTTGCTTCGCATGGCTCCAGCAGTGGAGTACTGCCACCTCACCCATTACCTAACAACATGATCTTATAACAAAACACAACCACACACAGCCAATGTCTGGGTCAGTCTGTTTGCGTTCATGAAGATGTCCAGCCATTTTTCTCAGAGGAATTGCCTCAGACACACAACCCCTTATCACATTACATTTAATGTTCGTTTGATTTTTCAGTTCAGGTTTTGCCTCAGTGCCATTTGCCTCTCGTCCCAGCCCACATGAACCTGTGGACTTCTGTAGCCCCAGCACACAGTCATGTTAAATGTGTCGATGCGAAACCGCAGGTTCACTAACAGGACGAGGACAGAGAGGACTCAGACTGAGGAGCTACAGAGAAGTCTGAGTTCATATGGAGCTGGAACAGTGACAGTAAAATGTTGACACTGAAACTAAAACCTGAACTGAAAAATCAAACACTGACATTAAAATACTTGTATTGATAAAAGCTGTATTGATACTGAAACAAGCTCCTCTGAAAAATAAGCACAGACATCATTTCATGACACAAACAGAGACTTATTTAGACATTATTAACATGTGTAGTTTTGTGTTTGTTATAAAGATCATATTTATTAAATGTCATTAAAGGAGAATGACTGTTCTTCTGGTACTTCCACCTTGTAAGGCCCATACTGAGCAAAGTATATAAAGATCATAATTCATATATAACAACTTCCTAACTCTCTATTCATAAGTAATAGTGTAATAATCAATAATAAAGAGCCACTATGCTACTGGTGGTGAATGTACTTTATTATAAAGTATTATCATAACTTCCTGTTGTCCTTTTCCCACATAAAGTATGGTGTGCCACAAGGGTCAATTCTCTAGGTCCAGTTTTGTTTTCATTATATTTGCTTCCTCTGGGTGATGTTATACGTAGACATGGTATTTCTTTTCTATGCTGATGACAAAATCCTTGTCATTGTCATTGTCATCACCAAACAAATATACTGGTTACCTGTCACATTATATCACCTGTATCAAGTCTTCTCTGTCCTTGTCCTGTTGGTGAACCTGCAGTTTCACATCAAACACATTTAACATGACTGTGTAGTTCTTTCTGAGAAGCTGTTAACTCTGTTTTCATGCACTCAGATGAGCTCTTTAGCTCAGTCTTTATCTACAGTTTAACACTGCAGCATTGATTCACAACAAACACGTTGGGCACAGGTGTCTGGTTTGACTGTCCTGCTACTGACAGTTGATCCACACTCACCTTAAAACATGTGTATTGTGTTTTAGTTCCCACAAAGTTTGTGAAACTTCTGCAAATAACTTCTGCAAAATGAATTTCTACATAAACTGTATCATCTTTAGACTGATAAGATTTGTCAGCATGACTTCATACAGAGACTCACTCTAACCTAAACCATAAGTACCTACCAGACCCTGGACTCAAAACATGACTTCACCTCAGAAATGTATTGATTTACATTATTCTTACTTTTTGACCCCATAAGGAGACAAGTCCTCATAATGTGACTGTGTAAACAGATTTACATCCACACAACAGGAGTAATATGTGGACCATACGCACACACACACACAAATAAAGTTTTTGTTTTGATATTTCATCATACCTCTTGTAAATAACAGTTACAAACAACAACTGAGCTTGTATCTTCTTTGGTGTCTGAGATATGGAGGCTTTACACACCTGAACACACCTGTACCTGTAGCTGACTGTACCCTGACAAAGTTAATACAGATCACACAGAGAGAGGCTGAGCTTTGTGTGTGTGTGTGTGAAGTCATGCTGATAAATCTTATTAGTCAATAGATGTTACAGTTTATGCAGAAATTCATTTTGCAGAAGTTTCACAAACTGTTGGGACTAAAGTAAAACAAACTGATACCTTAACTTCAACTACATGAAATACTTTTTCTGTTGATATTTAAATTATATGAAGTATTTTTATACTTTAAACACATGAATGACTTTTACCGTCATACTCATGAAATGCTTTATATATTCTAACTACATGAAGTACTTTGACTACTGACACTTTAACTAAAAATACGTTAGTTAAAGTGTGATGGTAAAAATAACGTATTTAAAACAGTTTAACAACATGAAGTATACTTACTGTCATCCTGTAACTACATTAAATACTTTTACTACTGATAGTTAAACTACAAGAAGTACTTTATTACTGTTTTTCTTTAATAATTACTGGAAGTACTTTTACTGTCATACTTTACCTACATTAAGCATTTTACTATGATACTTAAACTACATGAAATATATTCACTGTCAAACTACACTGAATATTTTTACTGCTGATACTTTACTTCATTAAGAACTTTACTACTAATATTTTAACTACAACTACATGAAGAAGAAGAAGATAAAGAAGTGATCACTGGAAATCAGTGGCGGGCCGTGCATTTCACACCTTCACTGGTGTCCTACCTGAATGAACCCACCTCTTAATACCGTCATCATGATGTCACGTCTATAGAAACCATCAACAATGTACAGAAAGGCAGTATAACAGAACTCTGCATCACAGACAGACAGGTCATGTAGCCTGAATAAATGCCATTACTGAAGCAATGCTATAAAAACCCAATCAACCCAGTTCAACAGGTCTCCAAACACTGCAGCCACAGCTGCTCCACACACATCATCTGCAGCAGAAGCTTCAATATTAACTCATAAAATGACTAAAACAATAAAATATAGGTCAAATACATTTCACTCACTGAAACTGCTGATTATTTGTAGACAAATCAAAAAACAGTTTCTGTCAAGCGGACATTCTCGGCACCAAAGCAAATTAAAACTGCAAGAAATACGACTGGGCAGACTTGACTTTCAGCGTTAGCCTCCATAGCAATAGAAAAGGACTTATTGTTGAAATGAGATGCACAGATAACCTCTACAAAAGAGTCACTGAACTCTTCCTCCTCCATTAGCCACTGTGCGTTGAAAAAACAGCTGTTAAATCTATGCTAACGTGTTTTAGCTTGCGCCCACAAGCCCAGTCTCACCAACTCAAAAGCTGATTAGTTAAAGGATCCATGAGACAACAGTTTGCCATTCATTTTAAATAATGGGCCTGCACTGTTGAGTCTGAAGGCCTTAAGGCAGATTTCTGTTAATGTGGCAACATGGAACTGAAATCTGATTGGATAAAAGCTCTAACATAAACAGACTGTATTGGAAGCAGCACAACTAAGAGGAAAGCTATGAGAGGAAGAGAATTAACTGTTGTGAACAACTTAAAACATATAGTATTAATGGAAAAAACATATACAAAAATATAATTCAGTCATTGTGACAATGTTTGGGCCAGCAGAGAAGGCCTTGCTGGCCCTGACAACCAGCCACTGCTGGAAAGCATCAAAGTCTGAAGACAAGCCAGAATCTGGAGAACAGAAGACTGTATCATCTGCATAACAACAAACACTGAAGTAGTGATAATGTTGTTTATGTGTAATGAGAATGATAATGGACAGAGAACAGATGCTGTGGCACCTCATTACTGATGGTAAGATGGTACAATGCTGTAGTCTGGCTCGGTGTACTGAGCTTTGACTCCGACAACAGACGACTGTCACATTTACTCATCAGCTGAATCAGAAAAGATTCCTCCATCTAACAACTCAGCTCCAACACTTAAGCTGAAAACATTCTTTAGAAAGGTGTCTCTGATAGTGATGCACCTACAGAGAATTTGAATTCTCTTTTTTAAGAACAAAACAGACTCCCTCTGCCTCTGTGATAAAGCTTATAGTCAGAGCTGGATCAGGCCTGAACCTTCCCCTAGTTATGCTGCTATAGACCTAGACTGGTGGAGGATTTCCCATGATGCACTGAGCTCCTCTCTCCCTCTCTCTTCTTACTAACTCAACATCTTCTCTCTACTGTAGTTCTGTTCTCTCTCTCTGCAGGTATTTCTGTCTGTGGATCTGTGACTGTAAACCATCGACTGCCCCATCATCCTGCTCAACACACACTGATACCACCATTACTATTATTATTATGATCTGCTGCCACCTGCTGGCTGTTACTGTTCAAACAATCTGCAGCAATGAAGGTATGAAAACATGAAAATATGAAAGCATGAAGGTCACACCAGGTTACAGATCACCTCCATTCTCCAGCTGTTATTAAAACAGTTTGATGTCTCTGTGTTTCTTAAATAATAAAAAAGGAATAATTGAATCTGCTTGTTGAGTTAAACTGAGTCTAAATGTTTGACTGATGCAGCAGCTGAACTGTGACCTTCTTTCTACAGTGGAAATGAAACATTGATCAGAAAGTTCGTCCTGTAGCAGTTTTTCTGTCCAGTTCATCCTGAACCAGCTCATCTGACACCAACAGTCAGAATCACTGAGATCACATTTTTCCCTCATTCTATTGTTTGATGTGAACATTAACTGAAGCTCCTGACCTGGATCTGCAGGACTGCACCATGACTGGCTGATTAGATAGCTGCATGCAGGTGTACAGGTGTTCCTAATAAAGTGCTCTGTGAGTGTACGTACCTATGTATGTATGTCCATATATTATACCCACAGCAGGCCACTGAATGAACGAGCTGATCCGTGGTCATTGTAGGTGAGTTGATACAGACGGTGAAATGATAAAACCATCAGTGAACAGGCAGAAAAATTATGATGAAAGATGCAACAAGAGCTTTATTTATCCTGCAGGACATTTTTGTTCCAGAGATGTTCAATGTACATGGTGAAACACATTTTATAAACAGGTTGTGAATCATCATATTAAAACTATTGACTGGTGTGAATATTACTGATCAAAATATCATACAGGAACTACAGATGGGAAACAGTCCTTGGCTAACTTTACATTTCAGCAATATATTTATTAATGTGCACTTGTCCCTTAAATAATCCACGTTACGAATTAATAAAGAAAGAAAAAAGAGCCTGGTCAGATCAGAAAATGGAACTGTATTTGGTTTTGATAGCTCAGGCTTCTGTGATCGCTCAAAGCATCACGGTTAATCTAGTGTAGCTGCTGGAGCTTTACAATCAAGCTAACACTCTTGAAAGCTAGTGATGGGATTTGGGTTTAAAGTCCCAAATCCACTGGCCATGATCAAAGCCTCAGCCTGATCAGGTGTCCAAAAATTGTCA
This sequence comes from Lates japonicus, assembly GCA_033238685.1. NCBI lineage: Eukaryota > Metazoa > Chordata > Actinopteri > Centropomidae > Lates > Lates japonicus. Next base: position 175,386 of record BRZM01000171.1, on the reverse strand, counting down.
GAGATTGCAGGTCCAAGGGCAGTAGAGTTTATTTGCCTGGCTAAAGAAACTCGAACAGTTCAAAGTGGCACAAGATATTGTTCTGAAGAGCTCCAAAACTGTACTGGCTCTGTCACTCTTTATATAAGCTTTGCTGTGACTTTCTTAATGCCTCTTAGGTCATTTTCATTGGTTTATCAAATTTATAACCTATTAAAACACGGTTAGTCTAACTGTCCATCCTTGGTCCTCTGTTAAAATACACTATCAACTTATTTGGTCATATGCCAATATCTCCTTGGTGGCACCTGGATTCTTCTCTGCCAAGTTTCGCTCATTGGTCAGGTGGGTCAAAGCTGGCCCTGTCCTCATCTGACCTGTTCACTCTCTGTTATACACCATTATATTTTTGGCTCATTCCTGATTAGCCTTTTAAAACCAAGCATTTTTCTTTACACCATTATTTCTTAACTCTTCCTTGCATCATTTTTAAAATTATGTAATCTCTAAATTTTATATATTATTATACAAAAGTATGCATTATATATGCATTATATGCTGTGAACACTACATCTACTCCTACAGCATATTTTATCACGTTTTCGTGAATCACTTTGAATCATAGTAAATAATAATACCATTTCATCATACAATTCCTTAAAATCATTAGTTGCTGCAACATTTCTCTTTAGGAGGCATATAACTTTTGGCACATCACATAGCTGTTGGCTTCTTTACACTACACTAGGACATGCTAGTACCACATGTGGAGATTGAAGAGCTGGAGTGCAGGAGCGAGGAACTTGTCTGCGCGAAGTAGCTGTAGAGGTAATGATCTTGCTGATGTCGTGATTTTGACATTTTCTTCCTCTGGTCATCTCAAATCGATGGTATCTGGGATCGGAGTGATGGTTTCTTTTGTCTCTGCTCATGGCGGGCAATGCTTTCCAGTGCATGATGGAGCCATAGTCAGGGAGGCCCAGTTGTGAGTGTCGTGCTTTTGGAAGTTTTTCTTATGTTTTTCGGCTGCTCCCAGTTGATCCTGGATTTATTTGTCATAAGGCCGCCCTGCTTTGTTTTGATAGAAGCCCAGGAGCGGATGAATTGCATGATGATGCCCAATTTCATGCAGCCTGTCTTTGAGGAGAGTGCTGATGACCACCTACTTTATTTGATTGATGACAGAATCCTTCCATTCTCACGTACTGATGTAAATTTCTTGGTTCTTCCGGGAACAAATTGGATGTAGGTTCTTCTGGGCGGAAGATCGCTAAGTGTGCTCTGAATAGCTGTCGCTCTGCAGGTGAGAGTATTCATTACTGGGATCTTGTAGACTATCACTGAGCCATGATTTCTTCCACAGGCATTCAGATTTACATTTGGCGTTCCAGACTTGAGGCCATGGCTCCAGCATGTCACCGATCAGGTTCTCAGCGGGCCTTGCTGCTGGCAGCCAAAACCCTGGCCTTGCACTTTCGCTCATTGCTGTAATATCCAGGTCTTGACCCCCTCACAGTGAGCAGACAGGTGGCAGAGGCCGGAGGAAACAGGATACTGAGACTCATCTCAGGGTCTGAGAGCCACAAGTTTAATCTGGAAGTTTTGGAAGAAAACTCAGTTTGATGCTGGCTGACACTCTGCTGATGTCTCGACTTTTAGTTCCCAAAGATCAGAGATTTATTAAAACCAGTGGGGACAAACCTGAAAAGAATGTTACACCTCAGTTTGAACTGACTTTGAGAAAATCATCATGTTACTATATGTTACATCTGTATATATACAATGATTTTTAAGATCATCTGTTATAAGATCATTTCCTCAACATAACAATCAGATGCACAGTAGTTTAGCTTTTATCATGCTAACAGTCCCAGATGTGCTAACTTACATTATGACTGGTTGGACAAACAGGAAATAAAACACTGAAGATACTCACAGAAATACAAGCTGTCGCCCCAGGTCGATGATGAAGAATCAAAGACGCTCAGGACAAACTGTGAAGCCGCCGAGATTCAGATCAAACCTGATTGTATTTATATACTTAAATATGCAATATCACCCAGCAAAACATAAATAAACAAATCTTATTGGAGGAGATCGCTGCTCCCAAGTATGGTTAGAAGATGACTGAGAGAGATTTTACCATAGGCTGAGTTGTGTGTGTGAAGTCATGCTGATGGAGCTGATCAGCATTTTGAAATTTGTTTTGCAGAAGTTATTTGCTCATATTTCACCTGTTTTTTTGTTTTTTCAGAATTAATGCTCCAGTATTAAACTACAAGCTGGAACAGTGACAGTAAAATGTTGACACTGAAACTAATACTGAACTGAAAAATCAAACACTGACATTAAAATACTTCATTGATAAAGTTATATTGATACTGAAACAAGTTCCTCTGAAAAATAAGCACAGACATCATTTCATGACACAAACAGAGACTTATTTAGTCATTATTAACACGCGTAGTTTTGTGTTTGTTATAAAGAATAGATCATATTTATTAAATGTCATTAAAGGAGAATGACTGTTCTTCTGGTACTTCCACCTTGTAAGGCCCATACTGAGCAAAGCATATAAAGATCATAATTCATGTATAACAACTTCCTAACTCTCTATTCGTGGCATAGAATTCATAATAAAGAGCCACTATGCTACTGGTGGTGAATATACTTTATTATAAAGTGTTATCATAACTTCCTGTTGTCCTTTTCCCACATAAAGCATAGTGTGCCACAAGTCTCTTAAAAAGCTGGATGTCTGTACATTTCCTTCAGCTCAATTCAAATGAAACTGAAATCCTTGTCATTGGGCCCCAGCCTATCACCAAACAAATATACTGGTTACCTGTCACATTATATCAAGCCTGTTCGTGGAATCTGGGAGTTCTGTTCGATAGCAATTTATGTTTTGATTAACATGTCAGAAATCTTTTTTTACCACTTGAGAAATATTGCTAAAATGATATCCATCTTAAATGTTAAGAGATGCAGAGATGGTTGTACAGGCTTTTATCTCTTCTACAGCCCTTTTTACATGTATTAATCAAAAAACTTTAAAATGACTTCAGGCTATTCTAGTCAGTTTTATTTATATAGCACTGACTCACAACAGAGGTTATCTTAAGGCAGTTTTCATATAGAGAAGGTCTGCACCATACTCTTTATTATAATATTATATTTAAAAATAGAACTCAGCTGTTCATCTAAGGTCTTGTTGATGGTCTTTAAGGCTCTTCATGGTCTGGCTCCAGATTATATTTGAGATTTATCCTGAGATCCTCGGGCAGAGGACTTCTGACTGTTCCTGAGACCAGGCTGAAAACTAAAATGGACAAATCCTTCAGGGCCCTGAAGCTTGTGCTGTGTGCACATTGTGCTTCGAAAATGTTGTTTGTCAAACCTCCATTAAGTGTCATGTTGAAACAAAGCATGAAAAAGGTTTCAAAGATAAGACAGACAGAGACGAGTCCATCAAATGTGCAGTATCCAGTTAGTTTATCTAAAAACAAACTAAAAACAAAGCGACCGAGGCTAGCTATCACATTTCTCATTGCATTGCTAAACAGTGAAAGCCCCCTGCAATGTTGTTTATTATCCATGCATGTGTGATTATTTCTTAAAACCTTCAAGATGAATGTGTGGGGTAAATGACATTTTAAAAATTCAACATAATGATGAGATGAACATGTTCCTAAAATGTTGTTTTACATTTAGACTGTATGGATACAATAAATGTTCATACCTGATGGAAATATTGATGTGGCATCATAATTACGCTTACTTATGCCTATTGAATGGCACACTAACAAGAAAAAATCTACCTGGCACTACATAAAAAAGGTTAAAAAGGTTGCCGACCCCTGATCTACATCAACCTGCCCGAGGAAATAAGGCTGTCTCAGTGTCATCTTAAAACAGACTTCTACAGGTTAACATATCCTGATTTTACTTGAGTGGTTCACTTATTGTAAAACACTGTGTTTTGAAAAGTGCCTCAACACACCTGTATGTTTACCTGTGCTCCAAACAATCCTGACTCTCAGAGGTCACCACCAGACTCACACCACAAACTAACTGACTGAGATGCAGACTGTTCTCCCATCTGTGACGTAAACTAAAATAAAAAACTAAATTTAATACAGACCACACAGAAGGAGTAATCATAGGCTGAGCTGTGTGTGTGTGTGTGTGTGTGTGTGTGTGTTTAGTCATGCTGATAAAATCTTAGCAGTTGAAAGACGCTGCAGTTTGGTTTGCAATTCATTTTGCAGAAGTTTTGCCAAATTTGTGAGAACTAAAGCAAAATAAACATCTTTACATTTTCTAAATTAATGCTGCAGTGTTGAACTGTAGGTAAAAACTCAGCTAAAGAAACAACAACAACAACAACAACTCCTTCTCATCTCCCAGCACAAAGGTAAAACCCTCTGACCTCCATGAGGTCTGTCTGAAGCAGAGCTCTGCCCTGGACTGAACCCAGTTTTCAGCTCCAACGAGGTCTGCCAGAGTCTGATTCTACAGACAACAGGATCTAAATCAGAGTTAGCACTGAGTGGCTAGTCAGCAACACTGAAGACACACCGCCAACACAACTGCCCTTTACTGGACTTTGAACACAACAGCACATCAGAGAGCATCGTCCTTCCAGAGACTTGGTAAGGTCACTGGGCCTTAGCTTACCTAGCATAGCACGGCTAAGGACACGACTGTCAACCTTTTCTCAGTGTGTTACATTGATTAGGTTCAGACTCACTGGACTTTACTATGTCTGTTTATAGTCAGCTGTTATGATGTTGTAGGACTGAGGATATATCTAACTGTCTTACATGCAGCCAGAGGCCATCTTTTGATTCCACCATCTTGGTTAAAGTTCCTTCATCTTAAGCCATGCAGCTTAGGACAAAGTGCCATTTTGAATCAGCCTGCTGACAAACCCTGGCTCACAGCCACACTACACAGCTAAGCTAAGCTACAGCTAAGGCTGGAGAAGGACAGAGACAGGTTGAGAGAGTCAAAGTACAGGTTCAACAAGGCGGTGAAAGAAGCCAAACGCCTGTACTCTGAGGACACCATCCCCCGTGACACCATCCAGCCCCACCACACCAGCCTCTCACCCTCCCCGAGCACAGCAGGGGTCAGGGCCTCCACCTGCACACCTTAGAGCCCCCTCCTCCCTCACCACTACGACAACTCTCTCCATCCTGGAGAGAGACGTCAACAGACTCTTTAAGAGACAGAACCCCCGCAAGGCAGCCGGGCCAGACTCTGTCTCTCCATCCACCCTGAAGCACTGCGCCGATCAGCTGTCTCCAGTGTTCACGGACATCTTTAACACCTCACTGGAGACATGCCATGTGCCAGCCTGCTTCAAGGCCTCCACCATCATCCCGAACTATGGAGTCCTTCTGTTTCCTGGGGACCATCATCACCCAGGACCTCAAGTGGGAGCTAAACATCAGCTCCCTGATCAAGAAGGCCCAGCAGAGGATGTACTTCCTGCAGCAGCTGAAGAAGTTCAACCTGCCAAGGACAATGATGGTGCACTTCTACACCTCCATCATTGAGTCCATCCTCACCTCCTCCATCACCATCTGGTACACTGCTACTACTGCCAGGGACAGAGGCAGACTGCAGCGTGTCATCCGGTCTGCTGAGAAGGTGATCGGCTGTAACCTGCCTTCTCTCCAGGACCTGTACACCTCCAGGACCCTGAGGCGAGCAGGAGCAAGATCATGGCCGATCCCTCTCACCCTGGTCACAAACTCTTCAGGACACTCCCTTCTGGCAGGAGGTTGCGGTTCATCAAAACCAAGACCTCACGCCACAAGAACAGTTTCTTCCCGTCTGCAACTGGGCTCCTCAACAAGATCTAGTAACCCCCCCCCCCACTTCTGTCTTTGTTTACTATCACTGTTCTTTAGCACCGATATACCAAGACATGTTTGATGTTTTGCTGAGGATGTGACTCAGTCAAATGCTGCATGTTCATTAAAGGCCTGAGTCCTTGTCTGTATTACAAAGAGATATTTGTGTGTTCTATTTGTTTTTCAATTGCTAATAACACTGGTTTAACATTAAAATAGATTTTTTTTTCTTCTTCTTTTAAATCATGCTGAAAGAAGCGGGTGGACAGCGATGGACAACACCCCTGAATGGCACTGAAACTGGTTCCTCCACAGGCATCAAAAAATAATGATCTCATTATTTAATTTTATTTTATGCATTCTGATGTTTTCAGTGTCAATCTGCAGATTTTTTTCTTCATGTCTCTTGTTTCAGTGTCAATACAACTTTTTCCAATACAGATAATTCAGTGCCAGTGTCTGAGTCCTCCCTGTCCTCGTCCTGTTAGTGAACCTGCAGTTTCACATCGAACACATTTAACATGACTGTGTGGTTCTTTCTGAGAAGGGTGATGTTATACGTAGACATGGTATTTCTTTTCTATGCTGATGACAAAATCCTTGTCATTGTCATTGTCATCACCAAACAAATATACTGGTTACCTGTCACATTATATCACCTGTATCAAGTCTTCTCTGTCCTTGTCCTGTTGGTGAACCTGCAGTTTCACATCAAACACATTTAACATGACTGTGTGGTTCTTTCTGGAAGCTGTTAACCTTGTTTTCATGCAGATGATTTTAGCTCAGTCTTTATCCACAGTTTAACATCAGCATTGATTCACAAATAAACACTGCTTGGGGTACAGGTGTGTCTGGTTTGACTGTCCTGGTACACTGGACATGATCCACATCACCTTAAAACGTGTGTATTGTGTTTTTCTTGGTTCTAAGCAAAGTTTAGAAACTTCTGCAACAATTCTGCAAATGAATTTCTACATAAACTGTATCATCTTAGACTGATAAGATTTGTCAGCATGACTTCACAGAGACTCACCCTAACCTAAACCATAAGTACTCACTAGACCCTGGACTCAAAACATGACTTCACCTCATAGAAATGTATTGATTTACATTATTCTTACTTGACCCTATAAGGCAGGTGGGTGGCAAACTTTTTGGCTCAGGCCACAAATGAAATTGTAAAGTTGGCTAGACATGGGCCAGTATCAGATGATGGAGTGTTTCAGTGAGCTAATAGAAATTATATGTAAAAGCTATTAGCCTAAAGTAAAGAAAACTTAATAAAATGACATCCAATTTCAGTACACCCCAGTGAATAGTGCTGTTGGTCACCCTTGTGCCAGTGCATCATGTTGCGGTCCATTGGTTGTGGAACTTGTTTCAGTATCACAACTTTTACTAGCATAAGTATTTCAATGTCAGTGTTTGATTTTTCAGTTCAGGTTTTAGCGTTTCAGTGTCAACATTTTACTGTCACTGTTCCAGCTTGTAGTTTAACATCGAGACACCTGAAAAACAAAAACAGGTGAAATATGAGCAAATAACTTGCAAAACAATTTCAAATGCTGGATCAGCTTCATCACATGACTTCACACACACAGCTCAGCCTATGGTAAACTTCTGGTCATCTTCTAACCATATAAAGACACTCTGGAAAATCTCCACACGTCGCCTGTGAAGATTGCATGACTTCACACACACACTCTCACACACACACACACACACACACACACACACACACACACACAATGAATTTTGAAATTCATTTTGCAGTTATTTGCAGAACTAAAACAAAACAAACATCATTTATTTTTCTGAATGAATGTTCCAGTATTAAACTGTGGGAAAAGATTCAGCTAAAAATAAAAAATACAGGCATCAAAAAAGATCAATAGATCAATAAACCACTTTTCACAGAGGTGAAAAGTAACTAAGTACATTTACTCAAATGTTGTAATTTTGTAGTACTTTGCTTAAATATTTCCATTTTATGCTACTTTACACTTAATTGCACTATGTTTATTTAACAGCTGCAGTTACTACTGATACTTTAACTACATGAAGTACTTAAACCTTAACTACAAATCCATCATATAATAAAGTTTCAGAGTCACACAGGTCAGTCTGCAGTTAATCTAAATCAACATGATTTAACTATTTCACCTTAAAACCTGAGTTTCAGAATCCCTGTGATGTTCAGGGACTCGTAACAGGGAGAATGGAGCCTCTCAGGAGGGCTCTGTTGATCAGTGAAGTTACAATGTGCTGCTCTAAAAAATGCATAGTACCTGAAACCAGTTCTGCCGGGGTGAGTGTGTACATATGGAAAATCTGAGGTTATGTAATTATTAGATTGTGCTGTTATGAGATTAAAATGAGAGGAGAGATGTAAGGTGGTTTTCCAGATAAATATCATGAGATGATTATTTCCTCTTGTCAGTGTCCATTCAGCTCTGTGATACAGAGCAGTGATGAGTATGAAATCTGTCATTAGTGTTTAATGCTCTGTGATGGGGCGGCGACAGAACACAATCTCTCTGTGAAGTTTCGAAAAGACCGACGGCCTTTGAGTCAAATGTGGGATATGAATATTCAATGACTGATTCCTCAGTATTTATATGAATCAGAAAGTGATACGTGGTGGATGTGGAGAAAACCATGTTTCGGATAAAGAAGTGATCACTGGAAAGCGTCAAAGTCTAAAGACAAGCCGGAATCTGGAGAACAGAAAACTGTATCGTCTGCATAACAACAAACACTGAAGTAGTGATAATGTTGTTTATGTGTAATGAGAATGATAATGGACAGAGAACAGACGCTGTGGCACCTCATTACTGATGGTAAGATGGTACAATGCCGTAGTCTGGCTCGGTGTACTGAACTTTGACTGACTTTGACGACTGTCACATTTACTCATCAGCTGAATCAGAAAAGATTCCTCCATCTAACAACTCAGCTCCAACACTTCAGCTGAAAACATTCACTAGAAAACAAACCTTGAAGTGAGAGTTTATTTCAATTTAAATATTTAAACTGGACACTGACCCTGTCCTCTGTGAGCTTTATTTAAAGTCATTTAAAATGTCTAAATATTTAAAAAAACAAACAATTCATTTGGTGATTTCAAATATGTAACAATAATTTACTGAGCCTTGTGGCTGGTGGTGCGTCACACATGCACCATAATAAACACTGACTCAGCCAATTTATAGTGATAGATAATTTCATGAGATTTGTGGCCTCACACTAACACTGTGAAGGTGAAGTTTATGCTGCTTCCACAGCACCAAAAAAATAAGTTAATCTGAAAAATCAACAACTCTCTTGATAAAGCTAGTTTAAGCCTTATTTAAAAAACTTTATTTAAAATACTTGAATTACTTTTGTTGTTGAAAAATGTTACATAAACAAATTTACTTTTGCCATATCTGAGAAATTTAAAGTTACAAAGGAAGAATTTCACTGACAGTGATAATAAAAAGATTGGAAGAGTTGGAGTGCAGGAGCTTAGAGGAACTCTTGTTCTATGCTTGAAGCAGCTGTAGAGGTTGATCTTGCTGATGTCGTATTTTGACATTTTCTTCCTCTGGCCGATCTCAACCGATGCATCTGGGATCGGAGTGATGGTTTCTTTGTCTCTGTCTATGGCGAAGTAATGTTTTCCATAGTGCATGATGGAGCCATAGTCGTAGGGTGTGTCCAGAAAGCGAGGCAGTTTTTGAAGTTTTCTGTGTTTTTCTTTGATGTTCTCCCAGTTGATCCTGACGTATTTGTCGCGGTCGCTCCTGCTTTGCTCGTGATAGAAGCCCAGAGCGTGGATGAATTCGTGCTGGATGATGCCTAATTTCATGCCGCCTGGTCTTTTGAGGGAGAGGCGCTGACGACCACCTACTTTACCCACTGATGAGAAGCATCCGTCTCCATTCTCAATGCTGATGTAGTCTTCTTGGTTCTTCCGGGGAACAAATTGGATGCAGGTTCTCTGGCGGAAGACCGCCATGGCAGTTTCGATCAGCTGTTGTTCTGTAGGTGAGTATTCATTACTGATCTTGTAGGGGACCTTCACTGAGCCGCTGTGAGATTTCTTCCACAGGCCTCGATCAGGTTCTCATGGGCCTTGCTGTTGGCAGCTAAAATCCTGGCTCCAGTACTCTCGTTCTCATTGTTGTAATATCCAGGTTCTGATCCCTCAGTGAGCAGACAGGTGTGGCAGAGGCCGAGCAGCAACAGCAGGAGGCTGAGACTCATCTTCAGGGAAGTTTTGAAGAAACTCTGAAGTTTGATGTTGGAGTTGACACTCTGCTGACGTGTCTTGACTTTTAGTTCCTGAAAAATCAGAGAGATTTATTAAACCAGTGTGGGGACAAACTGTTGTCATTGGTTCATGTTCACACTGAGTTTTTACAAACAAACCAAACCTGAAAAAAGAACAACACACCTCAGTTTGAACTGATCAGAGAAAATCCTACCATGTTACCATGGTTACCACATGATCTTATATATACACAATGATTTTAAGATCATCTGTTATAAGATCATTTCCTCAACAGTTAACAATCAGATGCACTAGTAGTTTAGCTTTTAATAGAAGCTACTTGACATCATGCTAACCTACTGAGGCTAAAGCTAATACATCTCAGTCAGTGGTGCCTGTTGGTTCCTTGTTCTTTAACTGGAAGGTTCAAGCTGATTTGGTCAGATCATTTTAATTTGGTTCAAACTGTGTGGGTCTGTCTGAATCAGATCTGAACTCACAGAAATTATCATTTTATTTTTAGATTCAGCGTGACTTCACTTCCTGAGGATGTCATTATTTCTGATGTCGATCCAGAATAAACCTCCAGAAATCAAAAGTTCACAGCTGTTCATATTAAGTGGAGACTTTTAATGTTTAATAGAACGTTTTTTCAGAGAAATGACTTTAAAGTTAATGTGTTCTTCTATCAGCTCAAACTCGACTACAAACTCACTTTACTTCTATCATCACTGCATAATCCTCTGAATTTGTTGTTTAATAACAGAAAATGTTTAGAATTGTTTATGTGCCTCTGGATTGAAGATACACATGATGTCAGATAATGTTCCTTTTCAAAAGAAGCTTTAGAAAGTGTTTGTAAAAATCTACACCTAAAATTTCACATTTTGGCTCTTTAAAGGTGCTTTATGTAAATTTTTGCTATTACTACATAGCCAACATTAGCAAAAGAAAATAAGCATCTTTGGCATCAACATTTCTTACAGGATGAATTCAGTTGGATCTGGTCTCATGTTAAGACTGAAGACTGAGCAGCTCTTTCATTTTCAGAAATCTGACATTGATTCTGTTTTTGCAGATGATCAGTACTAAAGGACTGAGATGGAGAATGGAGCCCAAAAAAGCCTTGATTGGTACATTGGCAGCAAAATACAATTCAAAATTACTTTGATTGGCTGTATGAAAACAAGTTGAAGATTGAAGCATTCTGTTAATGAACGGGCAGGAGGCGCCGTCTTCAGCTCACTCATCTACATGTGCTTCTGTCACTAACTACACACATTAACATGTTTCCTCCACTATTAGCATGTTGTCGCTTGCATGCTAACAATCTCCAGACCTGTTACGAGATAAAAACACTGAAGATACTCACAGAAATAAAAGCTGTCGTCTTCAGGTCGATGATGTGAATAATCAAAGACATTCAGGCCGAACTGTGAAGCTGCTGAGGATTCAGATCAAACCTGTTTGTATTTATATGTTTAAATATGTAAATATCTCCCAGTGCAAAACATCACAGGCGATGTTATTGGATGAGATTTTCACTCCAAGTGTATATGGTTAGAAGATGACCAGAGGGATTTACCATAGGCTGAGCTGTGTGTGTGAAATCATGCTGATCATCAATAAACCAGTTATTACGTCTTCATATAATGACACAGGTTAAATAACGTGTCACCATTTATCTCGAGAAAGGAAATAAATCATCTATCAAACTCCACAGAGACAATTAGAGACAACAGTAAACCACCAAAGAGCTGCTGAGATGAAGACCATGAACTCTGAATGAGAGGGGTCGGTCCTCACGACTCCATCCATATTTTATATATCCAGGAGTGATGCATTTATTCACAGTGAGAAAGCTCAGAAAAATCAACCTCCTACCAAAACAAAGGAGAACAGTTCATTAACCCCCCCCCCCCCAAATTAATTCTTCTTGTGTTGATTTCTTTTGTGTGTGTGTGTGTGTTTTCATGCTGCATCATGTCTCTGTGTGTCTGTGGGGAAGTCTTTGAATTGTCCACACAGACTGAGAGAGGAAGTGAGAACCACAGTGATGACTGGATGAGGTCTGAGAGGAAACACCGGACTGCCTTCACAAAATCACTGATTTCTGTTGAAATGAATCTATGAACACGTCCGGACTCAAATTTCACTTTATTCTACTTTATACTACATGAAGTACTTTTACTGTCATACTTTAACTACATGACGTACTCTAAGTAAAAGCACTTTTACTACTGATACTTTAAAAGGAAAATACCAACAGAAAAAGGATTCAGTGAGGCTGAACTTCTCCCAACTGTAACACGACTCGATGAAAAGTTACTGAACTGTCCGACCTGTGCCACTTGTCGAAAAATTCGACTAAACCAACTGAAAAAAGAAAACAAAAAGAGACAAAGCTGCAACTGAAACATTCAGACTCTAAATAACAGTGTGACGCAGAGAACAACCAGCCAACATCTGTACACAACATCTGTAACTGTCTTTGGAGACGAGGAACAATGATTTAAGGTCAGCAAACCAAAAATCAATAATCACTCAGCTCTCACTTTAAAGCAGCAGGATTTAGTGACATCTAGTGGTGAGAATACAGATCGCAGCCGACTGAACACCTGTCCCCTGAACTCTGACAGGCTGTGACGTCAAAGTAAAATCATGAACAGCTCTTGCACAGAGCCTCTGTTTAGTTCAGTTTGTCTGTTCTGGGCTCCTGTAGGAACATGGAGGACTCTGGAGGAGAAGCTGTGGAGATATAAACTGCTCATTATAACTGAACCATGATCCGTGATAAAGACATGTTTGTTCCGCACTTTTACATTTTGTCTTGACGCCTTTTATGTTTTTATATAAAACACTTTAAATGATCTGGTTGTAATGTTCTGTGAAACTGAACGCTTCTTACTTCACTGATACTCGTTATTTAAAGCTCCAGTGTGGAACATTTCCAGGATCTATCAGCAGAAATATTATCTACAACATGTTTTTATCAGTGTGGAATCACCTAAACTGATCCTCGTTGTGTCTCCATGGGGTTGGTGTGGTTTTATAATCATTAATAATAATCATCAGACTGACAGGACTCAGGTCAGCTTCCTGTCGCTGCTGTCAGACTTCATATGTCATATGGTAAATAACATATTTTATTTTCTGGACAATCGATGCAGTCGGCTGCAATGTCCATTCTCACCACTAGATGTCACTAAATCCTCCACACTGCTGCTTTAATGCTGGACTTTTACTTGTAATAGAGTATTTGTTGTTACAGTAAATGAGATCATTGTTATTTATTCAAACACATTCATATTCACTTCCTGTCTCCTGTGTCACATGGTACAGTCCTCATCATCATCATCATCACCACAGGTCAACTCCCTCTCCTACCATGATGTCTGATGTCACGTGTGTGACGTCACAGGCGGGCTTTGACGTGAATCGGCTGATGAATGAGTGAGTTATTAACCCTCTCACCCGCTGCTGTTTCGCTGTAAATCTGAAAATTCATTTCCACATTTCAATAAAAAAAGAACTGAGGCGGACACAGAGACAGCCTCCTCCCCCATCTCTTCCCCCGTCCCCCGCCTCCCCCCGCCTCCCTCCTCCTCCTCCTCCCAGCATCTCCTCTCTCTCCTCTCGACCCGCGGCAGGATGGACGTCGTGAATCAGGTACAAACTCTGAACCTTCGTCTTTTCATGTGTTTGATTGTTTCACAGTCACAGATCTGAGGTGTCGGGGTGTGTTCGTGTCGTGTGTCGGGGCGGCCCGCCGGGGTTTGTTGTCCGTCTCCCGGTGAAGCATCTCTGTGTGTCGGGCCGCATCCCGGAGCTGGGAGGAATCACGGCCCCCATCACCGAGAGAAATCAGAGAAATCAGCCTGAAATCAGCTGATTTGTCTGATTTCACTGTTTTCAGATCTGACTCATTAGACCGGGTTTACAGTGGGTGGGGGTGGGGGTGGGGGGGGTCTGGGTGTTTTCTGAGGCGGACTGCGGGAGGAGCGGCTCTGATTACTGGGTGTTTGCGCCCGGCGCGCTGCCTGCAGGACGAGCCGCACAAAACACCAAAACACCAAAACACGAACCAAGAGAATCAGCTGCTCCGTGTTCGCGTGATGAAATGAAACATGAAACCCCTGTGTGTGTGTGTGTGTGTGTGTGTGGTTGTAAAATGGCAGCCGGAGGAGGAGGAGGGATTTCCTCTCGGCTGCTGCTGATGATGTTGTTGTTGTTGTTGCGGGTCAAACCGGCTCCGGTCTAATGTCCCTTTTCACCTGCTCCCATCACATCTAACCCGGTAATAACCCGGTGATAACCCGGGTTCACCTGCTGCTGTAAGATGGACACAAACAGAGAAGCTTCATCCAACATCACTGATCTGATTTATCAGTTAATCATCAATAATCAATAATTATCTGTTTATTTCTTCCTCAGTGTTTCATCATGTTTCTATAAAACTGATTCGTTCTGCTTTAAATGATTTAATTTACCACATTTAAATAGTTTTCAGGTATTGATCAGAGCAGCAGTGATCAATCATTTCAATCATTAATCAATCAGCTGATGTTAAACTGAGTCTCTGCTCAGACATGTTTCTGATGTTTTATTAACAAATCGATTGATTAACTGAGGAAATCAGAAAATAAATCTGATCATGAAAAATACTGATCAGATTCTGATCAATACAGAATCAATAATTCTGTAATATTCTGGTTCATTCAGGCTCCTGTTCTCTGCTACATTACTCCTCAGATCAGAGTAAAAATACTCCATTACTGCTCTCAGCTTTTACTCCAGTAAAGAGTCAGTCCCACGTCTCTGATGTGTGATGTCACCTCCACCTGAAACCACCTGACACCAGGTGAGACCAGGTGACACCAGGTGTCATTTTCCCGCCAAACGTCCTCATTGTTTAAATATAAAATCCACCTGCATCAACAACTCAGACTGTCAGAACAGAACCTTCATGTTACAGATCAGGATCAGTTTATGGATCAGTGTGTTTAGTCTGTGACCTCTGAGTTAGAACTGATCCCAGTTCAGTTGCTGATCAACAAACTGATCAAAGTTTAATTCTGAAGTGAAAAATCTAATTATTGATCCGACAAACAAACACAATTTGATCAATAATCAAACTGTTCAGATTCACATCAATAAAATAAGAATTCATCACAACACTGAATAAACTGCAGGAGATTTTTTAAAGACTGGTGATCTATATCTGATATTGATCAGTGATTAAAAGTTGTAGGGTTGTTACAGCAGGTTGGATCAATACGTGGCTCTGGACCTGTGAGGAGGTCTCATCACTTCAGTCATGAGTTTAAAAAGTTTTAGATTTTATTCAGACAAGAAACTGAATCAACAACAGGACCTCTGACCTCTGACTAATTACCTCTATGTTCCTGTCATATTTCTATAATATTTACATACATTAACACACAGTATCTACTCATTATATTTCTATAATAACGTCCTTCAGATTATGTCATGTATTAATTAAATAATTGTACTTTGAACTATCAATAATTTTAATATCCCACAATATAGTTTATTATATTATATTAAACTATATTATATTATATTAATTATATTATACTGTATTATTCTTCCTGAGGAGGCAGCTGATGTTTTTCTGTAATAAATGATTTTAGTCTGTGCTCTGAGTTTATTGATTGTTTAATGGAGTCTGTCGTCAATAACAAACTGATTAAATATCAGAAACAAAATGAGACAGAAACTTGAGAGGAAATATTGATCGGTTTGTTTGAATACAGGTCTGTTCACTTGTCTGTCCACCTGTTACCTGTGTGTTACCTGTGTGTCAGCGTACCTGTGTGTTACCTGTGTGTCAGCGTACCTGTGTGTTACCTGTGTGTCAGCGTACCTGTGTGTTACCTGTGTGTTACCTGTGTGTCAGCGTACCTGTGTGTTACCTGTGTGTCAGCGTACCTGTCTCTGGAGGTGATGCTGTCGTTGTCTTCCTCTCTGCTGTAGTAACCCTGCTCTCCATACGCCTCCATGTCCCCGTTCCTCCAGTATCTGTCCCTTGAGTCCCTCCTGCAGAACAGGGAGAGTGTGATTGGCTGAAGCACCTGTCAATCAAGACAAACTGGAACCCAAACAGCCTGAACACCTTCTTATTAAATCATTAGTATCCAGAGAACTGAACCTGTAAACACTTGGTGGACGTTAGAGGAACTGCAGGGAGACACACTGAGGATGGTTCACAGTCACAATTTACTGACAACACGTCTGTATTTGTAACTAACTACACTTGTAATGGAGTATGTTTACACTGTTTTATTGGTACTTTTACTTGAGTAAAGTATCTGAGTACTGAGCTGAGGAACCTGTGGTGTAGGTGTGACTGTTACCTGTCGACCCCTGTCCTCTCTGATTAAAGGACAAAAAAAATTGTTGTTGTTAATAACTGATGTGTCTGTGTCTGCAGCTGGTGGCTCAGGGTCAGTTCAGGGTCCTGAAGGTTCCTCTGGGCTTCATTAAGGTCTTAGAATGGGTGAGTTCATCAGACCAACACACACACACACACACACACACACACACACACACACACACACACACACTGGTGTCTAGTTGTCACGCCGAGTATGTCACTAAAATTATAACTAACTCGCTATATATGTCTCTGAACTCCATTAACAAAAACAGGGACAACAGGGCTGCTGGAATACCACTGCCTCCATCTGTTGAGTGTGTTTGTTACTGCAGATGACATAACAGATGGAGGCAGTGGTATTCCAGCAGCTCCAGGTTAAATCCCTGTTTTTCTCTATGGAGTCTGGTAGTGATATATACAGATGTTTCTGGTTAAACCAAAAGGATCTTCCTCTTTAATAAAAAGCTCTGTCTCTGTAGGAATCCTGTCATGTTGTTGTCAGACACTGAGAAGAACAATCTGTCAGTGACAAAAAAAAGAACTTTAGTGGACGGACTCTGACATGGACGGTTTTTGTTCCCAATCAATTCTGCACTGATTCCAAAGACTTTTGTCCCAATCGATCTTTTACACTCAGAATCATGGAAATTAAACTTTAGTAAGTTTCAGATGTATTTGTTGCAGATGAGTGTTTGTGAGGAGCAGGAATCAGACCGACAACATGAAAACAAGCTGCATCATTTCTTCATCTAGAAATGTTCCTGAAATGTTTTAGAAACGTGTGTTTTAAATATTTTTATCAGTTATCAGGATCTTTATTGACATTGTACAAGTACAACCAAATCTTAGTGAAGCTTCAAGGTGCAATTAGAAAAAAGATAAATGTTTTAAAACTATATATTACATATATTTTATATATATTTGTATATTATATATTTAGATATATTTTAACTGTTTTTAAAGGTTAACACACACACACACACAGTGAGCAGATGGTCACAGTCAGACTCTGTCCAATCCCAGCTCGGTGCTGTGTGTGTGTGGGCGTGGCCTCTGTAAGCCTGCTGCTCAGTGATGATGATGACGATGATGATGATGGAGGTGGAGGTGGAGGTGGTGGGGTGCTGCTGCAGTGCAGATGAGCAGGGCACTGACACACTGAGGGTTGTGGGTTTGATTGTGTCTCTATAGATGGAAGTGATGATGAGTCATCGTCCTGCAGAATTCAGTAAACCTCCAGTTTAAACCACAGTGACGCCAGAACCCCAGAATAAACCTGCAGAAACCTGCATCAGACTGAACTCTGATTCTCCAGATTAAAATCATCTTCATGAACCAAAACAAACAGGATCATCTACAGAGACCTGCAGCTCTGTGACACTGATCTGATTCAAACAGACTGTTCTACCTTCAGCTCAGCTCTGATTCTGTTTTCTGTTCAAACTAAATATTCACTTTATAAAGAGATATGACAAATAGGCCTGGACCTGTACAATAACCACGTTCTCACAGTTTTGTGATCACAGCTCCACAATGAGTTTTTCCACTGAACACAACCTGTTTTACTGTGAAACAACACAGAATATCTGGAACATTAGTAAACCTGTAAGTTTGGTTAAAAAAAGGAAAATAAATCCTTGAAGTGAGCCTGGACCTGCAGCTCAGTTTGATGAGTCATTTTAATGTCGGAGGTAAACAGCTGGTGCCGCAGGAACCATATGATGATAAATACTGAAACCTGGGCTGTGGTCGATTAATCTTTTTCTCTGCTGAAGGTTTAAACTGATCCTGAAGTCTCTGAGTGTCAGACCTGATCAGGTCCAGGTCTACTTCACTGCTTCCTATCTTATCTCCTTCAGCAGAGGAAACACTGGAGCTTCCTTTACCAAAGGAGAGAATGACGTCCCATGATGCCTTGCAGCAGCAGCAGATCCACACACATGTAGAAACAACAGAGTTCCTGTTTTCTGTTTGAGATTCAGAAACTGATGAAATCCTTCCTCCTCTAACAAAAAATCATTTTCTCTTCATAACAAATGTATAAAAGGTCAAAGGTCAGAACAGGAAACTCTATATTTCTGAATATAATTTACTCTGGACTCGTCACACTTTATTATCTTTATTTAACTTGTATTTTCCTTCATGTTATTATATTATCAGTGCTGGACAGGAAACCTGATTGAACTGTAGCCTACAGCCTTTCTCTTTCACCTCATGACGAGCTCAGTGAAAAGTGGTTAGGAAAGGAGATTTTGTTTTACTATTCAACCGCAGCCCCTGATTTTTTCAAACCACAGTTTATGTTGAAAGTGGTAACTGACTCAGGCCTAACAAAGACAAGCAGTGAATCCTCTGAGAGGCTGGAATCAGGAAACATTGTAGTCTGTCAGTTTTACTTGAAAAAATGAAATAAATCAACTGACGGATGAATGGTTGCAGCTCCAGTGTCTCGTTCTGCTCTGTATTCTCAGATGATGTTACTCACAGTTTGTTCCTCCTCCTCCAGTTCTTCGCCATCTTCGCCTTCTCCACCTGTGGCAGTTATTCTGGGATGTTCCGGATGGCGGTGGAGTGTAAGAACCGGACAGACAGCGACCTGAGTATAGAGGTGGAGTTTGAGTATCCGTTCAGGTCAGTACAACAACACATCAGAGTCTGAGCTGCAGCTGAAGTCTAAACACATTCAAACAGACGAGGACTCCTTCAGAAACCTGAGTCACTTGAAACATTTCAATCAGAGTCTGTGGATCCACATGAAAAAGAAATAACGCAAACATGAGCTGTAACCAAAGCAGGGCTGTGCGAGATGATGATATCAGATGACGACATTAAAACATCTGTTGTTTCTAATTATGTTTCATCGTTCACATCGAGGTGTCGCAGAACCAGAGCTTACACGTTGATGTGGACAGTAGTTCTTCTATACGGCCTGAATTCTTGAATATTAACGGACATATTGGCCATCAAAAACAGTCTGGTGTAAACTCTGAAAATCCACTGTTGACAGTAATATTTTATCATCATGTGCATGACAGTTTGTGATCTTACTGTCACCACATGGCTGCAGCAGAAAGGTGAGTCAGGAGAAGGACCAAATCCAGGAGCTGGTTCCTAAACGAGGGACGGTAGATACCATCATCATGATGTAGAAAGTCCTGTCATATCGCACAGCCCCAAACCAAACTGGTCCTGAACAGATTTTTCTGTTGAACTTTATTTTGGCTAAATAACTGAAGAATCTTTATCTGGTGAACTGCCAATGGTCTCTGGGATTTTGATGCAGTAACATAAACAGAAGAACAACCAGAAGCAGATCTTCAATTTAACTGACTGTAAATAAGAAAAATCTGAGGAAGTCGACAACAGACGGAAAAAAGGACTCAGAGTAATGATGAGTTAATAATTAGTTTTCTGTCTGTTTCACTCTGATCATCTTTGTAAGAGCTGACAGTGCGACATTATTTAAGCTCTAAGCCTCTGGTTTCTGAAGGTGTTAGGGTTAGTTCACCTTTACCTGCCTGGTACGCAAACTGTTTATCAGGTGTTGATAACACCTGTGGGATGCTGTTAACTGTATAGGTTTGTCCTGAGGATGGCGCTAGAGGAAAGATCTTGTGATTAGCTAAAACTAAAGGGTCTATCCTCTGTACGGTGGCCTGTTTAAAACATCTGAGGTTCAGCTCCTCACGGTCCGACTGAACTTTGATCAGCTGAGTGCTAGCATGTTTGTTTGTGATGAACATGTTCACATATTAACTGAAGTCCAGTGTTCCCTCTGTTTTAGCTCTGTGTTTGGTCTCCACCTCCTCCTGAGGGAAATCTCTGGCTCTTCAGCTGCTAAATGCTCCACTGTGTTCACCAGCTGCTCTCTGACTGAGTCTGTCTGCTGTTTATGCTTTTATTCTGAAAAGACTGAGACTGAACCAGACAGGAAATGTGTCCAAAACCAAAACTAGGAGCTGAAAGGCTGTGTAGAGCTGAGGGGGTCAGACGATAATCCACACATTAAACATGCTGTACCCTGACAGGAAGGCAGACATTAGCTTTAGAGACTTCCTGTCATGAAGTGTTAAGTTTGACCTGTTGGTGGTGCTAAATGAAAAGTCAGAGGATCTGTAAAGTTACTGGGATTCATCCTCTCAGGACCATGAATGTCTCCAGCTGCTGCAGAGATATTTCGTCAGACACTGAAACATTTAAACTCCTCCTCTGTCAGACTCCACCAGGTGTATTTCGACGCCCCCACCTGTAAGGGCGGGAACAAGGAGCGCCTCTTCCTGGTTGGTGACTACTCTTCCTCGGCTGAATTCTTTGTCACCATCGGAGTCTTCACCTTCCTCTACTCCACAGCGGCTCTCAGCATCTACGTCTTCTTCTTTGAGAAGTACAAGGAGAACAACAAGGGCCCACTGATCGTAAGTTCACCACCTGACCGTCCAGGTGACATGTGAGCTCTGGGAAACATCCCTCACCCTCTCTGTGTGTTTCAGGATCTGGGAGTGACTGGAGTGTTCGCCTTCATGTGGCTGGTGAGTTCGGCGGCCTGGGCCAAAGGTCTGTCCGATGTAAAGACGGCGACTGACCCGGACAAAGTGATCACTCTGATCACTGCCTGCGACGCAGAGGAAAACCGCTGCCGCGAAGTTCACGACCCGGTCATGTCTGGACTCAACACCTCGGTGGTAAGACCTTCACCGAGCCTGAGACCTCAGCAGGTCGAGGCTGTTTGGGTTCAGGACAAGACAACATGACAACCAGACCAACCCTTACATCAGAACTGACTGAACTTTGAGAAATACAGCCTTCATTTCACTGAACAAAATAAGTCAAAGTTCTTTCATATATGAAGAGAGACAAATCCAGTTTGAAGAGGATAAGCCACCTTAACTGTGGTAGCACCTCCCTGTAAATTCCTTTTTGAAAAGAAATTTGTTCATGAAATCCTGTGAAGCCTTTTACATGTTGGAAACAAAATCGTTAAACTGAAGTTAGAATCTAAATAAACTGAACTTAAGCCTGGCGCATACTAAAAGATTTTTAAAATCTTAACATGTACAGAGAGAAGACAGAAAACAGCACACACTAACAGATTCACCACCAACAACCAGAGTCTCAAAACTCTTTCACCACTTTAGAGGAAACAAACGTGGCGGACAACAATATCTCTTGTTTGTTGTGTTTCCATCTTCAGTCAGCTGCTTCCTGATTGGAAATATTGAACAATTTTAACATTTTCTGGGGCAGCCCCGATTGTCTTCAGAGCAGATCAGGGAGGGTAAAATCACTCTGAACACTCTTCACACCACAGGAGAATCTGACAAGATCATCTTTACAACCATCAGATAATCAGACCTGATGACTCTGATCAGGAGGACTCTGATTATCTTGTAGTGTGAACTCAGTTTTAGCAGTTTCCTGTTCTGGGCTGTTAACAGCTGCTCCAACAACAAACTGACAAGAAAGTGGAATATTCAAGCCCCTGCTGCATGAAACCAGTTTAACTTTAACTAAGTCTCCATTAAATCCTGAGTGGTGGAGTGGTCTTCTGACAGACGGCCAATGTTCGGTCCTCTCTGATGTTTCCACTGTGGTTTTATTAAGTGTTGTTTTTCCAGTGATTATTGAAACCAGTGATAGTAACTCCTGCTGACTGATGGTGGAGGTCGGACAGAGGCTTTGTTACTGTTCCTTCTGTCCGTTAAGAATAACCTCATCCTCTTCTCCTGCAGGCGTTCGGTTTCATTAACCTGGTCCTGTGGGTGGGAAACCTCTGGTTTGTCTTTAAGGAGACCGGCATCATCGCTCCCTTCATGCGGGCTCCTCCTCCTCAGGGGAAACCTGCTGCACCGGACACCTACAGCCAGCAGGGGGCATACGAACAAGATCCGTATGCCAGCAACCAGGGAGGATACCAACCTGACTACAGCCAGCAAGGATACAACCAGGTGACCAGCTGCTAATCAATACTCAATAAACCTACACCAGGTAACGACTGACTGAAACTGATTCATCAGCATCTGTTATTTCAACCAGTGACAGCAACGTCAGCAGCGACTGGAAGGTTTTCTACTCTGATCTCTTTAGAAACTATGAGAAATTAAAGGTTCAGAGACAGACTCATTAGACTTGGACCACATCAGGGTTTTAAATCAAACTGGAATCAGATCCAGATCCAATCAGATCCAGGTCCAGGACAAAGTCCGGACTGAACTGTGAGTCTGACTCCATCTAAACCTCAAGAACAAATCAAATGAAGTACCAAAAGTAAAAGTACTCATGATACAGAGTAATGGATATTATATTTAGTATTATTAATCTGATCACTCAGAGTACTGCAGTACTTTTCCTCAGAGTACTGCAGTATATTGTAGTATCAGTGTGTAATGTGGTTTGCTGTGTCTCCTGCAGGAGGCAGAGTACGGTCAGGGTTACGGCCAGCAGGGGGCGCCCACTTCCTTCTCCAATCAGATGTGAGCTGACAGGAAGCAGGTGAGTCAGTCACCTTCTCTGGTTTCAGTCACTTTACCTGATGAATGTTTCTCACTGAGAGGAACTGAGATCTGATTCCTGCTGCCACACACACTCACTACAGATTAATCCGCTGCTGAAAATAGTCCCCAACAAACGCGCTGTTTCCTCCTGAGCTTTTTTTTTGCCCTGAGGACAGCTCTCATTATTCAGACTGCTGTGGCTCCTCATTTATTTTTAGTTTTAGTTTTGGTGAGAATATTAATCAGTTTTAGTCAACAAAAAATGTCAGATTTAAGTCATCATCATCAGTGTCACTATATTTGATGTTTCTAGTTACCATGGAGGATTCGGTTTATACTCGACTGTAATCAAACACATGTGACTCTGCAACGAAACAACAGACAAGGAAAAAGCTAAATCAGAGAATGTGTGATTACAAAGATGAATGCGGGTCAGTAAATGGGACATTAAAACACTAACTTGTCCATTTTTCAGATTGTTGTTTTGTTTTTATTCACTGACACAAAATGTTAAGCGTCATAGTTGTTCTTGTTTTCAGAAGTTACTTTACATTTAGTCGTATTTTCCTTGTGGAAAAAAAAAACTTGTCGTCAAATATTTTTCGTTGTTTGATTCTGATCCAGAGCAGCTGGAGACTAAACCGCCCTTTGTTTTTCTGTTTTTTACAGAAAGCATTGGAGTGAACAAAGAGTGGGTCGCCTGCAACCTACCCACAATGCAACACTCCTGTCTGTCTGCAAAGTTAAGGGGTGGGGTGGGAGGGTGGGGGTGAGGTGGGGGAGGTTGTAGGGTGAGGGGGGGGTTTAGATGTTCACTATAATGAATCAATGTGTAAATGATTAAAAAGAGTTATAAATAACAAATCCACAACTTGAACAAAGCACCAAAAGAACAACAACAAACAACGCTGACGAATAGAAACCCTCTGAACCAGTGACGATGTTGATAAGAGTTAAATTCATATTAAAGTAAATCATCTGTGGAGAGAATGTATGTTTGTGTTGTATAGATATCACTTTGAACAGATATATAGACTGAACCGTTTCTTCATGTTTCCTATTGCCCCGCCCCCTCCCATATGCCCTGCCCCCTGACATCAACAAACCAGATTCACATTGGCCAATCAAGAAGCTGTTCAGACTGTGTCGATCTGATTTAACCAGATCCAAATTAGATCCAATGAGAATTCAGATCAGTCCGATCCGCGCTCCTCCGACATCACCTCCCGCTGTTTGCCGTTTGTCTTGCTGCAATAATGTTACTATCAACACAGGAAGTGATGTCATTCTGAGACGCAGTAAACCTGTTCGGACCTGCCTATGGTGACGCTGGTGAAACTGATCCAAATGTGTTCTGATCACTGTGTGTGTTTGATTAAATGGGCTGAGCTTGCCTGTTATATTCCTGCTAAGGCCTCAGATCGATTATCTGAGGAGAATAATAACGACGCCGCACAAACATCCATCTGAATCATTATTGACAACCAAGACCACACACCCTACTCTGCTCTACTGCACCCCTGTTTTACCAGCATGTTCCAGCTGCACTGACAGCCAGCCTGAACAGAAAATGTTTCACAGATGAAACATTCAGCTCGCTGACTGAGCCCAGAGAATCAGACGCTTCTGTCTCTAGCTCCGTGTCAGTTTGTCTGAGAAACTAAAAACTGTGAATCAGCATTTTTCCTAAACTTAAGAGGTTAAAGACTCAGACCCTTCATTGAATGCAGTTAAACTATAAGTTTCAGAAATCTGAAATATAACAAACATTTTCTTCATAAATACATTCACTTCAGATACTGACTGGATTAACTGATGCTGACTCGTTACACGCGTATTAACGTTAGCGTTTCTAGCGTATAGTGTTAGCTAACAGGGCAGCTAGTGCTAGCTAGTTGCTCAGGAAGTCTCTAGTACTTGTACATGCCAATTGGCCAGCAGCCAATACATAGCAGTTTCAGACAGGTTGTGGGGCGTGACGCTTATTGTCGCCCCTCGGCTCCTCAGCCAATCAGCAGCAACCGTGAGCTGTTTTGTAAAGTCTGAAAAGGAAAAAACTCGGCTTCTTCTTTGGTTGTTTTTGAAAGGAAGTTGTTTTAGCTGGCCGTATCTTCCTCCGCGACAGGACGTGTCGCCTGTGTTGTACAGTAACTGATGATCGTGTGATTCTACTTCCGTCTCTGTACAGGGTGTGTGTAGTGTGTGTTACCTGTCCATACTTCTCTATGTCTCTCATCACTTCTCTTTTAACTCTTTCTTTCCTTCATCTTTCTTCACTCTATTTTATCTTTCATTCTTCTTTCTTCCCCTCTTCTTCTTCTTTTCCATCTTTCCTCCTCCTTTCCTCCTCCTCCTCTCCTTTCTCCCCTCCCTTTAGTCCTCTCAGTCGCCCTCCTCGCTGCTCGTGACTCCCCCTCTGCCCTGTGGATGTAACTTCCTGTGTGATGATAGTTCACTCTGATCAGCACCACGGCGACGTGTTGAGTGTTGATGATGGACATGGCGCGGTGACTGCTGTTGAGACCCCACCCCACCCCTGGCAATATTCAGTGGCAAATTTCAATAAACGACAAACCTGCCCTCTGAGTCTGTCGACGTCGGAGGGGAGAGTATACATGAACGACGAATGACTTAAATGAGAAATGAACATACAAACAGACCTATGAAATGACAAACAAACAGACTACCGAACAACAATAAATTAGATGGATGATGGAATGAATGAATGATCAACCTAACGAGTGGAGAGAAGGAACAAATGAATAAGGAAAGAATGAATACACTAAGGAAAAATGAAGAGCAGAAACTGAGTTGAGTTCGAATGAATGAATGATACTGCACCTGATGAGAAACCCTCCTCCTCCTCCTTAACTGCCCTCCCTTTCTCCTTTCATTTCACCACCCTTCCCTTGGTACCTACCTTTTTCATCCCTCCATCTCTTCTTCACTCCCCTCCATCCTTCCATCTCTTCCTCTCATCCTCCTCCTCTCCCCTTTTCACATCCCCTCCTCCTCTCTCCTCCTCCTCTCATTCTTTCATTCCATCACTCTCTTCTTTCGATCTGCCCTCCTCCTCCTCCTTCTTCTTCCTCCTTCCTTCCTCTCTCTTCCGCTTCATGCAAGTTCCTCTTCTTCCTCCACCCTCCCTCTCCACTCCATCTTTTTCTCCCTCCATCTCTCACCAATCCTTCCTCCCTCTCTTTCTTCATCTCCACCTCTGCCCCTTTATACCTCTTCTGCCTCTTCCCTCCCTCTGCCTCCTCCTTTCTCCCCTTTCTCCATTCCCGCGGCTCTCCTCCTCCTCTCTCCTATCTCTCCATCCATTTTCCTGTCACCTCCCTCCTGTTCCTCCTCCTTTTCGCCTGTTTCACCCACTCATTTATTTCTCTCTCCCTTTCACCTCCCTCCTCCTCCTCCTCCTCACCCTTCCTCTCAGGCCCCCTATCTATATTCACCATCCCAAAGCTCCTCTCCTACTGAATTCCTCCATCGGTCTGTAACATGTAAATTGAACGAAATTAT
>BRZM01000171.1:120837-148772 GCA_033238685.1 Lates japonicus | reverse complement strand
GATACTGCTTTATATAATTGGTACTGTTGGTTATTAACTGTTCAGACCTGTTCAACTGTTCAGACTGTTCAGGTGTTCAACTGTTCAGACTGTTCAGACATTTCCAGATTTGTTAGCTGTTCGAACTATTCCAGACTGTTCCAGAACTGTTCAACTGCTCAACTGTTCCAGACTGTTCGGGCTGTTCAGCTGTTCAGACTGTTCAGACTGTTCCAACTGTTCAGACTGTTCAGACTGTTCAACTGTTAGAACTGTTCCAGACTGTTCAACTATTCAACGCCAACTGTTCCAGGCCTAACGGGGCATTCGCTGTTCAGATTAACAACATTAGCTGTTCAACTTCCTTTACTCCACAACTGTTCGGAGCTGTTGAACTGTTCCAGACATTGAAACTGCTCGACTGTTTCAGACTGTTGATACTCAGGTGAACTTCGCTTCAGACTGTTCGACTTCTTTCCGACTACTGTTCGAACTGTTCGACTGTTCAGGAGCTGGCAACTGTTCCAGCTTCTTCCAGACTGTTTCAGACTGTTCAACTGTTCCTTTATTCGACTATTTCAGACTGTTCATTTCGACTGCCGACTGTTAGACTGTTCAACTGTTCAAGACTGTTCAGACTGTTCAGACTGTTCAGACTGTTCAACTGTTCAACTATTCAACTGTTCAGACTGTTCAACTGTTCAGACTGTTCAGACTGTTCAACTGTTCAGACTGTTCAACTGTTCAACTGTTCAGACTGTTCAACTGTTCAGACTGTTCAACTGTTCAGACTGTTGACTCTCTGTTCAGACTGGTGGTGGTTGTGTGGCAGAGGCAGGTGGTCCTCAGAAGTACAGACATACAGATGTGTGTGTTGATCAATAACTCTTCTGATCAGTAAGTCTTCTGATCAATACCTCTGTCTGTCGTTAATCTCTCTCCATCACTCTCTCTCTCTCAGTCAGGACCAATCTAATTAGTGGATGCAGGAACAGAAAACAGCTGGTTATGCTGCCATGGCAACAGCACATCTCCTCACACACACACACTGTCTGTTCAAACATACCTGCTGCTGGTTTTCATGGGTCATCATGACTCTGTCAGATCAGGGTTCAGACCTTCAGAGACTGAGCTGCTCTCTGTTTCATTATCAGACCTCATCAAACAGATCAGGGATCAGACCTGACTGATCCATTAAATACACTTCAGTTAACAGCACCTCTGACCTCTGACCTCAGGTCGCCCTCAGACTGTAGATGTGGGGATGAAGAGCACTGACATCAGATCAGATCCCTGATAAACATCTGAACATATTTCAGTGCAGCTTTAGTGAACACTGATCACAGGTGTGTGTCTCACCTGTCACCTGCTGCTCATTGGTCACTTCCTGTCAGTGGGTTGGAGACGGTTGGAGGCTGTTTCCCTTCATGCTGACTTTTATTTTGGCGTCAGGCGTCTCCGTAGCAGCCCGGGGGGCTGGACTTAGAACCAACAGTCATTGGCTGGTTGGTTGAGCACAGGTGTGGCAGGTGAACCTGTTGACATGAAGAACAGGAAGCAGGTGATTCAGGTGTGATAATAAACTGATCACTGATCAATCAACTGCCGATGTTGCTGTAGAAACATCTGGAACTGGACTTTTCTGACTGAAGTCCAGAACCAGGACACAGTCTCACACTGAACCCACAACAGCTCAGAGCTGCACCAGCTCCACCTGTGCATCAAAACACCTGACCATCAATACACCTGAGAATCAATACACCTGTGTATCAATACACCTGACCACCAATACACCTGTGTATCAATACACCTGACCACCAATACACCTGAGAATCAATACACCTGAGTATCAATACATTAACTGATTGATTATTTCAGAGCAGTGAAAACAGACCTGACTGCCAGTTAGCCTCTTTTAAATTAAACAAAACCGGAAGCAGGTAGAAACGGAGGGAGCTCACCTGTGACCGACTCTGTCCTCTACCTGAACCCGGAACATTCCCGGGTCGCTCGGCTCCGTCTCCTCGGTGACAGGTAACCGGTGATTCAGTTTGAATCGCGTGAGCTGTGTCCCACCGTCGCATCATCACGTGCACCCGGCTCTTCAACAGTCCGTGTGCAGACTCCACCTGAACCAGGAACATTCCCGGGTCTCTCAGGTGTGTGTTCGGCTCCGTCTTCACTGCCTGCTCACCTGTCCCTCAGACAACATCCGGTCTGATCAGAGGAGGCTCCTCCCCCTGTGTTTACCCCCGACCCGCGGTTTGTTTGTAAAACTTTATTTAAACACAGTCACAGAACAAACAGCAGATTATCCTCAGAACAAATCAAAACAACACGATTCTAAAAAAACATCAAATGAATAAAAACTAAAAATAATCCGAGCATGTTTCTTCTTTTTTATTTAAACCTGTCAATCAAAACTTTATTTAAACATCAGAGACAAACTGACGAAACCTGGTGAGGAGTTTTTTTATAGATTCAAACTGAATATTTAAGTTTGTTTTATTTTCGCTCACACATTTTGAAATAAAACGTGTTTGAAACATTTTCAAAGATTAAAACTAAAGATTTGTTCATTTTTTGTTTTGTTCTTCAGCCTGTTTCTCTCTGACCTCTGACCTCTCTCTTTCAGGCTCTACCTGCAGCTCGCGGCGGGGGGCGTGGCCTGGATATGTCGGTGGGCGGAGTCAGACGCCAACGCAGAGACCTCCGTAACCTGCTGCCTTATGAGGACCAGATGATGTCATATCCTGCCGCGCAAGGAGGAGGCGGGGCCAGCGACCTGTATTACCAATCAGACGACTGGAGGGGGAGGGGGTTAGACCAGGCCCTGCAGCGATTGGTGGAGAGAGACCAGAGGCGGGAGCAGGAGGAGGAGCAGAGAGCAGGTCGGACACTTTAATAAAACAATCTTTGATGGAGGAGAAACGACTTTCACTGACTAAAACTGTGACTCTAACCAACCAGTCACGTGTCTCCACAGCTTACCTGGCCGCTCTGCTCCGCCTCCTGAGCGAAGCAGAGAGCGCGGGATTGGTCGGCCCCGGAGACGTGGAGGTGGTGGAGGAGGAAGAGGAGGAGGAGGACGATCAGGGGCCGCCGGGGGACTTCCAGGGCCCGCCCCCCCCGGACTACGACGAGACGGGGCGGGGGATGAGCATGGGGAGGCCCCCGGCCGCCTGGTGGGGCCTCCTGGAGCCCCAGCTGGCTCAGGCCCTGTTGGACAGGTGAGGAGGGTTCAGAATCAGCCCGCTGACCCCGTTTAACCATGTGAATTCTGACCTCTGACCTCTGACCTCTGACCCGGTCAGGATGGAGCCTCAGCTGGCTCAGACTCTGCTGGAGAGAGCGAGACAGGAGAGACTGCAGCAGACCGGACGAGTTCCATCAGGACTGAGCAGAGACCAGGACGCTCTGAGGTGAGACGGATTGCCACCCATCGATCAGCTGATATCGATGATCAATCAGCTGACTGTTTAAATGTTTTTTTTTTCCTCCCTCAGACGTCTGGTTGCTAGGATACTGTCCGGCATCGGCCATAACGAAGCCCCGGTTGTCTCCTCTGGTCGCCGAGCGAGGAGGGACCTGTCCGTCACCTTTGCTGACCCCGTTAGCTCCGCCCACAGGAGGACCCGCCGTTCCCTTGACGACGCAGCTCCTCCATCGCCTAGCAATGAGCCTCCTCTCCTCCGGGTGAAGAGGCTGGAGGAGGAGGAGGAGGAGAAGGTCCACCCCCCCGCCGCTGCTGCCGCCGGGCTGCTGAGGATGAAACGCATCGACACCATGGCAACCACCCCTGTGGAAGAACTGAGTTATGGGAGTCGTAGGCGCCGGAGGAGAGCCGCCCTGAACTACGACCCCCAGATACTGATCGATCAGATTCTGGAGTACATGAGGGAGTAAGAGGAAGAGGAGGAGGAGGAGGAGGAGGAGGAGGAGAGGAGGAGGAGAGGGAGGTGTATTCTGTCGTCTTTCAGTTTTTCTGTTGCTGCAAAAATATCGTTTGTTTTGCTGCTTCTGGTGAAAAATGTATCAGTTTCAGTATCAGTTTGATGTTCAACATGATGGAGTGACAGAGGAGGAGGAGGAGGGGGGAGTGATCACCTGGAAGCTGAACCTGGTTCAGATCTGAAGCTGCTGAAGGTCACGACCTCTGCATCATCTCACTCTATTGGTCTGTTCCCTCCTGGAAAGTTTCCTGGACAGAACAGTGTAACAGAGTCAGTGAGTTACAGCTTCAGGCCTGGTCCTGGTCCTGGTCCTGGTTCAGATCAGTTTGTTCAGAGTTTCTCTTTTACTGTTTAAATGTTTAAACTTCCTGTGGAAATAAAAACAGGAAGTGTGTCGCAGCTTCGTGGCACCTGCAGCTGATCTGATCCAAACTAAACCCCTAACCTCACCCAGCCATCAACACTGTCTGAATCTCTCTGATTGGACGATTACAGCAGTGCACTCTGGGAGTTGTAGTTGACTCCGCCCTCTCCTCTCCTCAGAAACAGCTGCACTCTGAGTCCAGCTTCCCTCCGTCAGCATGACTCTGTTTCTGAGGAAAAAGATGGACAGGTGATGGTAAACTTGACAACGGCTCATCAGCTCTGTGATTGGTTGGTTCTCATTGTGTTCCTGTAGTTCAGCTTGTGTGCAGCAGCTCAGTGTGATCACCGTCTGTCTGTGGTGAAAATAAACTTTGATTTATCTCTCACTCTGAAATAAAGTCAGTATCACCACAACCTGTCTCTTCTGTTCATCAGCACCACTCAGGTCACAGGTTAACGTCATCTTAACCTCACCTGAACAGGTGTCACAGCTCCTCCCTGTGACACCGGCTTTTATTCTGAAAGAGCTGCTCGGTGGACCAGGACTCACCTGGTCAGGTAACATCATCAGGTAACTTTACGTGTTTATTTAAGGTAATCTGGTTACCTCACCTGGTCAGGTAACTGTGGGAGCAGTGACACCGAGCTGCTAGGTCTCTGATTGGCTGGTACCTGACCTAACGTCACAAACTGGACCAAATAAAAACAGACAACAGAAAAATACAGAAACTCAGTTTATCAGTTTTCACATGACGACAACAAACATTTATAAAAATCAGAGTTGAGGTTCGATCAGGTTCGGTAATAACAACCCATCATCAGCGTCCTGTAAAAACCACATATCCTCTGTTTCTCTGTTTGCTCAGTAAAGACGTGATGAGTGGTTTCTATCAGACTCTAATGCATGTTTGCCTGTTTATTTCACTGAAGAAGAAGAAAGGTTTGTCTCCACCAATAAAAACATTTAACACAGAAACATCATGATCACATTAGCTTAATGCTGTATTTAGGTTCTACGCAGTTACTCATGCTCTATGAAAATAACATCTGGTTTATTTCTTTCATCTGAATCTAATAAACAACAAACAGCTGTTCAGCCTGGAAGACTCAGCAGAGGGAAAACTGAAAATGTGTTTCATTAATGTGCCTAAAAGATCAAAGGTCATGCTGACATTTTAGACAAGTCATCTCGTTCTCCAGTCACTTCCATCTCTGTGGTTAGCTTAGCTTAACACAAAGACTGTTAGCTTGTTAGCTATCCAGTTAATCAAGAGTCCATCATGTAGTCGGCTAGTCAAGGTTTAATGCTGTTTGTAGGTGAAGTGGCTAACATTTTCCCCTGCTTCAAGTCTTTGTGCTAAGCTAGGCTAAAGAGCTATGAATATGATACCCAACTGTAATGTGTAAGTCAGAAACAAAGAACAAGAGGAATTGGATGAACCTCAGACTGGTCCTTTAAAGTTCAGGTGTCAGCTGCAGCAGTTGTTCGTAAAGTTCACCTCGCCTCGTTCTGATGTCAGAATTTAAAGTTTCATCGTCGGTTAATTTAAACAAACTTGTTCTGATGTAGAGATCAGCTATTACTGAATATTTACAGCTGCTAACTGTAGCTAACAGAAACACGGCTAACGTTATCTTGCAAGCTGAACCAAAGCTAACGTTAGCTCGCTAACATCTGACCAGTTCAGAGTCAGAGAGGTCACATGGAGACAGGTCTGACCTGAGACCTGATCAAACATTTTAACAAAATACAGTGAATAGCATCAGTTAGCTTAGCATAACCAGAAGCTTCCTGGTCTTTACTGAGACGTTTCTTGAACTGAATTCAGTTTAGATCGAGTTACTGAGGTTAAACTGCAGCTGCTGCGGCACTGTCCTGTTGTCTGCCTTCTGTGCACCTTCAAACGGCCATCATCTGGTATCATCACCTCCTCTCTCTCTCTTTCCTCCTCCCCTCCCCACCTCAGCTCCCGGCATATCTCACCATGTTTCTGCCTCTTCTCGTCTTTGCACTTTCTTCACATCAACCAGCGCAGAGGGGTGGGGCCGGTTTCAGGCCCTTGGGTGAGTGATGAGAGTTCTCCTCCTCACTCTGATGGTAGTGGTGATGGTGGGGTTGGAGATGGGAGGTGAGACCCGGCCCTGAAGGAGAGAGGAGACACTAAAAGGATTCAAATATTTATTATGGCAGTCAAAAGGCATTAATGAAAACTATCACTAACCATCGCGGACCTGTTAAGTCCTGTAAACAAGCAAGTCATTAATAAACTGTAGGTAAAGGGTTTACATCCATCTTAGATAACATTCAGCCTCCCCTCCTCTGCGTCCTTGGCATCCCGGGGCCTTGATCCTGTCCTATTCAAGCCAGGACCCAGGAGGGGTCTCTTGTGTAAGCCCAGGGATGCTTGGTACGTCAGAACCTGGGATATGGCCAGGATGCTTAGGCCCAGTGGACCGAGACAGTTGCCGGGAGGCTAGCACACCTGGACTGGTCTGGGACCCGGCCTCATCAATGTCCTAACCTTATGTTTCCCTTGGATATAAGCCAGAAACTGTGAACCACGAGCCGGCGTTTCCTCAATTCTGTCTGCAGTCAAGTCAATCGCGATCAGGTCTTTCCTCAAATTAACAAACCTCAGATCATCATGATTCCTTCTAAATCTCACAATCTCAATGCGGATATGGGGTGCGGGAACGGAGACAAGCCGCGCCAAACCGCTCGGAGGACTGGTGGTGGCAGGGGCCCGGCGTTTTCGGGGCGCTTGGTTGACAGGGAGATTAAGGACATTGGCGGTTGGCGGTGGATTCGAAACCACTCCATCATAACTATCAATTAAATAACTATCTGGTAACGACCAACAAAGTTTATAAACGACCACTATCCATCTTTGAGCTGCAAATTACTTATTCTATCTGTTTACTATAATATGACCGATACAACATTGTCATATTGGCAATATATTGCGGTGGTTGACGTGCGTGAAATGAATACAGGACCAATATCATCCAATGTCTAACCATATATTTTGGATCTCATGGCTGGAGAAACGACTTGACATTCCATAAATTCCTCACAAATCAAATCAAGTCCTGATCAGATATTTTCTAGAATCTTTCAGCCCTCAGTCGTGAACACTGTGACTCACTGAGTCTCCACAGAGTCCTCATCTGGATACAGGTCGGAACAGAGATGACCCAGCGCCAGACAGAAACCTGAAGAGACAGACAGAGACTGATGGTGACGCAATATTCTCTTTAGAAACCAACATTTTACTTACAGTTTTACACCATTAAAACACTGGTTATTAGTTATTCCCAAAAGGGAAAGATTAGAACAATAAACTTCTTATACGCCCGATTAGCCTACTTGGTGTTCTTAGTAACAAAAATAGCGGCTGTCGATTAGAAAAGTGACTGATATAGTTAATGCAGAATGGCGGGGTTTATAAGGCATTACTTGTCAAATAACACAAGACATGATTGTCTTATTCACCATCTTAATTTGCTGCCATGTGATGGATTACTGACGTTTAGTCAATATTAGTAGAAAATATGTGTTTGAAGTGTTGAGAATTTAGCTTTCAATCAGATTTTGTTCCAGTGGGTGCAGCTTTTATACAAAATGCCCTGCCTCAGTCTCAACAAAGCGGTCTAATTCTGCCCAATTTCAACTGAACAGGCACAGCTCAAGGGTCACCACTATCACCTCTGTTGTTTTCTCTAGCTATAGAGCCTTTAGCAATTGCTGTCCGACAAATCCAATATCAAAGGAACTATGATAGGAACAACAAAACACAAAATTTTACTGTATGCAGATGATATCCTCCTGACATTAACAGACCCACCAAATTCATTACCTGCCTTGATCAGCTGTGTGGAAGAGTTCGGTCAAATTTCTGGATACAAAGTTAATTTTGCAAAATCTGAAATCATGCCTCTTGGATTTTCACGAGTATGAACCTGACTTTGTAAAACCTTTTCGCTGGGCACCTGATGGATTCACATATTTGGGGGTTAAAATAACACCTAAAATTAGTCAACTTTATGCTGAAAATGTTAACCCCATGATAAGACACATAAAGGATAAGATAATAAATTGGAAAAAACTTCCTGTATCCTTTCTTGGCAGAGTCAATCTTATAAAGATGATAATTCTCCCCAAAATTATTTGTCCTCTATCTATGCTCTTCATATTTCTGAAGAAAAACAACATTAAAGATATAAATAAAGCTCTCTCTGATTTTATATGGGCTGGCAGAAAGCCGAAAATTAAACTAGATATTTTACAACTACCAAAAGAACTAGGAGGTTGGGGCCTCCCCAACATTACAAACTATACAATCTCAATGCAAGCCAGAATTATCTCAATGTGGGCAACTGCCCAAACAAAGCCACCATGGTTTGAGATTGAAGCAACCTTCTCCAAACCGTACTCTCCTGTCAATTTACTTGATAAATGTCGAAGCGAGCTACCAATTATGGTGAAAGATAATTTTCTGATTACTAATGTGGGTAGTACCTGGAATTCTCTACGGAAATTATTTGGGACTAAACATAAATTGAATTGTTTAACAACAATAACTGACAATCCTGATTTAATCAGAGGGGATCTAACTTTCAGAATTGGTATGAAGCAGGAATTTACCACATTTATGATCTCTGGGATAGGGGAAAATTTAAAACATTTGAGTCCTTACAGGCTACATACAAACTACAAACAAAAGAATTTTACAAATACCTTCAGGTTAGACACTATGTACATAGTAAAATGGATACTCTCAATCCTCCAGATGACTTCAACTTATTAGAAAAGACTCTTTTAGATAGTCTTAAACAAGATCACTTTGTCTCCAAATTTTACTCCAAACTGCAACATCTGAATACAGACAGATTATCATCCCTACGGAAATTATGGGAGACTCAGTTGAAAACAACAATAGACATTGAAACATGGGAGGAAATCTTACTTTTACCCTCGAAAATATCCATATGTAACAGATTCAGAGAAATGCAGTATAATATTTTACAAAATGTCTAGTCAAGTCAAGTCAAGTCAATCTTATTTATATAGCACCAATTCACAACAGAAGTTATCTCGAGGCACTGTACATATAGAGCAGGTCTAGACCGTACTCTTTATCTTATAA
The DNA here is from genome assembly GCA_033238685.1 of Lates japonicus. NCBI lineage: Eukaryota > Metazoa > Chordata > Actinopteri > Centropomidae > Lates > Lates japonicus. The sequence continues at coordinate 139,327 of BRZM01000171.1, read as the reverse complement.
AATTTACAGAGAGAAACCCAACAGATCCCACCATGAGCAAGCACTAGGCGACTGTGGCAAGGAAAAACTTCCTTTTAAGAGGCAGAAACCTCGAGCAGAACCGGACTCAAGGTGGGCGGCCATCTGCCTCGACCGGTTGGGTGTAGACAGAAAGAGAGGGGGGTGGGGGAATGGGGTAGGAGAAAGACAACCTTGCAAATACACAGACTAAGTCAAAATGTAAATAGTAGTAGTAATAATAATAATAATAGTAATAATTATTATTACAGCTAAAGGAATAATAATAACAAACAATAGTACATTAATAGCACTAACACTATCAATAACACTAGTAAATGTTTTAATTATTGTCGCATCATGGGTTGAGCTGGATCATGGGAGCAGCAGGAGACTCTCCAGCTCTGGAGGCAGAACCCTGCAGTAAGAGACAGTAGCAGAGAGAGAGAGAGAGAGAAGCACAGCCTGGGCACTAATGTGCTTGAGGGAAGAACACACAGTTAAAGTGATGCAACGATATTAAGACAGTTAATAGTAATCTCGTCGGCAGGACATCATGGACAACATTTACTAACTATTAATCTTAACTGATGCACTGAGACTGACCCAACCCGCCGAGGGAAAAATGGAACCAGAATAATATGCTAGTTAAAAGTTAAGGCATAAAGATGAGTTTTTAGTTTGGATTTAAAGGCCTCAACTGAGTCAGCCTGTCTAATATCAATACATATATCTCCATATATGTATAGTAAATATACAGCAGCGGCCTCTCCAAACTGCCCAAAATGTAAGACTATTTTAGGGACAAGATTTCACTGCCTCTGGGAATGTGAAAAGATTCAGCGGTTTTGGCAAACTGTATGTGCTGAGATTAGCGTGATAATTAAACAGCAAATACAGCCTAATCCAATGTTATGTCTATTGGGATGTGTCCCTGAATCATTAAGATCACAGAAGAACACTGTACATTTTTTGCTCATGTTGGGTCGGAAGGCTATCATGACCAAATGGGTAGGAGATGAACCCCCTTCATTACATTTGTGGAAGTCTTTGATATCGGACTGTATTTCTTTGGAAAGACTAAGATTTGGTATTAAGGGTCAACAGCACCTTTTTACAGCAAAGTTTGACAAAGTGTTAGAGTACCTGGGAACTCGGAGTGCAACTACCTGAAATGGTGGAGCTAATAAGGACTTTTAGGATCACTGCTGTGGATGTACTGTGGAATTGCTATGTTGCTCTACATAATCATATGTGCTGTACTGGGCTGTTATAATTTTGAAAATGTTCAATAAAAGAAGAATGTTTAAAAAAGGTAAAAAACACTGGTGGGTCCATTGTCTGTCTCCTGATCATCTTCAAATGACACCATTAGCTTTGTTTCTAAATGCTACTGTTGTTGAAGTCACACTCTGGACCTGCTCCAAACACTCCCAGGATCATGTCTGCTTTCGTTTAACATAGTCTCTCTGCATTTTACCATCGACGTTAAACACACACAGTGATGAGGGAGACGTCCTCAGTCTGAACGCTTTCATTCAGAGGAGAACTCCTCCCACACTCTCTTCTTCTGTGGTTTCATTCAGCTGAGAGGATGTTCTCTGCTCCTTCACAATAAAAGCAGGTTCAGTCTGATGGACGTGTTTCACGTTTCTGCTGCAGAGACAAAGGTGAACTCGTCTTTCCTCAGAATCACCTTCATCCTCAGGTGATCACACACACACACACACACACACACACACACACACACACACACACACCATCAGTCTGGATCCTGGTCTAACCACAGTCTGGATCCTGGTCTAACCTCAGTCTGGATCCTGGTCTAACCACAGTCTGGATCCTGGTCTAACCTGATCTGGATCCTGGTCTCTGACAGTCTATGCAAACTGAGTGAAACTGTTCAGAACAAACGCGGAATCAAGTCAAAACATGAAAGTCCATTCATTACATCTGGTTTTATGCAGCCTTTTCAGGAGACACTTAAACACACACACACACATACACACACACACACCTCCTCCACACACACACATCTGGATTGTTTTCACACCTATGGTTGTAGTTTGTTTACTGACCTGTAAATCACTACTTTGTTTCTAACTGTTATTCTATGTGTGTATGTATGTGTGTGTGTGTGTGTGTGTGTGTGTGTGTGTGTGTGTGTGTGTGTATGTGTATGTGTGTGTGTGTGTGTGTGTGTGTGTGGCGTGTGTGTGTGTGTGTGGCTCTGGGTTGTTGACGTTGTGTAACATAAAAGTGAACTCATGTCGCGCTGCAGCTGAATCATTTATGCTTCGATTGGACCGAACGACTCCACCATTAACACAGAGAGCTCGACAAATAGCCTGCACACGCACACACACACACACACACACACACACACACAGACTCACACACACACACTGAAATACAAATGCTATTCAGGAGCATATGAGAGTAAAATGCTTCTCACTTAATGAGAAGCTGCATTCATTATAGATTAGCATTTCTCCTGCACTCTGTGAGTGTGTGTGTGTGTGTGTGTGTGTGTTATTAACACAAAGAGGCTGTTCACAGTGATGTGATGGAGTCTGCTCTGACAACACTGAGGCTCGTGAGCGGCTTTTATTCATAATTAACAGCTTCTGATTCTTCTTCACTGCAGCGCTCACAGCTAACAGGGTGCAAACACAGACCAGGACTAGGAGTAGGACTAGGACTAGGGATGGGACAATATATGATTTAATTGTCCATCATAATAAAAAACTCTCACAGTCAGTTGATCATGGTGAGTTTCCGTCATCAGGATAATCGTTAAAATCCTCAGTGATTTAAAAAACAAAGAGCACACAGTCCTGTGCTGCGTTATTCTGAATCACCACCAGGGGGAGCTGCATCTTTCCAGTCACTCCTAAACACTAATCCTGTCACCATGGCTGAAGGCTCGGCTCGCCCACTGTATCCCCCAACAACCTCCAAACTGAGCTCCCGTCTCCATGACAACCATCCACAATCCAAAGTTAGCCAGGTAACGTTAGCCAGGTAACGTTAGCTCTGTAGCTAAACAGCAGAGTCTCGACTGAACTTCATAGTTTGACCCTGTATACCTGAGGCAGGTGTTTGAACCTGGTGTTCACCTGTTCACTGGTTCTTACTGTTCTGTGGTTTTAGGCAACAAAAACCCAAACTTCATAAATGATACATGATAAAAATATAAAAACAAGCATCAGAGAGAGAGTGATGGATGAAGCTCGACGTGGAGACAGAGAGAAGACAGCAGATATTTTAGACTAAAGCTGTTTGAGTCGTCATCCATCTTATCCAACACACACACACACTCACACATACACACACTCAGTGATATGGATGCATGAAAAAGAAGGACAAACACCTTGGTTTGTTTGACCTTTGACCTCAGAACAGACAGACTCATTGGAAACATCCATCATCAGGACACACACACAGACAAATATACAGTATAATTTGACTTCTCAAAACTGTTGAACCAAACTGTAAAATAATAAGACTGGGAAACCCAGAGAAAACTCCTGTGAAGCTGCTCAATCCTCTAAAACAGACTGAAAACCTGGAGACAGAAATATTCAAACCAAAAACAAATCAGTAAATGAAATCAAAAGGTTTTCAGATTAAAACATCTCAACGGAATCTGCACTGACTCATCTTCATTCAACATTTGAAGTTCACTGTGTTCTTCATGTCTCTTTATCAGTTTATTATTTCAGTCTGAAGGATCATTAAGGACAGATCTGATTCGATCTGTTTCTCCTTTATTCTCAGACAAACGCCAACGAAGCAGCTGCAGTTTGAACAGCAGAAGAAGAAGAGAGGATGTAAATTTATTCCTCAGCTGTCGATGTTTCGCATTAATAAGGACTGAAAATAGAAACACTGAGGGTTAACTCTATCACAGCTGCTCTGGGGGGGGCTTTGTTAGCTGCCGGCCTGGAGCCTCTCCGGTCACAGGAGGCTGTAAGCCTGGAGGTAGGAGACCCGGGGGAACTCCCCCTCATTTGTTTTGAGACGGTGGAGACTGAGACAGGTGAGGAGCGCGGCTCTGGGGTTGACCGTAAACAGGTTTTTAATGATCAAGTGACACCACAGATCGCTGCGCTGTTAGATGAGGACATGATCAGCGACGATGAGTTAAAGGTCTCACAGAAAAGGAAAAGCACCAGGTCAGGGAGCAGCAATACAAAAATGAGCAGGAGAACAGTGAAGCAGAGTCAAGAGGGAGACAGTGACTTCGTCCTGTCACAGGAGTCACAGAGTTTGTACACTGCCACTGAAATCAAAAGGTTTTTAGAGCAGACCAAAGGGCTGAGGCTCATCACAGTGGAGGAGCATTTCCCTGATCTGAAGCTGTTCCTGAGATCAGCTAAGATCCTCACCAGGAAGTCTGGCATGACAGAGGATGTTTTGTCTGATCAGGAGATCTACCGTTTAAAAAAACACATCGTTAAAGTCAAAAGTCAAATAAGTAGTCAGGATGATGAGTTTTAAAATCTGCTCCTCTTTCACCCTGATTTGGTGTATTGTTCTTTCTCTTTTATCCATGTGTGATTTTAATTTGAGCACTTTAAACCTGAATGGAGCTAGAGCTGATTTTAAAAGAGCTGCTCTGTTTAAGCTCATGGAGATCAAGAGAGTTGACATTATGTTCGTACAGGAGACCCACAGCACTGCAGATAATGAGTGTGAATGGAGGCAGGCTTTTAATGGGGAGGTGATTTTAAGCCATAAGACCAGCCGCAGCGGAGGGGTTGGAATTTTATTTTCAAGAAGTTTTTTACCAGTTTCTTTTGTTTCTGAAGAAATTATTCCAGGTGTTTTGTTAAAAGTGAAAGCAATTTTTGAAAAGATCAAGCTTGTGTTTTTAAATGTCTATGCCCCAACAAATGCGTTGGAGAGGATGGCATTTTTAAACATTTTAAATGACACTGTTAAAGATTGCAATGAGAATGATTTCATGTTTTTAGGAGGTGATTTTAACTGTACAGAGTCATCTCTGCTGGACAGAAATCATCCAGAGCCCCACCCTGCTTCTTCTAGCAGGATCACACAGATTATACAAACACACCAGCTGTCTGATGTATGGAGGGTTTTTAACAGTAATCATAGACAATACACCTGGAGTCATTCAAAAGAGAATTTTTTATCACTAGCTCGGCTGGATCGCCTCTATTGTTTTACACATCATTTAAGTATTTTTAAGAGGTGTCACATTCAGCCTGTGGGTTTTAGCGATCACTCTTTGGTCTCCTGCTCTGTTTTCATTAAAAATATTCGTTTAAAGAGCGCCTATTGGCATTTTAACACCGCTCTTTTAGACAACCAGGCTTTTAGAACTGCTTTTAAGTATTTCTGGGAGAGCCATAGAGAGAGCAGGCCTGCCTTCCCCAGCACTCAGCAGTGGTGGGATTTTGGCAAAATACAGATCCAGCAACTATGTCAGCAGTTCACTCGTAATGTTACGGGAGAGGTAACCTGATCTTTGAAAAATCTGGAGCTTGAGGCGGAAGAACTGCAGTCCATAGCAGAGTCCTCTGGAAATCGAGGGCATTTAGACTCCCTCAAACACAAAAAGGCAGCCATAGCCAACCTGCTAGGTGTGTCAGCACAAGGGGCTCTGGTCAGGTCCAGGTTTTTAAATGTAGCTCAGATGGACGCCCCATCTCAATTCTTCTTTGGGCTGGAGCAGAAAAATGGACAAAGGAAGATCATTCACTGTTTACGCACGGACAGTGGCTCTGAGGTCTCAGACTCATCTGAGATCAGAAAGTTTGCTGTCGGTTTCTATAGAAACCTCTTTAAGAGTGAATGGACAGATAATCCAGATGTGCACAGCAGCTTCCTTGCAGGTCTCCCTCAGGTAAACTCGAAGGCAAACTCGGAGCTGGGGGCAGATTTAACGCTGCAGGAGCTGCATAATGCAATGATGAGTTTGCAAAGTGGCAAAGCACCAGGTATAGACGGTCTTCCTGTTGACTTCTATAAGTCTTTTTGGTCCATCTTAGGAGGTGATCTGCTCGAGGTGGTGTTGGACAGTTTTCAGAGAGGACAGCTCCCTCTGAGCTGCAGGAGGGCCGTCATCACCCTGCTACCCAAGAAGGGAGACCTGCAGCTGATTAAGAACTGGAGGCCAGTGTCGTTGTTGTGCACGGATTATAAAATCCTTTCCAAAGCTCTGGCCCTCAGATTGAAAGAGGTGATGGCATCCATCATCCACCCTGACCAGACCTATTGTGTTCCTAACAGGCTCATAAGTGACAATGTCACTTTAATTCGTGATGTTCTGGCTGTTTCCAGTGATTTGGCTTTTGATACTGGTCTGATTTCAATAGACCAGGAAAAGGCGTTTGACCGAGTTGAACACCAGTACCTTTGGCAGACTTTAGCCGGGTTTGGTTTCAACCCTGGGTTCATTGCCAAGATCAGGGCTCTCTATAGTGACGTTGCGAGTGTGCTGAAAATCAATGGCGGGTTGAGTGCACCATTTAGCTTTGGTAGAGGGGTGAGGCAGGGCTGCTCTCTCTCTGGCATGTTGTACTCTATAGCCATCGAGCCTCTGCTGCACCTTTTAAGGCAGAGACTGACAGGTGTGACCTTCCCCAGTTGTCCGATGTCTTTTAAAATGTCTGCCTATGCCGATGATCTTGTTGTACTTGTAAATACACAGAAGGATATTGATGTTTTAATTGACACTGTTAATTTATTTGGTTTTATATCTTCTGCCAAGGTCAACTGGGGAAAAAGCGAGGCTGTGATGGTGGGGGAGAGGCTGGGGGGTCAGCTCACCCTGCCTGCTGAGCTCACCTGGAAAAGAGGTGGGCTGAGGTACTTGGGGGTCTTCCTGGGGGATGAGACCAGCACAAAGAAAAACTGGGACAATGTTATTGAAATGGTGAAAGGACGACTAAACAAATGGAGGTGGCTCCTTCCCAAAATGTCATACAGAGGCAGGGTCCTGATCGCCAATAACCTGGTTTCGTCCTCCTTGTGGCACAGGTTGGCTTGCTTGGATCCTCCAGCCTCTCTCCTCTCTCAGGTACAAAGGCTTTTAGTTGATTTTATTTGGGACAGGATGCATTGGGTGCCACAGAGTGTCCTCTTCCTTCCAAAGGAGGAGGGGGGGCATGGTCTGGCACATTTAGCAATCAGGGGTGCTGCTTTTCGTCTACAGTTTATCCAGAGATTGTTGTATGGACCAGAGGACACTGTGTGGAGGGCCCTAGCCTGCTGCATCCTGAAACGTTTTAACAGCCTGGGTATGGATTTTAATTTGTTTTTAATGGACAGCACCTATTTTAACACGTTATCTCTTCCCAGTTTTTATAGAAGTGTTTTTAATGTTTGGAACCTGGTCAAAAGGGAGCGAGAAAAGCAGGCAGTTTCTCTGCACTGGTTGCTGCAGGAGCCTGTCTTCCACGGAACAATCCTGGATTGTCCAGGCGGGACAGGCCCCTTTCTGACTTCTCGACTCCAGGCTGCAGGGGTCACTACTCTGGGTCAGGTGGTGGAGCTGGCTGGGCCCCAGCTGCAGGACTCTGCTGGTCTGGCCTTGAAGCTGGGCTTTAGGTCCAGGAGAGTCACCAAACTACTTCTTGATCATTGGAGAAAGAGGCTGAGTGGACATGAGCTCCTGATGTTGGATGCCTTCTCCTCAGGTGAAGCCACGGTGAACAGACAGGACTATTTCCCCCTAATCCAGCTGAGTCTAGACCTGAAGGACTGTGCAGGTCTTCTCCTGGACCGCTGCCCTCAGGCCTCTCTGCAGGAGGCCTCAGGAAAGACCTTTTATCACTTGATGGTAAAAACATTGAACAGGAACAAGTTGAGTGGGCGCATTGACACTCCCTGGAGGAGTCACTTGGACCTGGGGGGGTCGGGACCGGCCTGGAGGTCTCTGTATAAACCTCCACTGACAAAAAGACATGGGGACCTACAGTGGAGGGTTCTCCATGGAGCTGTAGCTGTGAACTCTTTTATTTCTGTGGTGAATCCGGAGGTGGAGGACAGATGCCCTTTTTGCACGGAGAGGGAGACGGTGTTTCATTGTTTCACTGGGTGTCACCGATTGTCTGCACTGTTTCTGTTCCTGCAGAGTGCGTTTGCAGCTTTTACTGAGGTTTTTACAAAAGAGGTTTTTATCTGTGGTTTTAAATACACACACCAGAACCGGAGAGACGGTCTCTCCCGCCTCCACCCTCCTCTTACGACTCACATATATTGCCATTTTGGCCTGACCCACCATAAAATTCAGGAGCTGACTCTTCTCCCTCTTCTGGCGAGTGTATTTTATGGTGGGTCAGGCCAAAATGGCAATATATGTGAGTCGTAAGAGGAGGGTGGAGGCGGGAGAGACCGTCTCTCCGGTTCTGGTGTGTGTAGAGCTGATCAGGGCCAGGATCAGGCTAGATTTCAGTTTTTATAAGGCATCAGGAAACTTAAGCTCTTTTAGGAACATGTGGTGCTACCAAAATGTCTTGTGTGAGGTGAAGGATGATGGTCTGTTGTTTGGGAATGTGCTGAGGATGTGATATGTTTTGTGCATATGTATTTGTGTATGTGTATGTATTTATATATATGAGTAGGTATGTATGTTGTTACAGTTGTGTGCATTTGTGTGTATATAAGAGATGTGTTTATGTGTATGTGTTTTTTTAAAGGAAAGAAAGGAAAAACACACGAATTGAAGCTGTTTTAGTAGCGGCTAATAAAGTTGTGTTTGAAAAATCAAAAATCTCTCTCTCTGTCTCTCTCTCTCTCTCTCTGTCTCTGTCTCTCTCTCCCTCTCTCTCTCTCTCTGTCTCTCTCTCTGTCTCTCTCTCTCTCTCTCTCTGTCTCTCTCTCTGTCTCTCTCTCTCTGTCTGTCTCTCTCTCTCTCTCTGTCTCTCTCTCTCTCTCTCCCTCTCTCTCTCTCTCTCTGTCTCTCTCTCTCTGTCTGTCTGATCCAGACTAAGATGTGGAGCTAATCATCATCCGATACAACAAACACAAACACAAAACATAAACATCATCATCATCATCATCATCATCACTGATAAACACTGCGCTGTATCCGGTCATAAACCCGCGTTAATCCGGTAAAAAAACCCCACCCGAGCTGAGACACCAGAGAAGAAAAGACAGGAACAAACCTGCAGCTGGAGGAGCTCCACCTGTCTGTCTGTCTGTCCACCTGTCTGTCTGTCCTCCTGTGTGTGTGTCTGCAGGATGGGGGGATGCAGGCGGAGAGGATGGAGAGGATGCGGAGGGAGGGGGGAAGGGCCAGCTCTGCTCCCCCGGATGTGGACGATAATCCCGATTTTTCTCGCGGGGTTTTAAAGGACAAACACTCCGCTCTGATTCCCGCGCTTCACGTCTCCACTGAACAGTAGAGACAGTAGAAAGATGTTGTGGCGGCTCCGTCACTGCTCCCCCTGCAGGAGGCGACAGGAACTGCAGCAGAGTCTGTTAAAGGGACAGTCCGCTGATTCTGACGTCATTGTCACATGGTGATGATCAGCTGATCACAGTGACAACCAGGAAGTCCACCTGAACAACAGCTAATGTAATGTAGCGCCACAGTTACTGACTACTCACAGCTCTGCAAAGTAACTAAGTACATTTCCGAGCTTTTAATTAACGTTTAATGATGAACTTTGATTTTATGAAGATTCATAGTGAAGGAGTTTGCTGCTGTGGTACTTTTACTTCAGTAAAGTATCTGATTACTTCTTCCACCACTAAAAGTCACACAGTAACACAGACACACTAACAGATGGAGGCAGTGGTATTCCAGCAGCTCCTGTTAAATCCCTGTTTTTCTCTATGGAGTCTGATAGTGATAGGAGGTGTTTCTGGTTAAACCTCTTTAATAAAAAGCTCTGTCTCTGGAGGAATCCTGTCATCATCATGTCAGACACTGAAGAGCCTGCTCCCACTGTCAGTTACTACATTACCCAGAATGCCTTTCATCTCAAACTCTGAGGGTGAAACTTTTAAGAGAAACTAAAGAGGTAAATATCATCATGTTATCATCAGAAACACGTTTAACATGACAAGGTTTTATCATCGTCAGGAAGTTTTTCTCTGCTGAATTCAGGATGTAGCAGCTGCTGACTGACGGGTGGAGACTGAGGTGGAGAGCTGGAGAAAAACATGATGCAAGAAACGACAGTCCACATACAAACATGTTTAATCGGAATAAAACAGAAAAGAACAGAATATTGCACAGCACACAGACGACCTCTCACCACCTGAACACCGCCAGCATCTGACAGAGCCTGTAAATCAAACACACCTCCAACACAGAAACTGCTGATCCTGATTCACTGCAGAAACAGGTGGTCAAATCAAACACACCTCAGTTTTTTAAACCTTCAGACTGTCCAGCTGCTTCTGTTAAAAAGAAAAATCGGATTAAAAACTTTATTTAAACGTATGAACAGGAAGTGAGTTCAGTTTCCCTCCGAACGTCTGCAGATTATTTTATTGTTTCTGTCATAATGTTTGAACCAATCAGAAACAGCCGCCTGGTTTCACCTGGTTTCACCTGGTTTCAGGATTCTCTAAAATGTTTTCAGCTCGTTTGTAGAAAATCTGAACGTGCACTCTGACAGCAGCTGGTGTGTGTGGACACGTCATTATATTACCGGGGGGTATTTTATCTTTTCTAACCTCATGTCGTGATCAGCTGATCCGTCATTAAAGGAACATTACACATTTTTGCTACAAACAGAAAGAAATGATCAGATTTCTGTTGTTTCCTTCACAGGAATTTAATTTAAAACTCTTCTTCTTCTTCTGTCCGTGTCGTCCACAGTCTGCTGATGATCGGTCACATTTTCAGGGAATCGAACCGACAACCTGCTGCTGCTGCTGCTGCTGATGAAGATGAAGATCAGCACCAATCTGCAGTTTAAAATTTTTTAAAAACTTCTTCTTTTCTTCTTTTGTTTTTGGATGTGAGTTTGTTGTTTGTTTTGGCAGTTGTGAGACACCGGAGACGTCACTACATTTCCCACAAACCACTGCTGCTGCTGGTATCCATGGCAACACAATCACCTGTCCAATCACACGCTGCTGAAGGAAGAGAGAGAAAAAGAGAGAAAAACAAATACTGCAGTCTGGGTTCTACACTGTCCTTGTCCTCCTCTTCACCTCCACCACCTCCTCCTCTTCACCTCCACCACCTCCTCCTCCTCCTCCTCTTCACCTCCTCCTGCTCCTCCTCAGCTCCATGGAGGGATCTCCTCTCCAAACTTGGCACAGTGAGCAGCGTTTTTAGCCTCAAACAGAATCTGAACACAGAAAAGAGACGAGAGAGAAAATGAAAAAGAAACGTTAAAACAGTTTCCTTTACTCATCATCAGTGAATCATCAGGTCACATGACACTGAGCATGTGCAGGTGTAAACAGGAAGTGGAGTGTTTACTCTGCAGCTGTTTAGTTACAGAAAATACTCAAATGTAACTGATGATCAGACTCTGATGTGGTTCATCCTCCATGTTACATTCACCACTGAGGCTGAAACAGGTCACATGATCGGAGCGTGACCAATCAGACGAGGAAACATCCTGACTGATAAGAACCAAACAGGAAGTGAATGTGAGCGTCAGAGTCATCGTTTCTTAAAGTCTCAGTCTAAAGGATCAAAGAGTCCGGAGTCAGGTGGATACCTGGTGTAACCATAGTAACATGGACGAGTTTTAAAACTAAATATGAATGTGGATGTAGACTGAGTCACTTCCTGTGTCTGTGTGGGTCAGACTGAAACCTGAGACCGGCTCAGTCCAGATTCTGTCGTCCCTCCTCCTGGACTGGAGGAGGACTGAGTCTGAGACCTGATGTGGATCTGGTCTGGTAGCGGACCCTGGACTCTGACGGGGTCTGAGCGGCTGTTACCTGGTTGTGGACGTAGGCCTCGCACAGGTAACACCAAACAGAGAGGTCGGAGAAGCTCAGGACCACAGGGTGTTCAGACACAGCTCCGTGAGTCAGCATGTGCTCGTTAACGTAACGACCACAGAACACCTGCACAGAGAGAGAGAATCAGCTGCAGCTGAGGACAAGACCTGATCCTGGATCACAGGGACCCCGTCAGTCCAGGTGGTTAGAGCTGTATGTGATGAACAGGTGAGACATGAAACCTGGTAACAGGTGAGACAGATCCAGTTCTCAGCGTCTGAGCCGCAGTCTTGACACGGCAGGAAGACGTCTACACCTGAGGGGGGGAGGGGCTTAACGGCGTCCAGGTGAGGACACCAGGGCAGAGGGTCGATCACGTAGAGAGTGGGCTGAGAGAGAGAGAGAGATCAGTCGTCACCTGTGATTGTAATTGATCGGATCAATAATCAATAATCGTCTCTCACTGCGTCTGTCTGTCCTCCACACGTCAGCTCCACAGACGTCTGAGGCTTCGACCAACCACACGCTCCCTCTGCCTCTGGCTCCACTCCCACTCCGCCACCGGCCTTGCCTCCAGCGGCAACCAGCTCTGGCACTGCCACGGCAACCGTCTGCGAACAGATAAATCAGAGAGACGTTAACGAGACGTTTTACAGATAAAAACCAGAATGTTTTCATCGTGGACTCACCTGAGGCCGTGTGCTGTCTGCTGATTGGCTCTGCACAGCTGTGGCTGCACTAGACTCCACCTTCACTTCATCTGCACAGGTGACCTTCTCCGGGCTGAGCCGGACCTTCGGCCTGGCCCCGCCCACTGGAGTGGACACAGCAGGAGTGTGATTGGCTGAGGTCTGACTGATGTCCAGACTGGCCAATCCCTGAGCGAGCTGGTCCAGGCTGCGCTCCGTCTGATTGACAGCAGAGACACAGTCACACGAGTTTCGCTGGTTTGATTGTGTTTTATTCTCTGAGCTGTGATGGGTCATTGTGTCTCACCGTTGAGTCCTCCGCTCCTGTAGGGGGCAGCGGAGGTTTGTCTCCACCGCTCTGCTCTGACTTCCTGCCTTTTCCTTTAGAACTACGTTTCCCACGATGCTTCAGGGAGACAGACCGCACAGACTCTGGGACTGACAGACGAGACGAGAACGGAGTTCAATAAAAACAGGAACAAATGAAAAACAATAAAATAGAATAAAATAAGTCAGGACTGACTGTGTATCCTCAGCGACCTCCAGTAGGGGGCATGGTGTCGGATGACCTCGTTGATAGTTGCCACGGCGCTGTGATGTGGAGGGGGGAGGGGCGTCACCAGGGATGGAGGAGGGTCTCCGAGCAGCACGCTAGTGCACATGGCCATGGAGTCAGAGATGGAGGACAGATTGTAGCCTCCCTGGACACACACACACTTCACTTTAAAACTACAGTTCCCATGATGCTTTGGGAGTCAGTGTCACAGAATCAGTGAGTTAGCTACAGCTACTTCAGGCCCCAACAGTTCACATCACCTGTCATCACCTGTCAACACCTGACATCACTTGACATCACTTGACATCACCTAACATCACCTGTCATCACTTTACATCACCTGTCATCACCTGTCAACACCTGACATCACTTGACATCATCTGTCATCATCACCTGTCAACACCTGTCATCATCACTTGACATCACCTGACGTCACCTGTCATCACTTGACATCACCTGTCAATACCTGACATCACTTGACATCACCTGACATCACCTGTCAACACCTGTCATCACCTGTCATCACCTCTGGTCACTTGACATCACCTGTCAACACGACTCACCTCCAGGATGAGTAGGACCCGCCCCCCGGCCAGTGACATCAGCAGGTGTGTGAGGTGGGCGTATCCCTCTGGGGTCACATGATATCCACCCAGTGGATCCCCCCGAGCTGCGTCGAACCCGGCTGACACAAGAACCAGACCTGGATTAAACTGCAGAGAGAGAGAAAGGAGTGACCAATCAGAGAGCTCCGTCAGCTCTGATCTGTGTGTGTGTGTGTGAATGTGTGTGCGCGTATCATTACCTCGGTAGCGATCGGCATGACGACGTGGTGAAAAGCAGCAAGGTAATCAGAGTCTCCCATCCGTCCTCCACTCCACGCCACATTGACGTTACACCCCGCCCCTCTGCCTACGCCAACCTGGTTGGTAGCGGCTTCCTCCGAGGACGGGAAGAACGTCCCGTTGTCGTAGCGATGGAGGGAGACGTACAGGACGCTAGAGAGAGAGAGAGAGAGAGAGAGAGAGAGAGGCCATCATCTTCACACCTCCTCTTTTACCTCCAACACCTCCTATTTCACTTCCTCTTCCTCCTGTTCTTCCTCACCTGTCGTCGTCCTCGAACATGTGCTGTGTCCCGTTGCCGTGGTGAACGTCCCAGTCCAGGATGAGGACTCTGAGTGGTGAATGATGGGAGATTTTCTGGGCGTGGCGAGCAGCGAGCGCTGCCGTGTTGAAGAAACAGAATCCGCAGGGAGAGTCTCTCTCAGCGTGATGACCGGGAGGACGGACAATTGCCACGCCATTACTCACCTGCAGAGAAACACTCACTCGTTTTCTGTGTTTGGTTTTAACTTGTTTCCTCGAGTCCTCCACCTGTCCAGGTCCAGGTCTTTAAGGAGAACCTCTTACACCTGTCTGGTCCTGGATCTGTCTGTGTCAGGAACCTGGACCCACCTGTTTTTATCCAACCGCACCAGAATGATGTGTTCATCAGGATCTGGTTTCGTTTTTTCAGCTTCAGCTATGACTGAATGTGATTGGCTGTTTGTTGGTGAAATGCATCCTGGGAGTCGTAGTTGACTTCTCTCCCTCAGTTTTAAAGTCCACGTGACTCCATGATGGTTTCAGGTCAGTTTGCTGCTGCCTTCTGTTTGATCACATTCATGGCTCATGATAAATTCATTGCTTTGTATTGTAATTGTTTTATGTTCTTATATTTATTTAATTTTTATTTGCTAATCTCGTCACTCATCAATAAACCAGATTTAACTGTAGTTGAATGTCAGTTCACTTTTATATAAAAACTCTTTGAATTATCTTGTTGAAATGTTCTGTACAGATAAACTCTGACTCTCTCACAGCGCAAACACAATGCATGATGGGATATATTACTTGACCATCAGTTGTTCACTCTGTAGGTTCTAATACATCTCCCTGTCTGTTCAGACAGAGCTACATCCTGCGCAGTGGTCAGAGACCAGAAACAGTTTGATTTTGACCAATCATCACTCACGGAGGAAGCGTTGAGATGTTGTAAACACACTGTAAAGAGCTGTCGAACCAACAGGGGGCGATAAAACCCTGAGAGAGCTCTCTGTCCTGCTATTGGTCACCATGAAGGAACCCGTCGTAGGAGACGTCACACCAGCAGGAATAGACTGAATATTCTGACATGTCAGACTTTTGGTCAGAGGGTCATTCCTGACGTTCAGATTCAGGTCTGACTCTGAACCAGGTCTTACCTGTCCGCTCAGGATGGTCTCCACGGCGTTGAAGCAGCTCCCAGCAGCTAACTGGGCCGACTGGAAGCTCTGGTTGTTGATGTAGATGGAGTTAAACTCTTCTCCCAGTTTGTGCAGATCTCTGGGCTTCATCAGCGCCGTGGCCTTCATCTGCTCCACGTGCTGCACACTGAACACACACACACACACACTGACCTCTGATGACTTTCCTCATGTTCAGCGTTAAATAGCATGGAGGCCTGATCACACCTGGTCGCCATGGTTACAGGTGTGACTGACAGGTGACAGGTGAACAGGTAAAACGTCCGTACCTGTGACACATGCTCAGCTCCTCCTCTGTCGCCAGGCGAGCCGGCATCCGTTGGCAACGGTCGACCAATCCCAGCTGCTGGTGTTTGGAGAAGATCTTGGAGATTCTCTGAGGCTGCTCAGGATGATGTCTGTGTGACATCATCAGGCCGTATCAGCTTCATCAGGTTACATCATCAACACACCTGCAGCGTCACACCTGTCACAGGAGCCGACTCACCTGTCCCACATGTTCAGGTGCTCCATCATCCTCTCGTCGTAAACCAGGCCCGTTGTTGCGGCAACAGAGGGGGCGGAGCCAGTCTGCTTGCTGCTCTGCTCATTGGTTGTTGCTCTGATGAGGTCACGCTCAGCCAATGAGCCGCCTTCTGCAACAGGAAACAGGAAGAGAGAAGTTCATAAACTCTGACCTCTGACCCAGAGACATTCTGATCCTTTAACCAGACGTCATCATGTCGTGAGTCTCAGTCTGTTCACCTGTTGTTGATGTTCTGTTTCAGTTACTTTGTGCTGTTCCTGTCGACCCTGTCAGCTGACACTAAACTAACACAACAATACAAACTCTGTTTCTATTCTTCCTGTTCCA
The DNA here is from genome assembly GCA_033238685.1 of Lates japonicus. Classification (NCBI taxonomy): domain Eukaryota; kingdom Metazoa; phylum Chordata; class Actinopteri; family Centropomidae; genus Lates; species Lates japonicus. The sequence goes on along the minus strand of BRZM01000171.1, from coordinate 123,053 downwards.
GTCTCCTTCATATGAAGAACTAAATATCACACTTAGATGAAACTTCCTGTTTCAAACACGGCTCCTAACGATCAATGAGCTCTTTGATTAGTTTCATCTCTCAGTAGATCAGCTCACTAACATTTCCTTCACTTCCTGCTTCACATGATATTTTTGAATAAATGTGATAAACTCTGTCCTGACAGAGACTCAGGACGTTTAAACCTGAGCTGCATCTACACAGATCAGCTTTAACAGTTTGACGTATGTGAAGTGAAGTGCTGCGTTCACTGCCTGCTGACACAGTGGGACATATCAGACCTGTACAGGCTCAGACAAAATCCACTTTACGTGTATGGAATCTGAATCATGAAATTTAAATTTGTACTGACTGATTCAGGAAAAACACAGAATAAATATTAAACAGCTTCAGAGTTCTATAACAAATTAATATTATTTAGATTTGTATTTATTTCTGCCTCACATCTATTTATTGTGTTCTGGTGTTTTTCTGTCTGTGATCAGGCCTCAGGTGGTTTTAAACTCTGACAGGTGAGCTGCTGTTTGCTGAGTGAGGAGAGGAGAGTTTCTTACCCAGCACCTGTAGAGACGCCCAGTGTGGATACAGAGCACAGAGCGTCTGAGAGATTGACTGCAGAGCGCTGACAGAGAGAGACAGGTGGTTAGAGTCCACCTGTACCAGGCTGCAGACAGACAGGTGAAATGCATGCTGGGATACTGGTGGGAACCTGAACTGACTCAGGTGAGTTCTAGCTGTTACCTGTCGGACGGAACGGTGGGCGGAGTCAGAGGAGGACAGGCTCCTCCCAGCAGAGCTCTGACACAGGCTGCAGCGCCCTCTGCTGTCGACTGCAGGTTATAACCTCCCTACACACACACACACACACACACACACACACATCAGTGAGGTTGTGTCTTGTGTGTAATGATTTTCAGTGTGGGGCAGTGAGCAGCAGGTGGCGCTGTTAAACTCTAACAGGTTAAACTGAACAGCCTGATGTTCTATAGATTTATTACCATTAGCTCTGACTGATCACTGTGTTGTGTTCAAAGCCTGTCAGGTGTGTTTGTGTCTCTGACTCGCTGCCTTTATGAGGCCACAGATCCTGTTTGTTGTTGGATCACTTCTTCACTGAGGAGAAACACACTTCCTGTAGCAGCCTGTTTTCTGTCTGAGACATTTTCAGAATAAAAAATAATGATGAATCAGGAATTGATTGTTAATTTTCCTGATGTTTCTTCAAGTGCTGACGCTGCAGGAGACCTTTCATTATATTTACAGATTAACTAGTTTTACCTCGAGAGCGAGGACGAGTCGACCTTCAGCCAAACTCATCAACAGGTGAGTCAGGACCTGGAAACACTGAGGACTCACACACATCTCCCCCTGACACACACACACACACACACACACACACAGTTAGGAGATAAATATTTAACCCAGTAATGACAGTAATCACTGATCTCAGGTCTGTTTTTACCTTCGGGTCTCCGACTGCAGCATCAAATCCAGCAGAGACCAGAACCAGCTGAGGTTGAAACTGAACACACACACATCGTTAACGGATGGCTGAGTGTGTGAGTGTGTGAGTGTGTGTGTGAGTGTGTGTGTGTATTACCTCGTAGGCCACAGGAAGCAGCAGCTGTTGAAAAGCAGCGATGTAATCAGCGTCAGTCATCCCCGTCTGCATGACAGAACACAGGAGGAAGAAAAAACACAAACAATCAGCTTCAACCTTCATCATCACCTGAGCACCTGACTCAGGTAGAGTAATCTAGAGACCTGTGTAGAGGACCCAGAGACCAGGTAGAGGACCTTACAGACTCAGAGGACCCAGAGACCTGTAAGAGGACCCAGAGACTCAGGTAGAGGACCCATAGAGACTCACAGGTAGAGGACCATAGAGACCAGGTAGAGTGGACCCAGACCAGAGGACCCAGAGAGACTCAGGTAGAGGACCCGGAGACTCAGGTAGACGCATAGAGACTCAGGTAGAGGACTCGGAGAATCAGGTAGAGGATTCAGAGACTCAGGTAGAGGACTCAGAGGACTCAGGTAGAGGACTCAGAGGACTCAGGTAGAGGACTCGTAGAGACTCAGGTAGAGGACTCGGAGACTCAGGTAGAGGATTTAGAGACTCAGGTAGAGGACTCGGAGACTCAGATAGAGGACTCGTAGAGACTCAGGTAGAGGATTCAGAGACTCAGGTAGAGGA
>BRZM01000171.1:7500-120827 GCA_033238685.1 Lates japonicus | reverse complement strand
TAGAGGATTCAGAGACTCAGGTAGAGGATTCAGAGACTCAGGTAGAGGACTCAGACTCAGAGACTCAGGTAGAGGACTCACCTTGTTCCAGGGCAGGTTGATGTTTCTCCCCTCACCTCGTCCACTGCCGACAAACTGACTGTTAGACTCTGGGAGGTGTGGCCAGAAGGAGCCCTGCTCATACCTGTGGACACTGAAGTACAGGACGCTGGGGGGTGGGGGGTTAGTTTCATTGAAAGTTTGTTATAGAGACAAAAACATCTGTACAGTCTGACACACAGATGCAGAGCAGTTTACCTGGGGTCTTCCTGGAACAGGTACTGGATGCCCTGACCATGATGAACGTCCCAGTCCACGATCAACACCCTGACACACACACACACACACACACAATTAAAACTAGGTCACTTTTTCTTCTCTGCTCCACCTGAGACAGGTGTGCTCTATCAGACCTACCTGCTGACGGAGTGTCTGGTCTGAGCGTATCGAGCTGCGATCGCCACACTGTTGAAGACAGAGTAACCATTGGCCTGGTTCACCTGAGCGTGATGACCTGGAGGTCTGAGGCACACAGGAGTGTCATTTAGATCTCTGTTGCACTGATTCTGCTGCTCTGTGCTGCTCTCTTTGACCACCTGAACGCAGCACGAGAAGCTGCTGCTGTTACCTGATGACAGCGAAACCATTCCTGAGGTCAGAGGTCATCACCTGATCAACGAGCTGCAGGACCGAACCCACGGCCAACACAGACACCTGGAAGGTCTCCTACACACACACAGAGTTAAATCAGACACTGTGTGATATCTGTAAACATGTTTGTCTTGTATTTATGTGTGTGTGTGTTCTTACAGGATGGAGGTAAATTGAGTCGTATTTCTCAGACAGTGTGTGTAACTCAATCTCTGAGCTCGTCTGAGTCGATCTCATCAGGTCCACATACTGTTTCCTACAAACACAACACAAGACAGCCAGAGGACAGTAGAGTCAGTCAGAGGACAGTTAGAAGACAGTAGAGTCAGTCAGAGGACAGTCAGAGGACAGTAGAGTCAGTCAGAGGACAGTCAGAGGACAGTAGAGTCAGCAGAGTCAGTCAGAGGACAGCAGAGTCAGTCAGAGGACAGTCAGCGGACAGGAGAGTCAGTCAGAGGACAGGAGAGTCAGTCGGAGTCAGTCAGAGGACAGTAGAGTCAGTCGGAGTCAGTCAGAGGACAGTCAGAGGCACATGGAGTCAGTCAGAGGACAGTCAGAGGACAATAAGTCAATCGGAGGTCAGAGGACAGTAGAGTCAGTCGGAGTCAGTCAGAGGACAGTAGAGTCTTTATTCTCTCCTCTGTTCCAAAACTTTCCAGGACTTTTAAGGTTATTGAAGTCTCATGGATACACATGTGAGCGAGCGGCTCCTCCTCAGAGGCTGTGGTCTGGCTGGAAAGACAGAGGGAGGTCAGAGGGGGATGGAGGGCATGGGGGACAGTCAGCCTCATCTGGGTGCGGTAGGACAGCGAACTCTTGTTTCCTCCGAACTCTATGGTGGATCATCACAGTAGGACCTCTGCATGGGCTAACCCAACAACAGCAGCAACAGGCAATCAGCGTCATCGTCGTCGTCATCGTCGTCAGCCAGCAGCAGGCATCGTCATCTGACAACAGCATCGACGTCGTCATCATCATCAGCAGCAACAGCATCATAATCATCATCATCATCATCATCAACAACAACATCATCTCATCAACAACAACAACAACATCAACATCATCATCATCATCAACAACAACAACAACAACATCAACATCATGATCAACAACAACAACAACAACATCAACATCATCATCATCATCATCAACAACAACATCATCATCAACAACAACAACAACATCAACATCATCATCAACAACAACATCAACATCAACATCATCATCATCATCAACAACAACATCATCATCATCATCATCATCATCATCTGCGAGTGCAAAGGATGATGGTCTCCTGGTTCTGACCCACTGAGTTGTAACTCCTTCCAATTTTACCCGGAACGAACAGACAGACAGACAGACAGACAGACAGACAGACAGACAGACAGACAGGTGAGAGATGTTACCTGGGCTCCCACAGGTTCTTATGATGAGTGAAGATCTCAGAGTAAATTAAACCTGTACCACTGGCTGCTGATCTACTGGACAGGTCCTACAGAGACAGACAGACAGACAGACAGACTCCATTATCATCTCTATGAACAGCTGGCAGTGCATTATGGGTCTTCAGAAACAGACACAGGTGTCTCTGCAGAGGTCAGAGAGACAGACAGACAGACAGGGACAGAGACAGACAGAGACAGAGAGACAGAGGCAGACAGACAGAGAGACAGACAGACACAGAGACAGACAGAGACAGACAGACACAGAGACAGACAGACAGGGTGTTTGTTTACCAGTGTCTGCAGTCTGTCGTTCAGCTCCTCCTCTCTGCTCCTCTCCATCCTTCCTCTCCTCTTTACCTCCTGCAGACTGTTTCCTCCTCTCCTCTCCTCTGTCCCTTTGCTGCTGCCCTGAAATCACAAACATGAAACTGAGCTGAAGAAGAGTCTGCTGCAGAGACAGCACACGTTACATAACAAGACCAACCTGAGGAGAAGAAAGGTCTCAAAGAAGAAGAAGAAAAAGAAGAAGAAGAAGAGGAAGAAGAAGAGGAAGAAGAAGAGGAAGAGGAAGAGGTGAGGACCGAGTCTGAACAAACTGAGACAAGTGTGAAACATTCATCTGTTAACATGAAGCCACTCAGGTGTGTCTGAGGTCAAACTGCAACTCAGGTAGATGATTGACAGCTGCAGATAATCATTCAATCACACACACACACACACTCTCTCTCTCTGTTTGTGTTTCCAGCTCCACACACACTTTCCTTTCTGTGGTACAGGAGACGTTCAAGAGCCGTCAGAGTTCTGGGGATTCAGAGTGTCACAAATTCAAAGCTAAGCTAGCTGTTTCCAGTATTTGTGCTAAGCTAAGCTAACCCCACAGAGAAAGAGGAGGAGCAGACATTAGACTTGAATCCAGCTGTGGACGATCAGATGATTCTTCTTCTGATTTCTTCTGTTTTCTGAATGATTAAATATTTGCAGAGTAAATTACTGTGAATTAAACAACCTGAGCCTCAGGAGCCTCAGGAGCCTCAGGGGCCTCGGGAGCCTCAGGAGCCTCAGGGGCCTCAGGGGCCTCAGGGGCCTCTGGAGCCTCAGAGGCCTCTGGAGCCTCAGGAGCCTCAGGGGCCTCGGGAGCCTCAGGGGCCTCGGGAGCCTCAGGAGCCTCGGGAGCCTCGGGAGCCTCAGGAGCCTCAGGGGCCTCGGGAGCCTCAGGAGCCTCAGGGGCCTCGGGAGCCTCGGGGCCTCAGGAGCCTCAGGGGCCTCGGGGGCCTCAGGAGCCTCAGGGGCCTCTGGAGCCTCTGGAGCCTCAGGGGCCTCAGGAGCCTCTGGAGCCTCAGGGGCCTCAGGAGCCTCTGGAGCCTCAGGGGCCTCAGGAGCCTCTGGATCATTTTAAGATGATATTTTCATTTTGGCAGATTTAGTTAAAAACATGAAGCAGAGTTTAACCTCAGAAAAACAGAGAAACCATCTGCAGCTGTTTCAATCATCAGTTCATCGTCCAGCTTTTATTTCGTTTTCATACAACCCGACTGTTTCCCATTGAAAATGTTTCCAGGATGTTTCCATGACCAGTAACTAACATTAGTTCCAGGTTTTTGAAGAGTTTTCCAGGATTCATATGAATGCTGCTTCCAGACAACTTTTATTTTGAAAACCCTGCAGAGGCAGCAGGTATTTCCTCAGAACTCTGTCGCTCTCTTTATTTCATCCATCACCAGTTTGTTTTCTTCTGGAGCGACTCAGACTCGTCCTGAGAGAAACAGTGGAGCAGAGTCAGAGCTGCTGTCTGTTCTAAAGAGAAGACAGTGAGATGCAGCTGAAAGCTCCGGAGGATTTTATTCTTCTCTGCTGATCGTCCACAAACTGTTGAGCAGGTGATTTATCAGCTGCTCCTCACAGAGGAGAGATGAGGAGTTGAACTGATCTGGTTCCTGACTCGATCCTGAAACCTCCTGAACTCCTCTGGATCTGAGTCTACAGAGTCCACACTGAGATCTGAGGCCAGGACCAGACTCACAGACCTGTGTATGTGTGTGTGACTGACCTGTGGAGACAGACGAGGGAGATTGCTTCTGACTGACTTGACCAGATCCTGGGCTCATCTCTGATCACCTGCCTTGAAACAGAAACACACACACACACACACGGTCATCTGTGTTTTACTGTGTTCAAATCCTTTAAACAGAAACAGTCTGGCAGAAACTCTGAAACTCTGAGGATGAGTTCATGAGTTCATGTGTTCATGTGTTCATGAGTTCATGTGTTCGTGTATTCATGTCTTCATGAGTTCATATCTTCATAATTCCATGAGTTCATGTGTTCATAATTTCATGTCTTCATGAGTTCATGAGTTCGTATTCATGTCTTCAGCAGGTTCTGTGTTCATGGTTCATGGTTCGTAATAACTGCGTATTGTTCATGATTCATGTTCATGTCTTCATGAGTTCATGTGTTCATGAGTTCATGTCTTCATGAGTTCATGTGTTCATGAGTTCATGTGTTCATGTCTTCATGAGTTCATGTGTTCATGAGTTCATGAGTTCATGAGTTCATGTCTTCATGTGTTCATGAGTTCATGTGTTCATGTCTTCATGTGTTCATGAGTTCATGTCTTCATGAGTTCATGTGTTCATGTCTTCCTGTGTTCATGTCTTCATGTGTTCATGATTCATGTCTTCATGAGTTCATGTGTTTCAGCAGGTTCGCTTCTTCACATGTGTTCATGAGTTCATGTCTTCATGAGTTCATGTGTTCATGAGTTCATGTCTTCATGTGTTCATGTCTTCATGTGTTCATGTCTTCAGGTGTTCATGTCTTCATGAGTTCGTATTGTGTGTTCATGAGTTCATGTCTTCATGAGTTCATGTCTTCATGTGTTCATGTCTTCATGTGTTCATGGTTCTGTCTTCTAATGTTCATGTTGTGAGTTCATGTGTTCCTTGATTCATGTCTGTGAGTTCATGTGTTCAGGAGTTCATGTCTTCATGAGTTCATGTCTGCATGTGTTCATGTGTTCATGAGATCATGTCTTCATGAATTCATGAGTTCATGAGTTGAGGATCAGCTGTTCAGTCAGCTGCAGGATGTTGATGGTTTAAACTGGATGTTTCAAACCTGAACCAGAGTCAGAGTGAACCTGCAGCTGAGCTGATGTCTAATATTTTCCATCCGTACCAAGGCGGCGGACTGGCGGCGCTGGCAACGGACTGCGGCGGCCCGGCTGTTTGACTGACGGCTGTTTGACAGACAGACTGACTGACTGTTTGACAGACGGCGGCAACTGTTGACGGCACTATTTGACAGACAGACAGACTAACTGTTGAGACTGACTGACTGCAGCGTTGTTAGCTGGCTGACTGTTTGACTGGCTGTTGTGGATATTGTTGACGGACGGACCGACAACGGCGTTTGACTGACTGTTTGACGGACTGACTGACTGACTGTTGGTGGACTGACTTTTGACTGACTGACTGTTTGACGGTCTGACTGACTGACTGACTGTTTGACGGACTGACTGACTGACGACTGTTTGACGGACTGCTGACTGTCTGTTTGACGGACTGACTGACTGACTGACTGTTGGCGTTTATCTCGGTGAACCTATTCTGGCGAAACAACAATGACCATTGGTCTGATTTCGTTCGTCTCTGCTCCATGCACTTTCTGGGCGCTGGCTTTGGCTGCTGGCGTCGTCATCGTGCGGGCGGCGTCGCGACCTGGTAACGTCTGGATATCGAACCACTCATATTTCAGTTAGTTGCCAGTAGCGCAGATAATCATCTGATCGATTTTCACCTGCGGCAAAATGTTCAGTGTAACATTCAAATCAATGCGTCCACCTCATGCTTTCTCTATCTCGCGATTCTTTGTTTCGTACTTTGTTTAGATGCTGTTTGTTCATCTTTGCTGTTGCGTTGCGGATTTTATTGTTTATTGTGTGTTGCCAGAGCATTGAATAATATAAGCATTTAAATAGTGAGGTTCAACTGTATGGGTCAGCGATGACAGTAAAACTCAGAAAAGATAAAACATCAGTTTTTAATGTAACATCAGTTTGAACAACATGAACAAACAGTAAAAGCCGTGATAAATCAAGTAAAGCACTGATGTGACTCAAGCATAAAGACATTTAATCTAATGATCTTGATCTCAGCTGCGGTGTTCCTCTATTCTGTCCGGGTGTTTGATCAGGCGCTCTGTACGATGGATTGTGGGTAGTGTTTGGTGTGGACAGGTTGATGCCTGCGGTCCTCGCGAGATGCATGCATTTGATCAGGTTGTTGATCAGGAGCTGATGGTTCAGGTTTGTTGCTCTCAGGTCAGATTGAACAATTAATGGACTGAAACTCTCTATTTGGCGGTCAAGGTCTCAGAACCACATCAGGCTAAACATGTCTCAGATGAAACCTTATCTCTAACATCTCATGTGCTGAGCAGTATCTGACCTCTGAGCAGTCAGTGGGTTTCTCATGGGAGTCTGTGCTGTGTTGATCAGTGCTGTTTGTTGCACTGTGTTGGTCGAGATCTGCTGGCTGTGAGATATGAAACTAAATCACCTGTCTGTCTCACTATCTGCCTTCACTGTCTGTCTTTCTCCACCTGTCTGCCTTCTGCTCTCCACCTGTCTCCCTGTCTGTCTCACCTATCTATCCCGCATTTACTATGCTCTCCTATTATACTGTATACTACACCTATGCACCCATACTTTTTTTCTGTCTCCACCTCTTTCTCCTGTCTCTCCACCTGTCTGCCTTCTGCTCTGTCCACCTGTCTGTCTCCTGTCTGTCCCCACCTGTGCCTTCACCTGCTCTCCACCTGTCTTTCTCCACCTGTCTGCCTTCACCTGTCTATCTCCACCTGTCTTTCTCCACCTGTCTGTCTCCACCTGTCTTCTCCACCTGTCTCTCCCCGTCTCCATCCTCCTTCGTCTCCTGTTTCCCACCTGTCTGTCCCCACCTCCCTGCTTTCACCTGCCTCCCTGTCTGCCTCCACCGTCTCCACCTGTTTCCACCACCCTCGCCACCTTATCCACCCTGCCTCTCCTGTTTCCACCTGTCTGCCTCAACCGTCTCCATCTGTCTGCCTCCAACTTGGGTGGTGGTGATGGTGTCAGATGATTACAGGTTGTCATTGTGTGGCTCTGTTGGTCATGGCCGTCCTCAGGTTCCTCTCCTGCTCGAACAGCTCATCCAGTTTGTACCACTGACACACACACAGACAGGATGTAGAGTCATCAGTCAACACCGCCGTGATGTTAATGTTGGTTGATGCATTTCTGGATATAAATTGATATAAACTCGTTGCCAGCAGTAATGTTGTGCACTTCCTCTTAGAGACTCGACAGAGAACTCTGTTCAAAATGAACAAATGGGATGACGTTTCGTCTGCAGGCCTTAGCGGAGACAGGTGGTTTCTCTGTCTGTTGTCAGCATCTAATCATTAACTTTCTTTATATTTCAACACGAACTCCTGCTGTTGCTGTTTCTGATCTAGGTCAGTGCATGACCTGGACTCAGGAACTTCTGATCGGTGGCCTTATTAGATTCTCATCTGTCTCTGTGTCTGGGTGGAGTGGGTGTTGGTGGTAGAAACCAAACAGTGCTAATTCAAAATCATCGCTGTGAGCAACTAAAGTTTCTGATCCTTGGGTTTAGTTGATCGATATTCTGATGAAACACTGTTCTGATGTTTGAAGCCTAAATCCAATCTCCACAAGTAAAAGCTAATGTTGGGCTATAAACCAACTACACCACGGTCATAGTATAGCTTCATTCATTTTAAATAAATATTCTACAAAGCCTTTCTTCTTAGAAAGTTAGTGATAGTTTGAAGGCGTGGTAGAAGCCTGGCGGAGCTGTAAGGTGGACTGGTGAGTAGATGGGTTTCATGTTAACGTCTGACAACCTCTATTGGTCTCATTTAGACACTAGATTGGCAACAGTTACAGGATGTGAAGCTGCAGAACCATCACCTGTCACCTGTTCTTGTTACCTGTACCTATTTTTTCTCTATAACAGCTGACAGGTGGTGCTTCAGTGCCACTGGATGTTTATTGTGGATTCGTTTACAGGAGTGAATTCATGGCTGTGACATTTCTTTGGATTCTGGAGTGTTCAGGACACAAGGCCTGCAGCAGCTTGCAGTGCATTTTATAAATTGCCATACAGAACAACCCAGGCAATGAGACAGACAGATACATGAGAGAGACAGGTTTAACTCAACATCATAAACTCTTTAAGATGAGACAGACAGGTGTCTCTTACCCCTCTATACGTGTTGCAGGTACATGGACTAAGCGATGTCAGGCTCTCATGCTGGGCAGAGATGGGCAGAGATGAACAGACAGAGACAGACAGAGGACAGAGACAGGTCTGATCAGTGTTGATCATTCGTGATAAAAATGATTTTCATTAAGCTCCTTCTGATCATCCGATTATTTAAAGTCATTCTGTCTACACTGGACAGGGTTTCTCAGGTGAGCAGGTGGTGCCTGGACTCTTCCTGTCCTAGGCACTGACCTTAAGCATCTCTCCATATAGCCGCGCGGTTGATGGGGTGACTGCGGGAAACACAGGAGATCTGAGATTAGGTGTCATCACCAGCACATGGTCTGCCGGGCAGACAGGCAGGTGGGCAGGTCAGAGACGGACAGACAGGTGAGGTGGTTGATTGGGGCAGGCTGGTGGTGGGCGGGGTCAGACAGACAGACAGTGAGAGACAGAGACGAACCAGGTGAGAGACGAAACCAGGTGAGAGACGAAGACCCAGACAGGTGAGACGGACAGACAGGTGAGACAGTCAGAGACAGACAGACGGGTGAGAGACGACAGACGGGTTTAAAGAGACAGACAGGTGAGAGACAGACAGACAGGTCGAGACAGACAGGTCAGAGAGACGGGTGAGACAGACAGGTCGAGACAGACAGACAGGTCGAGACAGACAGGAAGACAGACAGACAGAACGAGAGACAGACAGACAGGTGAGAGACAGACGGAGGTGAGAGACAGACCCAGATTGAAGTCGGGAACAGACAGACGGGTGAGAGACAGGAAGACAGGTCAGAGACAGACGGGTGAGAGACAGACGGACAGGTGAGAGACAGACAGACGGGTGAGAGAGACAGGCGGGTCAGAGACAGACGGGTCAGAGACAGACAGGCAGGTGAGGGGCAGGCCGATTGAGGGCGGTCAGAATGAGCAGTGGGTGAGAGACAGATAGGTCAGAGACAGCAGACAGGTGAGAGCGGACGGGCAGGTGAGAGACAGACAGGTGACGGGATGATGGTGAGGCGGTGGTGATGAGAGACAGACAGGTCAGAGACAGACAGACCAGTTCAAAGGCAGCGACGGGAGAAGACGGGCAGTTAAGACTAGACAGGTGAGGAACCGCAGGCAGGTCAGAACAGAGCATGTCAAGACAGACAGGTGGGTCAGAGACAGACAGGTGAGAGACAGACAGACAGACAGGGCAGGCCAGACGGGTGAGACAGGAAGACAGGTCCAGAGACAGACAGGTCAGAGACAGACAGGTGAGACAGACAGACAAGGTCAGAGACAGACAGACGGGTGAGAGACAGGAGACAGGTCAGAGACAGACAGGTGAGAGACAGACAGGCAGGTCAGAGACAGACAGACGGGTGTGAGAGACGGGCAGGTCAGAGACAGACAGGTCGAGACAGACAGACAGGTCGGGGCAGGCAGGTCAGAGACAGACGGTGATTGAACGGAATGAGAGAGACAGACAGGTGAAGCGGACAGACAGGTGAGAGAGACAGACAGGTGAGAGGCGGACAGACAGGTGAGAGAGACGGACAGGTGAGAGGCGGACAGACAGGTGAGACTGTACCTCCCTCGTGGTGTTGGACCTGCTGCAGTTTGGCGTTGGCGATGATTCATGGAGCTCAAATGACGTTTTCCATCAGCGTGGTGAGCCTTGCGCCCTGCTACTCCCTCCTGATTAAAACCAAACATCGCATCTCCTCGGCAGTACATGGACTCTGCTGCCACTGCTGGATCTCAGTGAATCTAGGACTGGTGAAACGAAATTTACAGGTCAGTATCTGTTTATTCTTCATGATGATATCATGTTGTTGACTTCATGCCTGATCCTCAGACAGTATTTGGAGTTGGTCCTGTGATTCGTGGGGTTTGAACCACTGCCCTCAGAATTGCCCACCTCTTTGACCCGCCCTCTCCCGCTCGGTCAGCTATGCCTTGGCCACCATGCTGGCCTTGAGGCTACCTCCTCTTTAGGAGCGGACACAGACTACGGGACAGATGGGATGTGTCATCAATGACATCATCAGTCCTCTCCTCCCGTCCTCACCTTCAGGCGTCTTCTTCTCTACCGTCTCTTCCGTGTGTTTCCCCTTCCTGCCTTCTTCCTCAGGGGTGAACAAAACTATCTCTGTTTCCTGCAACAGGAGGCGTCTACAGGAAGTGCCCTGATGAGGTGACAGCTGATTAAGTGGGCATATACACTGACCAGGTCTCATATCCGGCAGCTTTGTATCCAGCTCATATTAGACCCTCATCTCCTCTCATGCCTCATGCGTCCCTTTTACCGGTGACGCACCATCCATAAAACCATATATCTTTGGCTGACATCTTCTGCTCACGGTAGAAAATCTGACTCTATCAGGATGGTAAATCTCAGACACCTGCTCAGCCTGACACCGTGGGTACAACACCTGTCGTGAGGTCTTCCTGTTGTCACTGAGCAGAACTGTAACATTTGACATTTCTTGAAACAGACTCCTTTCCAGTCGGCCTTCATCAGTCATTGGACCTCCAAACTTCTTCATGTCTTTGCAGAGTCACACTGAGGCATGATCCTCAAGTCCTCAGACAGGGGCGCCGCACTCGCCACCCCATACGTGTGATCTGAAACACAAACAGACTGTACACCTGACCACACGGATAAAAAAAAACACACAGTTGGTATGGTTCCTGTGAGCCCCATATCCTGTCTGCATCTTGGAGCTTGGGTGGGCTTCCGTCTCTGTCAAGCACATTCTCCAGCTCCCTCTCTCCTTCCTGTTATGATGATGTTTGAGTCTAGGTGGTCCTCTGTCTCACAGACCTGACACACAGTAAACACACAATAGCAGCTAACACGGTTATGGCTCGCAGACAGCTCTTGACTAGCAGCACAGCTAACACCTAACAGCTAACACACAGCTAATATTATTTATTCTTTCAACAGCTGCTTATACAGCTAATAAACATACACAGTTGCTGACTAACAGCTATTTTAGCTAACACATTGCTAACAGACTAGTGGCTAACACACAGCTAACACCTAACATACAGTAACAGACGGCCCCAGCTGGCACAGCCTAACACAGTGCTTGTATGGCTAACAGACGGCTAATAGCTAACTTTACAACAGACCTTCATGCTATATATAGATCAGTATGGAGGTTTACTAGTTCTAACATTAAAACATCTTTTAAGTATAATTCTGTTTTATATTCAACATTGTCAGTATAACCATACACTTCCTGTCTGTGGCTCAAGGCTCATTAAGTTTTCCTACTGGTAAGCACCTCACAGATATCATATATAAAATAGATACAGTATATGATATACCTGTAAAATGATGGTTCTGTAGGTGCATTTTCAGTTGTGTTGAGCCTTTTAATCCTCTGATGGCTTTAGCTTCTTTCTCTGAAACTCCTTTGGTCTCTTTGATATAATTTCCTGTTGATATTAATTCATTGATGAACAATTATTATATAACATCAACCTAACATTTATCTGGTTAAGTTATTATCATGATTATCTCAATTTATTAAACAGGAGGCGTTAGGGGTCTCATAACCTCCTCCTCCTCCTCCTCCTCCTCCCCTCTTCCTCTTCTTCACCTTCCTCTCCTCCACCCTCCTCCTCCTCCTCTGGGCCTCGCTCTGCTCCCACGCCTCCTCAGACTGACTGGGGTGAAACAAACAAACAAATGATAAATAAACATCACAAGAAACAGAAACGTCTGAAAGCTGTGAGGATCAGATGTCAAATGAAGATCTTCTCAGTTTCAACATTTTTTACATTTACAACAAGACCATCTGACCTGATCAGACCACAACAGACCTGATCAGACCACATCAGACCACATCAGACCTGATCAGACCACAACAGACCTGATCAGACCACATCAGACCACCTCAGACCTGATCAGACCACAACAGACCTGATCAGACCACATCAGACCTGATCAGACCACATCAGACCTGATCAGACCACATCAGACCACATCAGACCACAACAGACCTGATCAGACCACATCAGACCACATCAGACCACATCAGACCTGATCAGACCACAACAGACCTGATCAGACCACATCAGACCACATCAGACCTGATCAGACCTGATCAGACCACATCAGACCACATCAGACCTGATCAGACCACAACAGACCTGATCAGACCACATCAGACCACAACAGACCTGATCAGACCACATCAGGCCTAGTCAGACCATCAGACCACATAGACCTGATCAGACACATCAGACCACAACAGACCTGACAGACCATATCAGACCACAACGGACACAGTCAGACCACATCCAGGCCATCAGACTGGTCAGACCACATCCAGGCCACATCAGGATCCTGAGTCAGGCCATCGAACCTGAATCAGACCATATCAGACCCGTAGACCTGATCCAGACCACATCAGACATCAGACCTGATCAGACCATATCAGACCTGATCAGACCATATCAGACCACATCAGACCTGAGTCAAGGCCACGTAGACCACAACAGACCACAACAGACCTGATCAGACCATCAGACCACAACGGGCCGTTAGACCACAACAGACCATCAGACCATATCAGACCACATCAGACCTGATCAGACCACAACAGACCACAACAGACCACATCCAGACCATATCAGACCACATCAGATCTGTTCAGGCCATCAGACACAACAGACCTGATCCCAGACCACATCAGACTGTGAGCCACAACAGACCACAACAGACTGATCAGACCACAACAGACCACAACAGACCACATCAGATATATCAGACCACAACTGAACACAGTCAGACACAGCAGTACATCAGTGCATATCAGACCATGTCAAGACTACATCAGACCATATCAGACCACATCAGACCTGATCAGACCACAACAGACCACAACAGACCACATCAGACCACTTATCAGACCACAACAGACCTGATCAGACTGTGATTACATTCCACATCAGACCCTTGAACCTGATCAGACTACATCAGCCACAACAGACACGGGAAGTCAGACCGGCATTTTGTAACAGACCCATCAGACCATAATAGACCACAACAGACTGTTAATTTAGCAGACCATCAGACCACATCGGAGCCATATCAGACCACAACAGACTAGTCAGACACAGCAGACCACATCAGACCACAACAGACACAGATCAGGCTACATCAGACCACAGCGAACCTGAGTCAGACACAACCAGACCACATCAGACCATATCAGACCACGTAGACTAGTCAGACTACATCAGACCACATCAGACCAGGTTCAGATTTAAATTTATTAATTTAATTTAATTTAAAGACTTCAGGGAGGACTTCTTTAAAACCTCCTCAGACTTCTGGAACCTGTCTCCGGGTACTTCACTGTTTTATCATGAGACCAGGTCCACCAGACCCCCACACACGAGACCTGGACCAGATTCACACAGGAGAGATTTATTTCTGTCTGTAAAGTCAAACATATCTGATTAGTGTTCCAAACAAACTCCGTTCCGTTTCTGCTGGTTTTAGACGGTGCTGGTCTGGTCTGGGTCCTGCGATGCTGCAGCTCGTTAAGCAGATCCAGCGCCATTATCCTCTGCATCAGTCTCAGCATCTGTCTGTGAGAGCTTGGCCAGCAAACCTGGACTCACCGCCCAGTGCAGCTGGTTCCGGTCCACACTCACGAGAAGAATCGGTTCAGTTCTGATCAGAACTCCCTTCCATTTTCATTCTGGACCCAGAATCTGCGTCCTCACCTATTTCCATGGTCGCATCTCCCCTCTTCTTCTGTGAAATAAAGCGGCGGACAGAGCACAGATCAGACCTGGATACAGTGCCGCCGCTCAGCCTCACAGCATTTTCCCCCAGTGGCCACTCATTAGTACTGCAAACAGCGTTTCCCCCATAGACCGCCATTGAAAAAGCACTGCAACAATTACTGGGACACCTCCGGATATAAACGGTCAGTGATCACTCTATTGTGTATTTTAGAGTTTTAAACCATGGAGCTTAGTCTTTGTTAGTCTTTGCTCTCGTGTTCTGCTTCAACAGTAAAATTAAAGGTAAACTTGAACAAATGACACAAATCTGGACCTTCTTTTCACAGTGTGATATTTAGATTTTGTGGTTTAGTTTCTCAGTCCTCCTCAAACTCTGTTTCTTAAATAAGATATTAGCATCATAAAGTTCACTGATACAACACTGTCAGTGATTTTACGTAACTGTATTTTAAATTCATGGGTCATTTTACTTATATATGTGATGGCTGATCTGTGCAGTGTCTCATCTTTTTTATGGTAAATGTACTTTTCTTCTTTTCAACCATAAAGCGCTTCACACTACAGATCCACATTCACCCCATTCACACACACACATTCATACAGCATGTTCTATACAATGTGCTTCTAGAAATGCACACACATCGGAGGCAATTTGGGGTTCAGTATCTTGCCCAAGGATACTTCGGCATGTGGACTGGAGGGAATCGAACCACCGACAACCTACGATTGGTGGGCATGACTATACCTCACAGAGCCACCAGCCGCCCTGTTGCCGATACTGTGGTGACTGAAGTTCATTAAACCTGTCATCTGTTCAAAACAACCACATTTTATTTATTTATTCAAGCCTTAAACTGTCTCACTGTGGTGAATCCTCTCCATGTAGACAATCACAGATGGAGCTGGTCGTGAGTGATGAGGCTGGACCTGCAACACCTCACCTGAAGGTCCTGAGGATGCTAATCATTTCTCCTCCAGTGGAGGGCTGTAACGGACTTAAATACATAGAATAAAACCATGATAATCAGACACACTCAACAGTTACCTCCCTCCACAGCTCATGTTGGTTAATTAATTAGTTACTTTATTGTCCATGGGAAATTCATTTTCCTGACTGTACAGGCAGGGGCTAGCACACACCCACATATAACACACAGTCATTTGTGACAAGTACAGATATCAATTTTAGACCGTTATGCATATTGTTCAGAGTATTGATGGGGTTCTTTGAAAAAAATACTCTGTTGTCTGATGGACCTGTAGCCAAGTGGGCCAGAGGGTAACAGGGAGAAAGCAATGGTGCATTAGGTAGGTATGTGTGCCTGAGCGATGCGTGTAATAGCCTTAGTGTTTTAACACTGTGAGAGGTTGGGAGTGGGAAGACCCAATGATTTTAGCTGCTATGGGTTATTTTGGTAGACATGTTCGGTTTTGACTGTGAGTATTGTCATGAAACAGGAGGAACGATGTAGGAGATTGGCTGGATGATGCTTTTATACAACATTAACAGAAGATTGTGGGGAAACAGAGTCCCTTTAAGTTTACGGATAACTGAGAGTCTTTGGACATACTTTGGAGCCTCCATTGTGTGTGAGTCAAAACTGGGTTCATTGTCAAGTGTGACTCCCAAATGTTTGAAATCTATGTATCAATTGTGGTATTGTCATGATGATGGGATGAGGTGTTTATCAATTACCAAGTCATTTGCGGTTTCTTGAGGTTGAGTTGAAGATGGTTATGTTGACACCACTTAGTGAAGTGTTCTATTGAGTTCTGATAATGTGCAAGGGAGGTGCTGTCCTTAAGAAGTCCCAGTATGGCGGTGTCATCACATTTGATGTACTGTAGTGGGTGATGGGCTGGTGGTGTTACTAAAGTGCTGGAAAGGACTTAACACACACATCCCTGAGAGAGCTCCAGTAATGTTGAAATAAGTGGAGCTGTTGTGGTACTGCCGAATCGAATGGTCTGCTGTCTCGACCAGATATAAGAAATCGTAAGTTAAATGAATCGGCGGTGGAACATGAATTAAGTGTAATTTGGGTATCCAGAATGTGCCCGTTGTATGGTGTTGAAAGCCGGGCTGAAATCTCTGCCAAGGTATCCGAGCTGGCGTGCCAGGGTGTCCAGATGTTCCGGAGATGCAGCCAGGCAGGCCACAGCGTCCTCTGTCCCCTCCTGGCCTTGATAGACTAGAAGATTGGGTGCTCTTGGGCCGATTGTTGTTAAAAAAATGGTTCTGAGCAGCAGATACTCAAGGCATTTCATAATTAAAAGAATGTTAATGCAATTGGTCTGATCATTGAGTTCTTTTTTGAGTCGGGATCTCTTAGGTATTAGGATGATAGTAGCATTTTTCAGAGAGCAGGAGATCTTACAGGTCGATATGTCTCACAGAAGAGGGATGGTACAGGTGCCAGTTCAGATCATGAGTCTTCAGTACCCTGGCAGGGATCTACCATCTGGGCCGGGGCTTTTTCGGGCTTACACCGTTCAGCTGGGACACACTTCCTCCATTGTGAAGAGCTGGGGCCTTCTGAACACACAGAAACACAGACACACTTCAACACCTCACTAGAACATAAGCTAATGCTAACACTACTTGGCTAATGTAAATACTGTAACATCCAGGTGTAAAGCAGCCAGGTAAAGGCATAATATAATACAAAAGCGAACACAAAGACACATAATGCTGACAACATGACAGACCGATATGAGTTAAAATGACCAGGATGGAACTGAGAAGTTACAAAGAGATGAAAAGTGCTGTACAGTGAACAAAATGACTGAAAATGGAAATAACGTCAAAGGCGTAATTTAAAGAAAGAAGGCTAATATGCGCTCACGCTAGCTAGTTAAACTCCTTCCAACCTTACCGTCGCACTACCCAGTGTGTTCAGGAGTTGTTGTTGATTATGTTGAATCTGATCTGATTAATTAACACAGTGAAATAGTTCAGCAGAAATATAAAAGAGGACGTGACTTCAGTGTCAGTACGACGTTTTTCAGCTGCAGTTCTCTGTGTGTCCAGCAGGAGGCAGCAGGTTACAATCCACAGTTACCAGATCAGTTGTGTCACATATGATTCTTTATGTTTCATCCAGGTAGATCAACACCTGCATGTGAAGTTACGTTTTGTTACTATTTCGGGTTTATATGATTGTGACTAAACTGATGTTTTATTTATTGATTTCGTAATTTTCTGATCAACTCACTGACACTGATCCGACTGATCAATGCTTCAAATGAATGATTAGAAATCAGGACTTCAAAGCATTTATTTGGTTTGAAATATAAACTGATCAACTTCAAGAGCTAGGTTAGATTCAGGTCCTCACAACCGTGTGTGTGTGTGTGTGTGTGTGTGTAAAAAGGGAAGGGAGGGAGGCGTCACACGCATGCACTCGGACAAAAACGGCAAGTGTTTATTGACGAGACGAAGGTTTCAGACCAAGGACAAACTGAAGAGAGAAAGAGAGAGAAGAAGAGAGAGAGAGAGAGAAGAAAGAAAGGAAAGTGTGAAGCTGCAGGTGAAACTTTTCTGTTTCAACTTTTCTTTTCTTCTTTTCTTCTTTTGTTGTTGAACAGTTTAGTTTCAATAAAGTGCTTTGTTTCTACATCAGATTCAGAACAAGATCAGTAACAACAACAGATGGTCTTAGTGGCACAGCAAATTCACGTGTTAACATCTTAGTAGTTCTAGTATTATGAGTATTCTTATTATTATTATTATTATTTATTAGTATTAGTAGTATCAGTGGTGGAGGAAGTACTCAAATCTTTTTACTTCGGTAACAGAGTAACTCAAGTAAAGTCAAGTAAAAATTCCTGCGATCCAAGTATCAAAAGTAAAGTACTCATTATGCAGAGTAATGTACTTTATGCTGAGAGTAAATGAATCTATTAAACATCAGTATTTCTGTTGAAGTAATAGGTAATATAACCCTATACTGACTAAACTTCAGATGAATGTAGCTGCTGTGATGTAATTGTTATTATGATCACATGACATCAGCAGGATGGAAGTGACATCACACTGCAATGGCTCTGACATCACTGAGCAGAGCCAATAAGAATCAAACCAATCGAACTGCCTCTCCAGTCAACCCAACAGCCAATGGGACACTGACACAGCATACAACACAGGTGAGGCAGGCTGATTACCTGGTTGGCATGACACCCAGAGGGTCTGAGGATGGTGGTGATTCTGTTGGGGGACAAGGAGAAATCCAGGATGAGATGGCCAGAAGGCTCGATCTTTAGTTAGTTTCCTCCCCAGGTAAATCTACCAAACCTGTGGGGGTGGGGGAGTACAGTCAGTGCACCTGCCAGGCAGGACAGGCAGGACTTCTTGTCAGGCTGCAGCTCAGGAGTCAAACACAGCTCTGAAAAACTCTGTGTAGCTGCTGAGATCTGACCTCTGTGGTCCTGCTGCTTCTATAAAACCTTCATTCTAAACTATAAACAAAGTCCCTGCTGCAGTTTTGATGTCTCTTATGCTTCACAGAGGAGGGTCCCGCCCTGTCTCCAATAGGTCAGAGGATGGTGACATCAGCGATGACTCCTTGAGCGAGCATCTCCTCCTGTTGGCGATCTCTCGACCTTCCCTCCCAGCCCGCCTCTGCTCTCAGAAAACAGAAGGTAACAGCTGAACTTCCTGGTGTCCATCCACCTCAGGCACCTGATCCACAATGTGTCTGTGATGTTGATGTCATCTCTCTGTCCCTCAGGTGGACAGCAGCTCATCCCAGTGTCTCCTCCCCGTCTGTATATATATTTTAGTCCTCGGTCATCCACCTGTAACAGCACAGCTGCAGCCTTCCTCATCATCATCCTGGCACCAAGCGTCTCTCCTCCACTACAAGCCACACACCGCCTTCCAAGACGGGCCTTTACATTAAAGGTGCGCTGGAGATGGTGAGCCAGTCGCTTCAATCTGAAGGGTTTTATCCTGTGATAGATCTGAGTTCAGATACATAGGACGCATTTATGGACGAGCCCTAAACCAGGAAGTCCCAGTTAGCATGTTAGCATATTAGCACTTCCCTGTTCCCTCGTCCCAAAGTCAGCAGTGTGTTTCTGAACAAATGTCTGAAACCGGGTCTGTGGTTTTAACACAAGCAAGAACATTCGGTTTGTTATCCGACATAAATGGGTCGATAAATCCCCACTCCTGATGTTTGAAGCTTTACGTGTCTTAAAAGAGACACTACTTGAGGTGTCTAAATGAGACTACAGAGGTTGTCGAGGCGTTAACGAAAACCCATCTACTCTTAGTCCACCTTTACAGCCTCGTTGTGTTTCTACTCCGCTCTTTCGACTCACTAACTTTCCCAGAAGAAGGCTTTTTGAAAACTCAGGCTAAATGGAAATAATGATTGGAAGCTTAGTGGTGGAGCGTTGGCGTCATCCATGTTACGTGGTGTAGTTGGTTTATATAGCCTAACATTAGCTTTTACTGTGGAATGATTTGACTTCAAAACATCGACAGTGTCATCTAGTAGAGATTATCTGATCAGCAAACCTGGAAGGATCAGAAACTTTAATGCTCACAGTTTATTTTCTGGAACCAGGCTGAAGCTGACTTCAGGACTGGACTACAGAAATACATCATAAACTCTTTTCAGTCTGAGCTGATACAGAGAATGAATCAATGATCAATAAATCACCGATCATTCCAGCTGTTGTGCTTGGTTTCTGAGCTCTGACAGGAAGCAGAACTCTCTCTGATCTCTGTTTATCTGACTAGACACACTCCAACATGGGCTCTGTTATCTCAGCTGAGCACACAGGTGATGACTCCTCCAGCATCAGTTGGTCTGGTTTCTACCAACCAACACCCACCTCCACCAGACACAGACAGGATGAGAACTGACCCGGCGGTCATCAGATCAGTGCAGTCTCTGAGAACAGCAGGAGAGAACCATCGTTAGAAAAACAAATCAGATTTTAACATTGAAATTTTACAGAAAAGTCACATTTCACTTTAAAGTCAGAAAGATTCATGATTAAAGTCTGAAGACTCTGTTTGAATTTGGTTGTTTCTGTCCAAGGGCGACTAAGTCTGTCTCTGCGAACTGGTAAAATTCACTGTCTCCTGCTCTGTTGCTTTTTGTCTCTGCAGTGCTGGGCTATATCTCCTGCTCTTCTTTGTCTCTGCAGTGCTCGTTCACTGTCTCCTGCTCTGTTCAGATCTCTGCAATTACTACGTTTCATGTCTCCTGCTCTGTGCTGTCTCTGCAGTGCTGCGTTCACTGTCTCCTGCTCTGTTGCTGTCTACAGACTGCTCGTTCACTGTCTCCTGCTCTGTTAGATCTGCAGACTGCTGGTTCACTGTCTCCCTGCTGTTCTGTCTCTGCAGTACTCGTTCACTGTCTCCTGCTCTGTGCCTCTCTGCAGACTGCGTTCACTGTCTAGCCTGTCTGTGCTGAGATGCTGTCATGTACGGCCGGTGGGGTGTCTGGGCGTGTGCACAGTGGGTGGGGCAGGTGCTGCGACACTGCTGTCGCTGCTGCTGCTGCGTGGAGGCGGCAGGGGAGGCAGCGTGCGGGGGCGTGTCAGGCCGTGTTGGGTTGTGGGATGCTGGAGGACTGCTGTGGCTCGTCCGACTGTTTGGAAGATCTGTATCTGGAATGCCTCCATCTGCGCCCCGCATGAAGGCAGCCCAATCAAGACAGACTACGATGATGTCAGAGAATAGGCGGGCGGCTGATTGTAGATCAATAAATTGTGAAAAGTTCAAGCTTCAAATCTATCGCTAAATATTCTGGAAATGAAATGACATTAGACTCGCTGTAAAGTCATTGACCTGATGATGCGTTCGAGGACAGGGAATTAATAGTGCAGATACAAAACCTCTTTCGACACTTGTGAAATAAAACCTGATGTTTGACCTCCAGCGGTCCGATGTTTCCTGTTTTCTGTATGATTGACAGGTTGGGAGGGAGGGCCAGGGCAGGACAGGAAGTAGGTCCTGCAGCGACAGGAAGTGTGTGTTTGTTGAGCATCGTGCAGGACATCCAGAACAGGAGCAATCGCACAAATGACAACGCCACCTGACCTTTGACCCCGGGACATCAAAGACACACACACACACACACACACACACAGTTTCTCATCACTTCACTGTGGCGTCCAAACATTGGTTCAAACCACAGTCAGGGCCCTCTGAGGGGTCTGGGATAAGAATCTGAACACTGAACTAAACTTCTCTCTTCAGATGTTTCAGGGTTTCCTCTGGTCTCTGCTGTCACAGCGTTTGGAACAGACAGAGTGATTCTCTGGTGAAGAATCTTTGTCTTTAGTCAGTGTTATTTAAACATCTGAATCACAACAATTTATCTCATTGAGCAGGTCTGACTGTACTCTATATATTTATAGAAGACCCAACAGATCCACATGAGCAGCACCAGGGTGAGGAGCGAAACACTTTTTCCTGAAGAAAAAACCAGAAACAGAACCAGACTCAGGGGTGGGAGGGGCGCACTCTGCCTCGTAGTAAGTTCCAGGAAGAGAGAGATCATACAGAGATGTGATGTGACTGAGGAAAAACAAACAGTCGATGATAATTTTAACTGATGCATTGGCTCATTTTAGTCTCATCAGGATCAAACCATTGTTTCTTCATCTGTTTAAATGTTTTCTGTACTTATGTTTCATGATGTCATTCACATGATTACTCTTCTCCTGACCTCTGACCTGTGACCTCGACCTCTGACCTGTGTTAGAGATCCAGTTAAACAAAGAAAGAATCAGGGTTAAACTAAACAGCCGTTATCCGCTCCTTTGCCCCTGCTGCTCAGGCGAGAAACTGACGAAGAAACAGATTATATGAAGAGCAAAAGATAAATTAAAAAAAGAAGACAAAGCTGATTTTCTCTTCAGTGACTTTTATTTCTATATAAAAGTTTGAATCTGAAACATAAAGATTTTATAAAAACACAGATCATATTCAGACTTTAACATGATGAATAATCAGAACCTTAATAAAACACAGACATTAATCGCACCAAAAATCAGTACT
The DNA here is from genome assembly GCA_033238685.1 of Lates japonicus. NCBI lineage: Eukaryota > Metazoa > Chordata > Actinopteri > Centropomidae > Lates > Lates japonicus. The sequence continues at coordinate 98,640 of BRZM01000171.1, read as the reverse complement.
GATGATGGACAGCTGCTGTTGCTATAGTGTGAGGTCCTCCTTAACATCATCTCATGTAACAGAGCCGGACATCGTGTTTATGGCTTCCTGTCCTGACCTCGGTTTATTGTTTCAAAACCTGCACAGACTCAGTTCCCGCATAACTGTAAGGAAAACTGATCATTATTATATTAATACAGTTTGGTTTAAGTATAATCTATCTTTAGATCAGTGTGACTCATCCTGAGGGGGTATCATCATCTCTGGCGTGCTTTCAGAATAAAGCTCAGAGGAAACAGAGCTACAGAGCTGGAGGAGGAAACACAATCAAACAGTGAAGCTGTTTGTTTTCAGCAACCGACTCTCAAATCTCACATCTGAACAGGGAGAGATTTAAAAAACGAACAGAAGTTTCTGATCTCTCTCGAGAAACAGACTGAAATCAGCAGCTGCCTGGAAGGTGAGCGATGAACGACAAGCTCAAGCGATCTGCAGACTGTAAAACCTTATAGGTCCTTTAACTGAGGCCAAAGGTAGTGATGATGATGATGGACAGTTTCCTTTTGTTTCCTCTGAAGCTCATCAAACAGGAAACACATCGTCAGTAATAAAATAGTGAATAATGAACCTCAAGTGAGTTTTCCAGCACAGTGATTCTAGATTCATGTCTTTATGATTCCAAAGTTTTGTATTTACAGGACTGAGCTGAGTCTCCCGGGTCTGCAGCTCTGACCTCACTTTACTGGTTAACCTGTTCACAACGGTGAAATGTTTCAGCAGTAAACAGGTGAGATGCCTGCTGTGACATCACAGATGGAGGCGTGGTCAGGTGTAGCTGACCACGAGAGAACTACATATGAACACGTTTAAACAGACCCCGTTCTCTGTTGAAACAATCATGAAGAGACACAAAAGACAGACCACATACCTGTGAGCGACCTCTGCAGCCGGGAGAGAGAAAAGGAGTCCGCGGCGATGAGACCCAAGTAAATCAGACTTTTAAAGTCAAATTGATCACATATTAAGTCAGAGTTTTATTTGCATCAAAAAGTTCATTCTGAATTAGCCATTTAAGCATCAAAAAATATATCAGAGATTTGGATGACTGTCAACAAACTAAACAACAAATTTTACGTTGGTTTTGCCTCCTGTTCTTCAGCTTATTTTCTGTCCCAGGTGGGAGAGGTCGTCCACACCATCTGGAGGACATTAGGACCCAGCAGGTGTCAAGGACACAGCTGACAGTTCTGCAGGTCACTGATTGAATTAAAACACAATTTGGCCCAGCCAATGAGAGGAGGTTGGTTGAGATTTAAGACCAACAACGAAAAAATTTGGATGAAAGTCTTGCAACATCAAAACAATTGTTCTTTTTTTCTTCGTTGCTGCAGAAACATTAAAATTAAAACAATTCTTAAGCTGATGATGAAACACTTTATCCTGAATATAACTCAAATCTTTTCTTTCTTTACTAAAACAAATTCTGATTTTAAAAACAGAAAATCTCAAACTGATTTTCATTTTCACTGAACTGATTGAGAGTTATTGAACACAGCTATTACCATGGTGACCCTGGAGAACTCAGTGAGTTGCAATGGTGACAACACTGAATAAACACAGTTTTTACTGTATTACACACGAGATGTAACCGTTACATGGGTTAGACTGTATGGGAAAGCAGTTGTCTTGGTTATGGGTGATAGTTCGAGGCGGTTACCATGACAGTTGTGTCCTAACGGCATCACTTTGTGGGTGTTGTTTGTTCGTATCACGGATTACAAATATTTCCGCTGAAGCGATAAAAAAAAAAAAAAACACTCCTGGCTCAATCAAGTCCCGCCTTCTGCCTGTGATGGTGTCGTGGGGTCAGAGTCCCGCTTCTTCTGCCTGTGATGATGTCATCAGAGGTCAGAGTCCCGCCTTCTGCCTGTGATGATGTCATCAGAGGTCAAGTCCCGCCTCCTGCCTGTGATAGTGGCCATCAGAGGTCAAGTCCCTCTCCTGCCTGTGATGATGTCATCAGGAGTCAGAGTCGCCTCCTGCCTGTGATGATGTCATCAGAGGTCAGGTCCCTCCTGCCTGTGATGATGTCATCAGAGGTCAAGTCCCGCCTCCCACACTGCCTGTGATAGTGTCATCAGGGGTCAAGTCCCGCCTCCTGCCTGTGATGATGTCGTGGGGTCCTCGTCCACTGAGCTGCTCCTCCGGTCTTTGAGGCTCCATAAGATGGCAGAGATCGGACATGCCTCCCCTCCCCTGCCTCCATCAGGATGTCTCCCAGGCCATGGAGCTCCGTCAGCCCCGGACATCAGGTCCGGGAGAGGCAGTGGGCTCCCGAGGCTCATCCAGCTCCACCAGCTCAGGCGTCCAGGCCCAGGAGGTAAACAGGAGGGAGGAGGGAGGAGAAGGGTGAGGCAGCGTGAGGGGAGGCAGGGTTTGGGGTCAGAGAGGAGGAGGAGGAGGTGGGAGGTGAGGAGGAGGAGGAGGCAGAGGCTGGCTCCAGCTCCTACAACAAAGGAACAAACAAGTTTTCATTCTTCAGCGATCTGTTCATCATCAACATAACTATCTTCCCGTCTCCCCATCCTCCTATCGTCCCTCCACCTATGAATCACGGAGCAACAGGAGGCAGTTGAGTATTCTCAGCCTCTCTGTCTCTCACCTCCATCTCGGGCTCTCTGCTGTTCTTTCTGCAATTTCACGAATATAATCCATGTAGGATCGTCGCACAGTACCTCATCTCCCTAAATTGACCAATCACAGACCACGCCTCGTTCTTACAGCATTAATGAGCATGGCGAGATACAGGAACAACATGAACTGTATCTAATAATTAAAAGATAATTGTTCACATTTCAACATATAAAAATATAGCAAATTAAAATCTGTGTCTGATGTGGTTTTTGGTACTGTAACTGTGCAGTAGTAGCAGTATTAGTACTACAGTGAGGTTTACTGACAGGTCGGTGGATTTGGGGATGGCGCTCGAGGTTCTTTGATCCGATGGTTGATGCCAGACCTCCTCCTCCTCTCGACTGAGCAGAAAAACAGCATTAACATTATTTCAACTGTTACTAATAAAAAACCGCAACTTCAATCATCAGAACAGAGACATGTTAAATCAAAGATAAAAAACAGAAGGAAGAATCAGATTCTGTTATTACAGATCTCCAGCACTAATATGTCATGATACTGAAATTTTAAGTTTAAATATTCATCATGACACAATATTTACTATCTAAATTTGATCTATAAAAGGTCAGGATATTATATATAGTGTAAAATACCCACTATATGAATTAATTCAGCTTGTTTTATTAAACCAAACAAAAGATTTTAGTTTAGGAATCATTTGACAAAATCAAATCCTCACAATTAAGCTGAAACAGGGAAATGGTTCAATGTTACTGTTTGAAAAATTACAGTAATACGCAACCATTAGTGAGGTAATATACAATGCTAATAGTAGTATTGTAATAAACTGCAGTTATTAGAGAGTAATGCTGCGGTTGTGATGAAATACTGCAGTTATTGATAATGCTGCAGTTATTGGTGAAGTAATGCTGCGGTTATTAGAGAATAATACTGCGGTTATTGGTCGAAGTAATACTGGGATTATTGGAAATACTGCAGTTATTGGTGAAATAATGCAGGTTATTAGGTAATACTGTAGTTATTGGTGAAGTAATGCACTGCAGTTATTGGTGAAATATTACCAGTTATTAGAAGTAATACTGTAGTTATTGGTGAAATACTGCAGTTATTAGAGAAGTAATACTGTAGTTATTGGTGAAGTAATACTGTAGTTATTGGTGACAATACTGTAGTTATTGAAGTAATACTGCAATTATTAGAGAAGTAATACTGCAGTTATTGGTGAAATGTCTGTGATTATTGGTGAAGTAATACTGTAGTTATTAGTGAAATAATACTGTGATTATTGGTGAAATAATGCATGATTATTGGTGAAATGTGCAGTTATTAAATAATACTGTGATTGTGGTGAAGTAATGCTGTGTAGTACTCACTGAGGTTATGATATATTCTTCATACTCTCTTTGATCAAGCTTTAGTTCCACATCTACAACAAAACATTTCACAGCTGCAGAAAAAGGTTTTATTGTGTTTATTGAGACTCTACAACTCAATTAAGGACTCCACACAGGTTTGTGAGGTCACTCTGAAATATGAGGACGCACTTTTTGATGTGGGAACATTTGTGATATTAAAATTTCCTGCAGTTTCAGAAGGTCAACTTGACAAAAACAGGGTCATTTATAATCTGTCAAAAGGATTGAAAATGAGTTTGTAGTTTAGAATCAGTTTAAAACCAATGATTTAAGCAAACTAAATGTTAGTTCAGAAACTTTAACTGTTGTTTCATGGAGCAGATGTTCATGCTATTGAGCAGGAGGCTGAGGGAACTGATGATGTGGGGAAAATCACGACTGGCTGCTACACGGTGTGTGTGTGTTCAGAGGAAGTTGTGATGTTGACTCGGCAAACTGAAGAACTGTTTTTCGGCAACAAGGAACACAAGGAGGCTTCCTCATCAAGTCCCAGGTCAGTTTGTTCAGTCCAAATAAGTTTATTCAAACAAAACAACCGTTTTCAGAGCTTCAGCAGAAACAGAGGCGCTCTGATGGCGTGGTTTGTTCCTGAGAGGACACGTTGGTGAATCTGATCCCAGAACAGATCAAACCTCAGAGACCTAAGCCTGATTCTAACATTAGTCTGGGCTGAACTAGTCCAGGATCAGCAGCTATTGATATTTTTCTGGTCGGAGGAAACACTCAGACATGTTTGTTGTAATTGCACCATGCAGGTAACTAACGGAAGTGAATCTCGCGTGAATCAATCCCAGTGAGGATTCTGCTGAGGGAGGTGGAGGACTTTACCTGTAGTTTAACATTAACAGATGCTTCCTGAATAGTTTCCTGATCAGCAGGATGACAGGTAGGTGTGTGTGTGTGTGTGTGTGTGTGTGAGACCCACAGCTCCCAGCTCTCTTGGCCCGTGCAGCTCGGCCGGGCAGCTGTTACTACTTGATGGTAGTGGCGGCTGGCCATCCTCATGCCATTGCATCCAGCATGGTCCCTGACACGGCAGCTGGAGCGGACCAGTCAGAGGACAAGTCAACTGACCAATCCAGGCGAGTGAACACAGTCAGAGGATCCTGTGCTGTGATTGGCTACAGGCTACAGGTGTTACTACAGGTGTGTATTTAAATGTAAACAGCTTTCACGAGCAGAGAGAACAAACAGCCTGGGGTTATTTAAACACTCTGAGGCTTTGTTCAGTTAACTGCAGAGAACAGAGTCAACAGTTAGCACAGTTAGCAGCTGATGATCCTGATCTTTTAAATCAATATATTGATCATTTTAAAATGGATCAGTTCTCGTTTAGATTTTCTTTTCACTGAAACTGAACCTAATTTCTGATATGACCACCTGGAATTGTAGTCAACCAAGATTGTCTACCTGAGGGTGAGCTGTCCGCCATCTTCTGAATCCTGTGAAACTCTGCAGTGTTGAAACCCCATTCTCTGCGTTCACAGGTAACGCTGACAGAACTCAGACAACAGAGTGAATCTTGCGACAGTAAGCCAGCACCACAGGCTCAAGACCCGGTGAGATGATCTCATGTTGCAGATCAGGTGAATCAGGCAAGTGTGGCGTTATTGATTAGAAACATCCATGTCTCTGAATCCCATATGAAGCTTCACACTCACTGTTTAACCTCATTAAATTCAGAGTGTATTTCAGGATTATTATCTGTGTTTCGATGCTGAAGCAGCTCGATGCGATCTGATGTCAGTTCATGTTCCTCTCCACGTGAGGAATCTGCTGATTGAACAGGAAAACATCTGAACTGATAACAGATGCCTCTATACTCATCACAGAGAGAGGCTAAGTCCAACGAAACATTCACCCCCAGAGACTGAACAAACTCTTCACCCTGATTCTCTACTTTGATTTTCATTTCCTATGAACAAACAACAAAACAGACAGAAATAACAAGAACATTTCACACTCAGGTTTACAGACTGAGGATCTATGAACCACAATTCATTATAAACTGACGCTCTGTCACGAATTCAACAACAACTTCACAGCTGAAAATAATAGTAATAATAATCTGCAGTCTGAGTTCCAGAGCTGGTCAGAGGTCAAGAGTCAAACTCAACCTGAAGCAACAACAAGACAAATTCCACATTTACCTCAGTTTAATCCTCCTCTTCTCATGATACAGCAGTGAAACTAAAAATCCTCATCTTTCTGATTCCACACAAACACACTGCACAAACACACTGACACACAGGTGGCCGAGCTTCTCTTCCCTCTTTGTTTGAACGACTATTTGAAAAATGGGAAACGTCTCTTTAAGAAAAACAAAACCCCTCCGACTTCACTATCAGCCCCTGACACACACACACACTCCACCCAGCTGCTGCTGCAGGAAACGAGAAGTCTGGAAACTGAACTGATATTCTTCTCTGACAGTTTTATAATCTGCACTCAGTTGGATCAAGCCAACCCAGAACTGCTGCAAGAGGCAGCTTTAATGCAGTTTAAAACAGGTTTAATCAGGTTTAAAACATCTTTAATTCAAGTTTAAACAGGTTTAATCCAGGTTTTAAACCATCTTTAATCCCAGGTTCAGGCAACTAACTGATCAGGTTTAAAACCATCTTTAATCCAGATTTAAAACCATCTTTTAATCCGGGTTTAAAACCTTCTTTAATCCAGGTTTAAAAACAGGTTTAATCAGATTTAAAACCATCTTTAATCAGGTTTTGAAACAGGTTTTAATCAGATTTAAAACCATCTTTTAATTCAAGGTTTAAAACCATCTTTAATTCAGGTTTAAAACCATCTTTAATCTGAGTTTAAAACCATCTTTAATCCAAGTTTGAAGCAACTTCTTTAATCGAGCTTAAAATAAGCATCTTTTAATTCAGTTTAAAACCATCTTTAATCGGAGAAGCAAAACCATCTTTAATTCAGGTTTAAAACAGGTTTTAATCCAGATTTAAAACCATCTTAATCCCAGTTTAAAACCTTCTTTTAATCAGTTTAAAACCATCTTTAATTCAGGTTTAAAACCATCTTTAATCCAGGCTTGAAACCATCTTTAATTCAGGTTCGCCAGGTTTTAATCAGGTTTAAAACCATCTTTAATTCAGGTTTAAAACCATCTTTAATCGGGCTTAAAACCATCTTTAATTCGGAGTTTAAAACAGGTTTAAATCCAGATTTAAAACCATCTTTAATCAGGTTTAAAACCTTCTTTAATCGAGTTTAAAACAATCTTTAATCCAGATTTAGAAACCATCTTTAATCAGGTTTAAAACCTTCTTTAATCCAGGTTTTAAAACAGGTTTAATCAGATTTAAAACCATCTTTAATCAGGTTTAAAACAGGTTTAATCAGATTTAAACCATCTTTGAATTCAGGTTTTAAAACCATCTTTAATTCAGGTTAAAACCATCTTTAATCAGGTTTAAAACCTTCTTTAATCCAGGTTTAAAATGGAGTTTTAATCCAGTTTAAAACAAATTTAATCCCAGGTTTTAAAACATATTCTTAATCAGGTTTAAAACAGGTTTAATCCAGATTTAAAACCATCTTTAATCCCGGAGTTTAAAACAGAGTTTTAATCCAGGTTTAAAATGTAGATTTAATCCAGGTTTAAAACCATCTTTAATCGAACTTAAAACCATCTTTAATTCAGGTTTAAAACTGGGACAATCAGATTTAAAATACATCTTTAATCCCAGGTTTAAAAACATCTTTAATCAGGTTTAAAACCATCTTCAATCAAATTTAAAACAGATTTAATCGAGTTTAAAACCTTCTTTAATCCAGGTTTAAAACAAGGTTTAATCCAGATTTAAACCATCTTTAATCAGGTTTTAAAACAAATTTAATCCAGGTTTAAATAGATTCGTCAGGCTTAAAACCATCTTTAATTCAGGTTTAAAACAGGTTTGATCAGATTTAAAACCATCTTTAATCGGGTTTAAAACATCTTTAATCCAGGTTAAAACCAAATCTTTTAATCCAGGTTTAAAATAGGTTTAATTCAGGTTCAAAACCATCTTTAATTCAGTTTAAAACCATCTTTAATCAGGTTAAAACCATCTTTAATTCAGTTTAAAACCATCTTTAATCCAGGTTTAAAACCATCTTTATTAAGGTTTAAACCATCTTTAATCAGGTTTAAAACAAGTTTAGTAAGGTTTAAAAGCATCTTTTATTCCAGGTTTAAAATAGGTTTAATCGGGTTTTAAAACCTTCTTTAATCAGGTTTAAAACAGGTTTAATCAGATTTAAAACAGATTTAATCCCAGGTTTAAAACCTTCTTTAATCCAGGTTTAAAACCTTCTTTAATCCAGGTTTAAAACAGGTTTAATCCAGATTTAAAACCATCTTTAATCCAGGTTTTAAAACAGGTTTAATCCAGGTTTTAAAACAGATTTAATCAGGTTTAATATCTTTAATCAGGTTGGCCATGCTGGTGGGTTTTAAAACAGGTTTTAATCGAATTTATTCATCTTTAATCCGGGTTTAAAACATCTCTTTAATCGGGTTTAAAACCATCTTCAGGTTTAAAATGGGTTTAATCTGAGTTTAAAACCTTCATAATCAGGTTTTAAAACAGGTTTAATCCAGATTTAAAACCATCTTCAATCAGAGTTTAAAATAGGTTTAATCCAGGTTTTAAAACCATCTTTAATCAGGTTTAAAACAGGTTTAATCCAGATTTAAAACCATCTTTAATCGGAGTTTAAAACAGGTTTAATCCAGTTTCAAAAACCATCTTTAATCAGGTTTTGTAACCTTCTTTAAATCCGGGTTTAAAACCATCTTTAATCAGGTTTACAAAACAGGTTTAATCCAGGTTTAAAACCTTCTTTAATCCAGGTTTAAAACAGGTTTAATCCAGATTTAAAAATGCATCTCTTTAATCAGGTTTAAAACAGATTTAATCCAGGTTTTAAAAACCTTCTTTAATCCAGATTTAAAACCATCTTTAATCCGGAGTTTAAAACAGGTTTAATCCGGGTTTAAAACAGGTTTAATCAGGTTTAAAACCTTCTTTAATCCAGGTTTAAAACAGTTTATCAGTGTTCTGTGTGTGTTACCGTGTTGGCGAGGCTGCGGTCCAGAGTCGATCGGTGTCAGAATTGGAAGTGGATTTCAGACTTGGGCTCTGGGCTGATGATTGTCGTGATGGCGGTCCTCCGTCTGGATAAATCATTCAGGATGGTGGGCTGGGTCAGGAATGGTGTGTGTGTGTGTGTGTGTGTGTGTGTGGGTGTGTGTGTGTGTGTGGTGTGTGAGGTGTGGGTGTGTGTGTGTGTGTGTGTGTGTGTGTGTGTGTGTGTGGAGTGTGAGGTCAGATCCTCTCGATCAGCTGACTCTGCAGACTCTGATTAAAACAGGAACAACTCTGCTGAGTTACATGAAACCTGGTGAACTGCTCCTTTAAAAGCGTGGCCACGGCTGCAGGTTTTCGACCTCAGATCAGGGTTAACAGGGTCTGAGGCATCGGTCCTGTTGCTATGGTTACTAACGGCCGACAGTGACTGGAAACAAAATCAAAGAGTAGGACTGTGAGACCACAGTGCATGAGGTGCATACAACCAGCACTGCTCCTTTCACTAGGTTTCTGCACTTTAATTAATCCAAACAGCTGTATCAGTCATTCCTGTGTGAAATTCCATTTCAAATATTACGTATCTGTGTTAGTTCATTTTCTGTGTCTCTATTAAAGTCCTGTGATTATTGCTCTTCTATTATTTTTTTATTACACTGTCATGTTTATACTGTTGTGTAGCTTTTATAGCCTCATCTTGTTTTTTATCTTGCCTTTACTTGTATTTGTGTCTTTTTCTATCTTTTCAACATTATATGCTGCTGCAACATTAGCAAATTCCCATTGTGGGACTAATAAAAAGGATTATCTTGTCTTATCTTATCTTATCCTGTGATGGGAAGCGTGGCTCCTCTGATCTCACAGCTGATTGGTTCCAAAAAATCCTCAGCTTCTATTTGACTTGAAATATTTTGATACAACACGTCAACAAGAGTAGCGACTGGAGAACTCAGATACTTTACTCCAAGTACCAGGACAACAGAGTAAAAGTACTTCCTGTAACTAAAGTACAAAGTACGACAGTAAAAGTAGTCCAGTTTTCTTACTTCCTGTTTGCCGTCTGATGGCTGTAGTCCAGGGGCGGAGCCTAGCTGGGGGGAGTGGCTTGGCGATGGTCCCGCTGGCTCCTGATTGGCTGTCTTTGTGGACAGATACTGACGCACCTGCTGCCTCTGAGCCTGCTGGATGTGATACCTGGTGGGGTTCTCCAGGTGAGTCTGCACCTGAGGGACACACAGAGACAGGTGTTGTATTCAGTACAGGTGCATTATGGGAGGTGCAGGATCACAGATAAACATTATGATCATTATATTAATATGAAGATTATATTTGTACAATCACAGTAAAGTTCTGATTCATTATTGATCTGATTATTTATTGTATATTATGATTTTAAATTCATTCGTTGGTTTAATAAAGTCATGACTCATTAGACTGACTCCACCCTGACGTCTCTGATCGCTGCAGGATTATAAATAAAGTTTGATCAGCTCTGACCCACGCTTCCTCCTCCTCCTCCTCCTCCTCCTCCTCGTACCTTGAGCACCTCCACAGGGACCTGAGCAGGAGGTCTGCAGGACGACGACACAGACACAGAGATGGGGGAGGAGGAGTCGGCTGAGCGGAGGAGCTGGGAGTGGGGAGGAGGAGGTAAGAGGAGGAGGAGGTACAGGAGGGGGGAGGAGGAGAGAGGAGGAGGGAGGAGGTAGGAGTAAGAGGAGGAGGAGGGAGGAGGAGGAGAGGAGGAGGGAGGAGGAGGTAGGGAGGAGGGAGGAGAGAGGAGGAGAGAGGAGGAGGAGGAGAGAGGAGGAGGAGGAGAGGAGAGAGGGAGGAGGAGGAGGGGAAGAGGGAGGAGGAGAGAGAGGGAGGAGGGGGAGGAGGAGGAGAGAGAGGAGGAGGAGAGAGGAGGAGGAGATAAGGAGGAGGAGGAGAGGAGAGAGGAGGAGAGGAGGAGGAGATGAGGAGGAGGAGAGGAGAGGAGGAGGAGAGAGGAGGAGGAGGGAGAGGAGGAGGAGGAGATGGAGGAGGAGAGAGGAGGAGAGGAGGGAGGAGGAGTGAGAGGAGGAGAGGGAGGAGGAGGAGATGAGGGAGAGGAGGAGGAGGAGGAGAGGGAGGAGGTAGGAGGAGGAGGAGTTGGAGTATCATCAGAGCAGGAGCACAATGCTCTCTGCAGGACGGACAGAGTACAACAGCAAAGAAAGAGAAAGAAGAGTGTTGTTGTTGTTGTTGTTGTTGTTACCTGGACGACATGACTGGCGGCAGAGAGGATGACGAGGAGGAAGAGGAGGAAGCTGCTGCTGACAGACTGAGGAGAGACATGATGACATCATCAGAAACCTGTCTGCTGACATCATCTGTCATCACATGACATCATGCTGTCAGAGCGGTGACATCATCTGAACACATTCAGTCACATGATCAACAACAGGTCAGTCTGTTTGTACGGGCTCAGATCAGGGTCAAAAAGGTTTACAGCTCCATCCAATTAGAGAGCAGAGTCAAACTGTCAATCAGAGGCAGGTGGTTCGATTGCCTGTAAATCAGTTCCACAGAGAAAAACATTTAATATGAAACTACATTTGTTTAGACTGATGGAACACAGGGCTGATCCAGTTTGTTTTACTGACATGACACAAACATAATATCTCATCTTTCTACTGAAAATCAATACAAGTCGGTACAAAAATCTGGATCCAGTCTGGGTTCTGGATCCTGGTCCCTTAAGGATCCGGCCCTGGACTGAAAATTGATAGATTTCAAGATACATGACAGTGGCCCAGGTGATCCTGGTGACCCCAGTGTATTAGAGGTCAAGGTCAGAGTGTGTGTACCTGATGCTGATTGTTTGACTCTTGATCTGTGGTAGAAGGTGTGGCAGCCTGAGGGCAGCAAACTGTCACCTCGATGTCAGCGGCGATCCCAGACTCCACCCTGACAGACAGAGACAATCAGATGCCTCAGAGAGCAATCAGGCGGCTCAGAGACGCTCAGAACCAATCAGGGCGCTCAGAGAGACGTTTGCTTTGTCTGACAGGACAGGTCACACTGAAGGAATCAGATTCTTACTTTAGTCTCTCTGCACAGCTGCTGCAAACATCAGACAGGAAACTGAGCTGCTCTTCAGGCTCAGCACAGAAACATGAAGTAAACACTGAGAGAAAATATCAGTAAAATGTTAAATAACAACTGTCCCAAGATGAGTCCGACATCTAAAACCAGTGGAGATAAATAACACAGACACCCAGCTGCAGTATTGCCTCCAGCGACCAGCAGGTGCTGCTGTGATCAAACTGACTGGTCTCTGATTAGAAGTTAGCTGCACCGAGCGAGACATCCAGAGACAGAGAGAGAGAAGAGAGAGAGAGAGAGAGAGAGAGAGAGAGAGAGAGGTACAACAACGTGTGGATGTTTAATATTAATGGAGAAGAATGTGGAGGATCGCATCTGTCAGCTGTTTGCTTCAATCCCTTCTGTCTGTGTGTGTGTGTGTGTGTGTGTGTGTGTGTGTGTGTGTGTGTGTGTGTGTGTGATTCTGCTGGTCACTTTATAGACACACCTCCTCTCACTATAAAAATCTTTAACAGACTAAAGTTAATGTATGTCGACCCCCTCAAGGCAGTACAATACTCCAGATGTTTCAAGGTCAGACAGATGCTGTGAGTCTGCAGGTGGAGGAGGAGGACTCCGCCCGTCAGTTTCAGACTCTGACCTCCACCAGCAGCTGGACTCCTGATCAGATCTCATCGTCTCAGTTTGTTTTTACTTTTGCTGTCTCACTGCCCACAACATTTATTTAACATTAATTTCGATTTAAAAGTTTATTTACTCTTAGATAATTTAACTAAAATCTAAAACCAGTCTAATTTATTTTTCAGTCTTTGGTGAAAACACGTCAGTTCGAGCATCGACATGATGGATTCAAAGTTTCGATTTAAACTGTAACTTCACTGAACGGGAGATTGTCGGAGAAAAGGTTGTGGGCTGGCAGTTTTGCCTGCATCAGGTGACACAGGAAATAACTGAGGGTTTCTGTCGGCCTGAGATAACTTGGCAACAGTTTGATCCTTTATTCTCCAGTTCGTTGCTTAGCAGATTACTGTCGATCCAACAAGAACAAATGTTCTGCGAGTTAAAATCAACGTGGTTCCGATCATTCATTTCTCCTCGAACAAGATAGAATTTTTCTTTAATCTCTTGGGACCTGGTGATATTCATCAATCGAAAGAACAAAGGACATTTATTCAAACAAAATTTTAACCTGTTGAAGTGATTTCCTTATTCATCGCAGTTGCAAACACAATGAATGTTCTTGACATATTATTAAACAACATGTTTGGTGCTTAATTTATGCGCCGATTTGACCAGAGGAAACTAAACATGTGGTCAGGTCTTCAGTGCGGCTCTGTCAGATACTGGTGAGCACAGTGGCATTAAATCTAGATTTTAAAGCGAATTTGGTCTCCCAACATTAGAGGTAACGGTAACTCTCAGAACTTCCGGACTCACCGGACCAGATTGAGTGTTTCAGCCGAGTCCAGGATGACGAACACGGTCTGCGGCTGCAGGATCCCGGCGTCCTGCTGCTCCGGCTCGGCCCCGGTTCGGTTCCTGCTCCCCGGTCTGGATCTGGTCCGGGCTGACAGCTGACATTTCTCCAGAGACAGGGAGGTTTTAACGAGCAGAGACCGGACTGAGGATCAAAGTCTGAGATGTGGAATCACAGCAGCAGGAACAGGGACATGTTCAGACCAGCAGAACCGTGTGAGGAAAACCAGGACCAGCAGGAAGACCAGTCCTCCTCGGGACTAGAGCACGACCAGGTCTCAGGTTCAAGTTCAGTCAAGCTGCTGGAACCCGGACACCGCACACTGATCCTCGGTCTGAGCCTCAGACTGTCGGACGACGGACAGACAAACAGCACATAGATCAGACACAGCCTCAGCTCAGGTTCAGCTACTTTGCACAAACTGGAAAATAAAGTTTGAATCACTTTTGAATCAAACACTGGATCGATCAAGTTTGATTGATTAGGAATTAAATCAATAATTCAATCATTTCTGTCTCAGCGTCTTTCCACCTGATCTCAGGTCTTTTCTACTTGTTCTGTTTCTATATGTGAGTCACCAACAGACTGAGCTCTCCCGGACCAATCAGCTGCTGCTCTGGTCCCTGCCAGCCAATAGGAGAGAGGCTGTGTTCTGTGACAGCAATGAGCTGCTGCATCTGCGCCTCAGGGCTCAGAGAGAGGCGGGGGGCGGACATCTTGTTTGTTTTTATCTCTGGTGTTACGGGAAGTGTGTGTGTGTGTTTGGGGGGTGGGGATGGAGGGTGACGTCAGTCCAGCTGATCAGCCGAGCTCCAATCAGAGAGGCGGAGAGGTGGTGCTTTTGTTCACAAGGAAGTTTTATTTTTCAGAGTTTCATCCAGCAGGGTGATCACACACACCCGGAATAATAATAATAATAATAATAATAATGAAATAAACTGTGTGACAGTAAAGCACTGAAATCATTCACACAGAAATCCAGACGGAATCAGATCTACCGCTGGTGTTGTGTTAAAGTCCTTCTAATGAAATGATCTGCAGATTCACTGTCTGAATATAAACAAATTAAACAACTTTATCCATCTTACGAATGGAGCTGTTACTATTGATTAGTACATGCAGTGGTGGTGGTAATTGAGGTAGTAGTGGTAGTGGTGGGTGTTAATTTGACAAAGGGTGGTACTAATTAATTATGAGACAGTGGTGGTAATTAAATGGTAGTAAATTTATTAATTACCGGACAGCAATTTGTTAGCGGACAGTGGTAGTGATGGTACGGACGGTGGTAGTAGTGGTGGTGAATTACCGGACAGTGGTGGTGATGATGGTGCCTGGACTGACGGTAGTAGTGATGATGGTGATGGTACGGACAGTGGTAGTAATTAATTAGTGGTAGTGATGGTACGGACAGTGGTAGTGATGATGATGGTCTGAGCAGTGGTGGTAATTGATGATGGTGTTAACCGGTATTAATTAGTGATAGTGCGGACAGTAGTGGTGATGATGGTGTGTGATGGTAGTAATGCTGGTCCAGGTGGCGGCTGTCGGTTTGATGGTTTTCAGTTCAGCATCATGTTGACTCTCATACGGAAGGGCGATGCAGAGATGGACATGGACTGGGATGGAAGGCGGTGTGACCCTATTGATAACCTGCAATCAGTAATCAATAATCAATAATAACAATTGGTGAACTGTGAGAAGAATGCACAACCATGCTGCTGTTACTGGAGAGAGAGATGGTGGTGGATATGTCATAGTGGCGTTTTGGTTCTTGTCAACACTGGGGATGAGGGCTGATTTGAGGTCTGTAGTAGTGATTCTGTGATACAGCAGTGTAAACTGACTCTTATTCAATCTGTGATCGAGATAATATATTAAAATTTGACATTTATGTTCATGCCAGAACACTGTCAGGTATTTGGTTTGTTCAGCCTCGTCTCGGGAAGGGAGGGGTCTGGTGGTTTCACATGATGTGGATTAAATTTTGATATCTGGTCGGGGATGAACCTGGATAACCTTGTCGTTAACAGTGTAGCTCGGGCAGGTATGCTGGGTTCAAGTGGAGGAGCAGCAGCATTCACAACAGCCAGAAAAAACAGCAGCCAGAAAATAGCTTAACAACAGCCAGAAAATAAGCAACAGCCAGAAATAAACAACAACAGCCAGAAAATGACGCTTAGCCAGAAAATAAACAACAACAAAATGAAGGTAAAAAAAATTTCATATTAAAATGAAAATAATACAGCACCAGACTGAAACGGGTCAAGTCCGGTGGCTGACAAGGCGTGAGTTCAGAGACTGGCGTCTGGCTGGAGAGTCCAGTTCAGACTGGTTTTAGTCTGGCTGATCCCAATATTGGGTCCAACCGACTGGAAATATCATCCTGTGGTTAACACTGGTTTATAGTGAGTGGTCCAGAGGCAGAGCTGTTGTTTGCTGTTTGAAAAATGAACCGTCTCAGGCAGAGAAAAGTAAGCGTCATGATGATGATGAGAATTGTGGTTCTGGAGCAGAGTGTGACAGTTGACAACATTTGATGGTCAGTGTGTTGAATCAACTACCTCCTGCGCCCCTACTTATGACCAAACCTGGTCAGGACTGGACTAACGTTGCATTAGACATGGTGACCGTAATTCCCAGTTTCAACTTGTAAAGTTATTCAAAATTCATGAACATAATGACAATGGTGAGTGAATTTCTCTGAGCGCGGATCCAGTTTGATTAGTATTAAATGAAATAGATATAAATAGATCAAATTCTATGATTTAAGCGCCTATAAACTGAGCAAACTTGTTCAAGTTCCACTCCTGAAAAACCTAATATTCACACTCATCTCTATGAACCCAGCTCATTGTGAACACTCTGGTTGTGGACCGGCGTGGTCCCAGACCAAACAACTGAAAATACTTCAATGCAAGCTGACAACTGGAACAAACTGACCCGGCCATTTGCTGAAGAAAAATTTGAGTTGGACTGATACAACGTATTCAACTGGATCATACATGGTATCGAGCCAGTCAGGAACCAGTCTCCAGTCGAAAAAGCAGAAGAATTGTAAAACTATATTTGATCAAGATTGATTAACATTTTCACCACATCAAAACAACAGGTGGTGATAGAGACTCTAAAGCTTCAGGTTACTGGCCATTTCGCTTCACTGAGAGAAGGCGACACACCACTGATTCTTTGCCAAGAACACGCTAAAACACGCCGTGACAGCAGAGCCACGCACCAGACTGAGCACGGATAGCGGCCGGAGGTAGAGAAGTTAAAGAAGAGCTCAACATTTTCAAGTCCAGTTTTCCAAAAGCATACATTTGATCCATGCTCAGATGGATGTAGCTAACCTGGTTGTTCAGATTGTATAGTTACTGTTGCCAGTTAACCATGGATTAGCACTGTTAGCTAAAGCTGTAGCTGTTGCTCAAGGTGTAGCATTTGGCAGCTAGCTACTGTAAGTGAAATGAATAGAACTCACTCATGGTGTGAAACGTCTTGCCAATTAGCAACTGCCAGAATTTTCAGCCTAATCATTTAACATCATCTGTTTTTTTATGCCAATTTGGGAAGAATTGAAGATTGTTTCATGACTGTTCCTTGGTCTGCTGGTAATTCTATCTTGACTATTGCTGTGCTGGACACGACAGAGATGAACCTGGTCTCCAACTGAAACATCGGGACTCGGTTAGTAAAATGTCAGAATGTTCTTCTTCATCCTGTGAATCAGAACAGTGGAGCCAACATGGCAGCTTATGGACTAATTCTCTGCTGACTCTCTGGCTGTGTGGAGTCTGCAGAGTGTGGAGGAACAATAGTGTGTGTAGGAATCAGTGTCACACAAAAGCTTTGCTCTTGTTTTATAAAACTATAAGCCAAACATCAAACTAGCAGACTCAGAAACACAGAAATATCCTAATGAAGTCTCTTTTCTTTAGATTCATCAGAACAAGAACAAGATTAATAAGATTCTTTTGTCAAAAGGGTGTTTACGAAGACACTGGACCGCACAAGGAAGTGAAGATGAAAAACAACAGTCTCGTCAGATCAACTCGATCTAATGCTGGATTCATTTCCAACATCCGAAACAGATCCATCAGACTAAGGGGGGTGTCTGGTTCAACAGAAACGAGTTCAGTCAGTCTGGTTTCATTTCTCCATCTCAAACTGTCTTTAAAAAACTCTGTTTGTCAACTTTCAGCACTATATCTCTCCTCTCCCCTCCCCACCCATTCCATCTCCATTTATACACAAACTTAGTTCAGTTAGCACGGATTTTAGACATTTTGAGACATTAACATTTCATCCACAAACTGTTGGGTGAAGATTTTGTCCAGGACAGTGATGAACCTGCCTCACACCTCAGAGCAGAGGCTGCTGGGACATATATGGTTACCTGCAGACAGGAACAGTCAGGCAACACTGTGTTGGAGAAGAGGTTTAATAAACACCTTCTTCCAGGAATATTTGGAATAAAAAGTCTTTAAGTCAAAGTTCCAAAGAGACGATCAGTTTGTTTTATAGCTTAGCTCAAAGGCTCTGTTTCATGATCTTAATCTGTTGGGTGACTAAGGGCATGTCAGGTAAAGGTAAACTCCTCAAATTTGTGGTGGGATTTAAACCCACCTCACAGTCTTCCTGGGGGTTGCAGTTAATCAAGTCATGGCTTCAAACGTGGAGTCGTCTGAGTCCACCTCCAGTTCAGGTCTGAACAGAGGGACTGGACCCAGCGATTGAGGGTTGATTCAGGCTGATTCATTACTCAGTCAGGCTGGGTCTGTCTCAGAAACATGAACAGCTTCCTGGTTTATTGTCCATATTTCTGATAAATGGAGCGTGGTCTGTGGATCAGAGGATCTGAGAGTGGACCT
Organism: Lates japonicus; assembly: GCA_033238685.1. Lineage (NCBI taxonomy): Eukaryota > Metazoa > Chordata > Actinopteri > Centropomidae > Lates > Lates japonicus. Next base: position 80,084 of record BRZM01000171.1, on the reverse strand, counting down.
GAACTGGACCTGATGTTAAACTGTCACTCGTCCACCTGTCTCCTGCAACTCTCTGTCCTTTTCCTCAGGAGCGTTCGGTAACTCACGGGAACTAAAGTCTGACACACATCAGACCTTCTGGAAATAGATGAATTAAAACAAAGAAGAAGAAGACAGGAAGAAGACAGGAAGAGGCCCGTCAGGCGTGGTGACTGTAGTATATGAGTTGACCACATGTGCTTGAAGAACCGTCCAATCAGAGGCGTCTGGCTCTTGTTGCGATGCCAGATCAGAGGCGAGTAGCGTCAGAGTTTCGCAGAATAAATTCAAATTTTTTAAAAACTTCCTTTAGGTTTGGGTCAAGTTCTAATGCTGATGTCACAGCTCTGGCGGAGAAGCGTCTCCGTATATGACACCTGGGGCTCATAGGAACTGGTGTTTAAAGATTTACAATGATGACTTAGAAGAGTATGTGTGACCAGATATACGCCCACCTCACCTGACAGGTGAGACAAAAGTGAAACAAGAGAGAGAGATGCCATCTTGTGTGGACGGGGAGGAATCATGCAGGCCAATCAAGCATAACTTCAAATATACAGTGTGTGTGTGTGTGTGTGTGTGTGTGTGTGTGTCTGTGACAACTCTGACTGTGTGAACTGGTTTTTAAACTGGTTTTGTTCTGGTTTCCAATCGGGACTGATCTTCATCTCAGGACCCGCCTTCATCATCCTGCCATCACTTCCTCATCAGCTAGAATCACGTGTTCTCGCCCTCCATGCGCGCTAGCCTCCTCCCCTCCTCTCAGACTCTCCACACTGTGTGGTGGGCTAGAACTCTCCCCTCCCGCCCCTCGACAGGATGTCCATCCACGCTGCAGCTCCTCCCCTCGGCGCTGGAAGTAGGGTCAGGTGACTCTGGGAGATCTTGGTAAGTGGCGTCTCAGGCGGTCACATGACTCAGGCAGAGAGACTAGGAAGCCAATGAGGAGGACACTCGGCTGCGTATCTCACGTCCTGCAGGAGACAACAGAGCAACCTGTGCTCAGGTGCATCATGGGTGTTGACCAAAGACCAACTGGATTACTTGTGTCTGATCAGATTTAACTGTGTGTAGCATAGTGGTAGCAACAGTACTGTTATATGGTTACTGTCAGGCTGAGACCTATTATATGATTTAATAATAAGTGGTTCCTAGGATCCTGATAAAGTGACAGATAATAAAGATTAATAGATATGGTTATAGATCAGTGTGGACGGTTCAAATTCATTCATTCTGTTTCCTGCTGAGGTAAATGAACCTGACCAGCGTGGTAACAACAACATAAAGACTGAAGGCTGAACAATACCCCGCCTACCCAGCGCTGTGTTCAGCATACTCCTGTGTTCTGGGCTAGCTGTGGTGCAGGAGTGGAGGTCAGGAAGTGGTGTTTAGTGTCGTACTATGGGGCCGTAGATATAGAGCACCAGCGGCTCGTTTCTCAGGGATGACAATTGGGCCTTCTGCCGGCCGCCCCCTCCTTCTCCATGTGGTGCGAAAACTACAAATGTACTCTGCTGCCAGGAGGCCTGTTTCTATGGCAGCCAGAGGCGAGAGAGAGAGAGTCAGCTTCCTGCAACAATGCGTAAAGTGATGTCACAGTGATGTCACAGTGATGTCAAGTCATGTCACACTGACACTCAGGATGGGCCTCCTCTGGTGCTGCTGCTCAGTGTGTGGTGACGGCGCACCCCCACCAGCGTGGCGTAGCAGTCGCGCAGACACGGTTGGTGCGGTTGTTGTCATCACGACAAAGGCGGTGAGAGCTCGAACATTTTCCACAAACCACCTGGGTTCAACACAGACAGAGAGACAGTCAGACAGTCAGACAGTCAGACAGACAGACAGACAGACAGACGGTCTGACAGACAGACAGACAGTCCAGTCAGACAGACGGAACAGACAAAGCCAGACCGTCTGACAGACAGACGAACAGTCAGACAGACAGACAGTCGGTCAGACGGTCAGACAGACCGACAGACGGTGGTGATCTGACAGACAGCAGACAGACGGTCAGACAGACGGTGATCCAGACAGACGAACAGACGGTCGACGGTCAGTCGAACAGACGAACGGTCTGACAGACAGACTGACAGTCAGTCAGACGAGCAGACGAACGGTCTGACAGACGGACAGACAGTCGGTCGAACGGTCGAACAGACAGACAGACAGACAGACGGTCTGACGGACAGACGAACAGTCAGACGGGCGGGCGTCAGACGAACCAGGGCGGGCAGACGGTCAGACAGACAGACAGACAGTCGGTCAGACAGACAGACGGTCTGACAGACAGACGAACGGTCGGTCAAACAGACGAACGGTCTGACAGACAGACAGACAGTCGGTGAACGAGAACAGACGACAGTCAGTCAGACAGACAGACGGTCAGACGACAGACAGACAGACAGACGAACGGACTGACGGTCAGTCGGTCGAACAGACGTCGGTCAGACGGACAGACAGACAGACAGACTGTCAGTCAGACGAACGAACGAACAGACGGTCAGTCAGACGAACAGTCAGTCAGTCAGACGAACGAACGAACGAACGAACGGACAGTCAGTCGGTCAGTGGAACAGACGTCAGTCAGACAGACAGACGGTGGTGGTGATCCAGACAGACAGACGAACAGACTTGTCTACTATAAAATGAGAGACAGAGAAAACAAATGCGTCTGTTTTTTCCCGCTCCAAAATGGCAAGATTGGCACTCTGTGAGAGTGAGCGTGCGTCACGCAGGCTTTACAGTGCCTCCTCTTGGTGATGAGTTGAGCGGCTCCTGACACTTCACACAGAGTGACCTCCTTCTCTGATGGGGTGGGGCTAATTTCCCCGGCTCACGCAGCTCTGGGGACAGGACAGAGTCAGGTGAAGGTGGTGTTTGAGCTGATACCTCCATCAGCCACCAGGACACTGAGCACTGATATCAGGTAGTGTTACGGGGGAGTGAGGCGGCGTTGACTCATCCGTCTCTCCAGAGAGGTTCAGGTGTCTGGGCTCTCCACGATCTGCTAGTGTCTCTGGATGGTTGCCTGGATCGCCTGAAAAGAAAAGCCTCTTTCCAGAGACAGTCGCCACTTCCTGCTGATGTTTCACAGATTTATCGACTTATTTTATCGGAAATACCGAAAAAATGACACCAGTTTCCATGATGGATAAAAAGCCCTAGAAGGGTAGAATAAGCGGGGCTTGTTGTAAAAAGCAAAATAGAGTGGAGCATGGCGGTTTTAGGAAAAGCTTCTACACAAATGCGTCACAGAAATATTAATGAAAGTATCAGACAAGTACCCCTTTTCAGAGGATTTAAAAGCCAACCAGGTGCTTTTAATTTGAAAATCTGATCTCATTAACACCACACACTGCTACCTCAGTAGTGAGATACAGAAGTCCTGCTTACCTGGATCAGTCCTTCTTCTCCTCCTCCGTCCTGAGACACACAAACACAACATCAGTCAGATGACACTGGAGAGAGTGTGTGTGTGTGTGTGTGTGTGTGTGTGTGTGTCTGTATGGGTGGGGGACCTCACCTGGCCTGGCTCCAGAATCTCTGTTTTTCCAGAAACCAGGAAGGTCCTGGTGGGAACTGCAACACTGCTGGTCTCCTTCAGCTGGAGAGAGAGAGAGAGAAACAGTCACTCCTTCTGGGTGTGTGTGTGTGTGGGGGGTGTGTGTGTGTGTGCTTATGTGTGGGGGCTTCCTGTCTCACCTCCATACACGTCCACATCGTCACGGCCTTGGACTCAGTATTTCTGACAATCAGGCAGCAGCTTGGGGCGCCCAGTGCGGCAACCTGTCGTTAAACTGCAGAGACAGACCAGAGGTCACATGACCTGACATGAGGACAACAGGGTGGAGCAGAGCTGGACAGTGAAGACAGTAGAGTACCGGTATGGGGTATCTGTCCTCGTGGTCCCGTTCTTATTGGACAGTTTGAGGATGTGTCCTTCTTTAATGAGCTCGTTAGTCGAATTTATGATGTCTTCTTCTCCTCCCAACAACTCATTACTTCAACAACTTCCTCATCCGCTCTGATGGGCGCGAGAGAAGGCGGGGGTATTTCATAATCAATTAATTACATCTACATGTGTTTATACAGCTAGCTGCTAAAATTGTAATTAACATTTGTTAACGTTCATGAATCGATTAAAATTGGAGAGGAGGAGGAAGGAGGAGAGAGGAGAGAGGAGGAGGGAGGGAGGGAGGAGAGAGGAGGAGGAGGAGGAGGAGGAGGAGAGAGTAAGAGGAGGAGGAGAGAGGAGGAAGAGAGGGAGAGGAGGAGGAGTAGGAGTAAGAGGAGGAGGCAGGCGAGAGATACAGAGACATTATTTACCATCTAATGACGACACACACGATGACACATCACCATGGATGCATGATGACGACGACGGATGAATGACCACACGACGACGACCTCAATTAACGACCACGACTAATTGACTAATTAACACTGACTGACTAATTAATTAATGACGAATTAATTACGACGACCATGACCACACGACACCACGACGACGACCAATGACACATGACGACGATGATGACACACATGATGACGATTACCATGATGATGATGATGATGTCAGATCGTCACCAACGTCCCATGACCAACAGAGCAAACGTCAATAAGCTCAAATACCGCCTGTCAATAACCCCTGACCACCAACCGACCTCAAAGATATTTTAATTTGATCTTATAAAGATGATGGTGCCTCGCCCAATTAAACCTGATGACACACGACGACACCGCAGTCCCGTCCGCCCGACATCATCTGTCGTCACATGACATCAAGTGTTGCCAGAGCGGTGAAGACATCATCTGGAACAATATCTAGTCGCGGATCAACAGGCTGGCCTGTCAGCCCAGATCAGGTCAGCAGCATTTACAAAGCCCCATCCAAATTAGAGAGCAGAGCCAAACTGTCCAATCAGAGAGCAGGTGGTTCAGTTACCTGTAACCAGCTCTATAGAGAAAAAAAGATTAATATGAAACTACATTTATTTATAGACTGATGGAGACACAGGAGCTGATCCAGTTTGTTTTACTGACACATGAATATCTCATCTTTTCTACTTGGAAAATCAACAAAGTCAATCACAAAAATCTGGATCCAGTCTGAGTTCTGGATCCTGGTCCAGCAGGATCCGCCCTGGACTGAAAGGTGTGGGTAGATTTTCAAGATCACACAGTGGCCCAGGTGGATCCTGGGCGGACCATGCTGGGGAGGTCAAAGGGTCAGAGGTGTGCCACCGGATGCTGATTGGTTGACTCTTTGGATCTGGTAGAAGCGTGTCGGTTTGAGGGGCAGCAAACTGGTCCACCCCTCGGCTGTCAGCGACGATCCCAGACTCCACCCTGACAGATAGAGACAACCAACTGGGGATGCCTTCAGAGAACCAATCAGACGCCAGAGACGCCAGAGAACCAACTGCACGCCTCTTAGAGAGACGTTGCTGTCTGACAGGACAGGTCATTAATTGAAGAATCAGATTTTACTTTAGTCTCTGCACAGCTGCTTACAAACATTTAGACAGGAAATTGAGCTGCTGCTGAAGCCAGCACAGAAACATGAAGTAAACACTGAGAGAAAATATCTGGTAGACAAATACAACCAACCCAAGACAGAGTCCGACATCTAAAACCAGTGGAGATAAATAACACAGACGCAGCTGCAGCCTCCTGACGACTCAGCAAAGCGTGATCAAACTGACTCTGGGTCTCTGATTATTAGAGACAGCTGCACCGGGAAGAGAGACATCCAGTATATTTGAGAGAGAGAGAGAGAGAGAGAGAGAGAGAGAGAGAGAGAGAGAGAGAGTATATATATATATATATATATATATATATATATATATATATATATATATATAGAGAACTGTGTTAACGTGTGGATGTTGTTTAATATTAATGGAGAGAAGAAATGGAGGATCAAGATTCAGTCAGCTGCCTGCTCCAATCCCATTTCCTGTCTGTGTGTGTGTGTGTGTGTGTGTGTGTGTGTGTGTGTGTGATTCTGCTGAGTCACTTCCTGCAGACACACCTCCTCCTTAATTGTAAAAAATCTTTAATAGACTAAAGTTACCGTGTCGACCCCCTCAGAACAGTCTGTCTCAGATGTTTCACAGGTCAGACAGATGTTGAGTCTGCAGGTGGAGTGAGACCCGCCTGTCGGTTTCAGACTCTCGACCTCCACCAGCAGCTGACCTAATGATCACCTCATCTCCAGTTTGTTTTACTTTACTTTCAGTCTATTAACATTTATTTTAACATTAATTTTTATGATTGAAAGTTTACTACTCTTAGATAATTTAACTAAAATCTAAAACCAATTAAAATTCTATTTTTCAGTCTTTGCAGTTATCGCCAGTCTGGCATCGACATGATGGATTCAAAGTTTCAATTTCAACCTGTAACTTCAACAATCATGGAGATCAAGAAAAGAGTCAGGAGCTTGGCAGTTTTACCTGCATCAGGTGAATACGAAGTCAACTGAGGGTTTTGTCAGCCTGAGATAACAGCAACAGTTTCCGGATCGCTATTCTCAGCTGAATATGATTTAATTAATGATCCAAATAAGAAATATCTAAATGTTCTTAGTTAAACCAATGGTTTCCTGGATCATTCATTTCTCCTGAACAAGGATGCATGGAAGTTTTTTCTTTAATCTTTCAGGACCTGAAGTGGATATTCGCAGTAATTAACCATGAAACAAAAGAATATTTATTCAGCAAGAATTTTAAATTTGTTGAAGTGATTTCTTATTCATCGCAGTTAAAACACAATGAAAGCTTTGACATATTAATAAAGCAAATATGTTTGAAATAATTTATGCCGATTTTACCAGAGGAAACCAAACATGTGTTCAGGTCTTCTGGTGTTCAGACACTGGTGAGCACAGGGCCTTTAAATCTACAGATTTTAAGGAGTTTAAGTGAAGATGTCTCATTAGAGTGTGTAAATGGTAACTCCTAGAAACTTCCGGACCACCGGGATGATTGAGTGTCTGCGCTGAGTCCAGGCGACGTAAATACGGTCTGCGGCTGCAGTGATCCCTATGTCCTGCTGCCCCGGGCTCGGCCTCCCGGGTCTGGCTCCTGCTCCTATCTGATCCAGTCCGGGCTGACAGCCGAAGCTACTCTCCAGAGACAGGAGGTTTTGAATTTATAGAGACCGACTGAGGAAGTCTGGAGAGATGGAATCACAGCAGCAGAATAGGACATGTTCAGACCAGCAGAACCGCTGTGTGAGGAAAACCAGAATTAGCAGGAAGACCAACCTCCCGGGACTAGAACAGTTTATTCAGGTCTCAGGTTCAAGTCCAGTCCGAAGTTGCCGGAAGGAACCCGGACACCCCGCACACTGATCCTCGGTCCGAGCCTCTGACCGCCAGACGACGGACAGACAAACAGCATAGATCAGACACAGTTTCAAATACAGGTCTAGCTAACACACACAACCGAAAATAAAGTTTGTTCACTTTAACCAAACACTGGATCGACTAGTTTGATTGATTAGAATTAAATCAATAATTCAAATCATTTCTGTCTCAGCGTCTTTTCCACCCTCGATCCCGGTATCTCTTTCACTTGTTCTGCCTCGTATATGTGAGTCACCAACAGACCGGGAGCTCTCCCGACCAATCAGCTGTCGGTCCCCGCCAGCCAACAGAGAGAGGCTGCCCTGTACACAATGAGCTGCTGCATCTGTTCTAGAGAGAGGATCTTGTTTTATTTTATCCTGTGTTACGGGCGTGTGTGTGTTTGGGGGTGGGATGGAGACGTCAGCTCAGCTGGATCCGCCGAGCCCAACTGAGAAAGAGGTGCTTTATTCCAAAGCTATTTTTATCCAGAGTTTCATCATGGGCACACACACCCGGAATATTTAATAATAATAATAATAATAATGAAATAAAACCGTGGACAGTAAAAGCGCCGAATCATTCAACAGAGAATCCAGACAGGAATCAGATCTACTATTGGTGTTGTGTTTAAAGTCCTTCTAATGAAAATGAATCTGCAGACTACCGTCTGAATATAAACACTGGATCAGCCGTTTCCTCCCGTCACCAGATGGAGCCGTTACTGCACAGTTAGCACATGGCAGTAGTAAAAGGAAAGAAAATATACAGTAGTAGTAGCAGTACAGACAGTCAGTGGCAGGCAGTAGCAAATGCAGTACCAGTGAAAGGCACAGTGCAGTAGTGAAAAGTAGCACAAAGTCAGTACCAGCAGGCAGATAGTAGTAGTAGTAGTGGCACAGACAGCAGCAGTAGTAGCACAGACAGCAGCAGTAGCAGACAGCAGCAGGCATGCATGTGTGCAGCACACAGGCAGTAGCAGTAGCACAGATGCAGCAGCAGGCAGTAGTAGTAGTAGCACAGACAGCAGTAGTAGTAGCAGCAAACAGGTAGTAGTAGTAGTAGTAGCAGTAGTAGAACAGTAGTAGTAGTAGCAGTACAGATAGTGTAGTAGCAGGCAGTAGCACAAACAGCAGTAGTAGTAGCAGTAGTAGCAGCAGTAGTAGGTAGTAGTAGTAGCAAGTACTGGTCCAGAGTGACGCCGTCAGTTTTGATGTTTTTTATTTCAGTTATAACCTCATAAACATTTCTCATGTTATTTTCTTACAGAAGGGCATTATGGGAAATGGACATGGACAGGATGGAAGGCAGTGGCCGGCCACTAACCAATAACCTGCAATCAATAATCAATAATCAATAATAACAAGATAGCAGAACTACAACGAGAAGAAGAATACACAACCATGCTGCTGTTACACCTGGAGAGAGAGAGAGAGAGAGAGAGAGAGATGGTGGTGGATGCTGTTGTCATGGTAACTGGTTTCTAGTGGTTGCTATGGCAACACAGCAACCAGCACTGGGGGATGAGGCTCGGAGGAACCTGGAGATCACCATGGCAACATGCTGCTCCAGAAACCCCGGTGGTTACTACAGCGAGAAGTCACAAAAGAAAAAATGATGTCATTCAACTAAATGACATCACTGCCTCGGCCTCGTCTGATTGGCTCTTTAACAGCTGGATCAGAGATAATGTATGTCCATATATGGTGACATTTATATTCCACATGCCAGAACACTGTCAGGTAACATTTGGTTTGTTCCAGCCTCGTCTCAGGAAGGGAGGGGGTCCTGATGGTTTCCATGGTAACAGTATGGACAGATTGAGAGACCCCCCCCCCAATCCTCTGGTCAGGGATGAACCCTGGATAACAGCAGCCGTTAACAGTGTGTCAGGCAGAGTGTCACTGCAGACTGATGGAGGAACAGCAGCATCACAACAGCCAGAAAAAAAACAACAGCCAGAAAATAAACAACAACAGCCAGAAAATAAACAACAGCCAGAAAATAAACAACAACAGCCAGAAAATAAACAACAGCCAGAAAATAAACAACAACAAAATAAGAAGATAAAAAAAAAAATTTCATATTAAAATGAAATAATATAAAAGCACAGACTGAGCAATTAAGTCTGATTTGGCACCAACAGAAGTGAATAAGTTCAGAAGACAGCGTCTGTAACCCTGGAAAGTCAGTTGGGCTGGTTTTAGTCACAGCTGATCCCAGCTCTGACGGGTCCAACACGACTGGAAATACTCATCCTGTAGTTGTTTTACTGGTTTACTGGTGATGAGTGGTCAGAGGCAGAGCTGTTATTTCACTGATGTTTAAAAAGCTTCTCAGAAATAAGAACTGATCTCAGAGCAGAGAAAAAGTAAACGTCATGATGATGATGAGTGTGGTTCTGGAGCAGAGTCGACGACAGCAGGATTAAAACAGCAGGCGTTTCACAGTCAGTCAGTGTGTTAGAGATCAACTTCACCTCCTCGCCCTGCACCACTGAGCCAAACCTGGTCAGGACTGGACTAACGTTGCATTCACGTTATATCAGAGTGACCGTAATTCCCAGTTTCCAACTTGTAAAAGTTGTTCACGTCAACAAGACATAATGACAATGGTGAGTCGAATTTCTCTGAACGCTCGGATCCAATTTGGAGCTAAAAAGTAAATAAATGAAATAAGATGTAAATAGATCAAATTCTATTGAACACAAAACAACCATCACTCAGCTTCATTAAACTTTGTTCAAGTTCCACTCCTGAAAAACCTAACATGTTCACACTCATCTCTAGTTCAAACCTCTGGTGTAACAGACTGCTCCTGGTTGTGGACCGACGTGGTCCAGACCAAACAACAAGAAATACTTCAATACACGAAGCTGACAACTGAACAAACTACTGAACACATTCCAGAATGTGTTTTGGCACATGAAGAGAAAAGTGCAGGTTGGACTGATACAACACATTGTTCAACTGGATCATACACATACCGGTCAGAACCATCAGAACCAGTCAGGAACCAGTCTCCAAAGATCTCTGGCAACAGAAAAAAGAAGAAGCAGAAGAATTGTCGGCTACTCAACACAAATCAGATTGAAAGTTGAAAACATTTTTCACCACATCAAAACAACAGGTGGTGATGGGAACTCTAAAGCTGAGTTACTGGCCATTTCCTTCCACTGAGGGAGGAGAGGACGACACACCACTGGAGTCTGCTTTACATGCCAAGAACACGCTAAAAACACGCCGTGACAACCAGAGCCACGCACAGACTGAGCACCGGATAGCGACGGAGGTAGAAGTTAAAGAAGAGCTCAACATTTTCAGAAATCCAGTTTTCAAAACACTTTGTTGAGTCACATGTTTCAGATGGATGTAGCCTAGCCTAGTTGTTCAGTTAGCCCCATAGTTACTGTTACCAGTTAACCATGGATTAGCACTGTTAGCTAAAGCTGTTAGCTGTTGCTCAAGGTGTAGCATTTAGCAGCTAGCTACTGTAAGTGAAATGAATAGAACTCACTCAGCAGTGTTAGCTTATCTTTCACCAAATTAGCAACTGCAGAATTTTCAGCTAATCATTTAACATCATCTGTTTTTTATGCCAATTTGGGAAAATTGAAAGATTAAGCTTTGTGCTAAGCTAGGCTAACAGTTTTCCCTGCCTTCGGTCTTTGTGCTAAGCTAGGCTAATTATTCTATATCCTTGACCTATTGCTGTGCTGGACCGACAGAGATGAACCTGGTCTCCAACTGAAACATCGGACTCGGATTTATTAAAATGTCAGAATGTTCCTTTAACCTTCATCCTGTGAATCCAAACAGTGGAGCCAACATGGCCGCTGCTGGACCCCAAACTGTCTGCTGAGCTCTGGCTGTGTGGAGGTCTGCAGAGTGTGGAGGAACAGCAAGTGTTAACCTTTAACCTTTACACAGCCACATGACCGGGGGGTCACAGCAGAATAAATTATATTTACAAAAAACTTTACTCTTTGTTTTTCTTCTTGCATCGACTTCATCAAGCAAACATCAAACACAACCCAGACTCAGAAACACAGAAATATCTAATGAGAAGTCTCTTTTCTTTAGATTCATCAGAACAAGAACAAGATTAATAAGATTCTTTTTGTCCAAAAGGTGTTTACAGACACTGGACCACTGGAAGTGAAGATGAGAAAAACAACGAAAGTCTGGTCAGATCAGCTCCGTCTAATCGCTGGATTCATTTCCAACATCCAGGAAACACGGAGTCCATCAGACCTGGGGGGGGGGGGGGGGGGTGTCACAGTTCAGCAGAAACATGAAGGTTCAGTCCAGTCTGGTTTCATTTCTCCATCTCAAACTGTCTTTAAAAACTCCACAAGCTTTTTACATCCAACTTTAAAACACCTCCTCCTCCTCCCCCTCCTCCTCCCCCTCCTCCTCCCCCTCCCCCACCAGGGGCTGAGGGCCTCACATCTCACACATTATTTATACACAAACTTAGTTCAGTTAACCTTTTGGGATCTTTTCAGACTTGAGTATTTTTAAAAGTTAAAACAACATTTTCATCCACAAACTGTTGAGTGAGATTTTGTCCAGGACAGTGATGAACCTGCCTCACACCTCAGAGCAGAGGCTGCTGGGACATGTAGTTTACCTGCAGACAGGTGGAGGTCAGACAGCAGCAGTGATGGAGGAGAGGAGGATTTAGAAACTAGCTTTTCTTCTTCAGGGAATATTTGGAATAAAAAAGTCTTTAAGTGCGTTTAAAGAGGACGATCAGTTTGTTTCCTGCTTCAGCTCAGGAAACTCTCGTTTTTAAAAACAGGAAGAATCTTTTCTAATCTCTTATTGAATCGTCCGGGGGGACAGCAGCAGCTGCTTTATGTCAGGTAAAAGGTAAACTCCTCAGGTGTCAGGTGGGATTTAAACCCACCTCACCGGGTCTTTTCCTGGGGAAGTTTCACAGATTAAAATGAATAATCCACAGAGTCATGACTGAAGCAGTGGAGGTCTGACTCTGAGTCCACATCAGTTCAGGTCTGAACAGAGGGACTGGACCTAAACTGGGTCAGGGTTGGACTGAGCTGGATCATCCTCAGTCTGACTGAGTCTCTGTCTCAGAAACATGAACAGCTTCCTGGTTTATTGTCCATATTTCTGATAAATGAGACGTGATTCTGTGGATCAGAGGGATCTGAGGGAGGTGGACCTGAACTGGACCTGATGTTAAACCTGTGTCCACTCGTCCACCTGTCTCCTGCAGCTCTCTGTCCTTTTTCCTCAGAGACGTTCGGTAACTCACAGGAACTAAAGTCTGACACACATCAGACCTTCTGGAAAATAGATGAATTAAAACAAGAGAAGAAGAAGACAGGAAGAAGACAGGAAGAGGCCCGTCAGGCGTGGTGACTGTAAATATATGAGTTGACCACATGTGCTTGAAGAACCGTCCAATCAGAGAGCGTCTGGCTCTTGTTGCCGTGCAGATCAGAGACGAGTGACGTCAGAGTTTCACTGAATAAATTCACAAATTTTTAAAAACTTCACTTTGGGATTTTGGGTCAAGTTTCTAATGCTGATGTCACAGCTCTGAGCGGAGGCGTCTCCGTAGCAACGGCACCTGGGGCTCATGGGAACTGTAGTGTTTAAGATTTACAATGATGACGCTTAGAGAAGAGAAGTGTGTGACCAGATGCTCCGCCCACCTCACCTGACAGGTGAGACAAAAGTGAAACAAGAGAGAGAGAGAGATGCCATCTTGTGTGGACAGCAGGGAGGAATCATGCAGACGAATCAACGCAACTTCAAATATACAGTGTGTGTGTGTGTGTGTGTGTGTGTGTGTGTGTGTCTGTGTGTTTTAGCTACGACTGTGTGAACTGGTTTTAAACTGGTTTTGTTCTGGTTTCCAATCGGGACTGATCTTCATCTCAGGACCCCGCCTTCATCATCACCATCCTTCCTCATCCAATAGAATCACGTGTTCTCGCCCTCCGCCGCCGCCGCTAGCTCCTCCCCCTCCTCCTCCAGACTCTCCACTATTGGCCGGTGGACCTGAGGCTCCTCCCCCCTCCCCGCCCTCGACAGGATGTCCATCCACCGCCGCTGCAGCTCCTCCCCCTCGGCGCTGAAGTACAGGGTCAGGTGACTCTGGGAGATCTTGAAGGCGTGGCGTCTCTCCAGACGGTCACATGACTCAGGCAGAGAGACCTCGAAGCCAATGAGAGGGACACTGCGCTGCGCCTTCACGTCCTGCAGGAGGAACAACAAACAACCTGTGCTCAGGTGCATCATGGGTATTTGACCAAAGACCAACTGGATTAACTTGTATCTGATCAGATTTAACTGTTAGCATGGTGGTAGCAACAGTACTGTTGCTATGGTTACTGTCAGGCTGAGACCTAATATATGATTTAATAATAAGTGGTTCCTACAGGATCCTGATAAAGTGACAGATAATAAAGATTAATAGATATAGTTATAGATCAGTGATTGGACCGGTTCAAATTCATTCATTCTGTTTCCTGCTGAGAGTAAATATGAACCCACAGCCAGCGGCTCATTAGCTTAGCTTAGCATAAAGACTGGAAGGCTAGACTTGACTCCACCCCCGCCTACAGCGCTGTGTTCCCAGCATCCTCCTGTGTTCTGGAGCTGTAGCCTGTGGTGCAGGGTGGAGGTCCAGGTGGTGTTTAGTGTCGTACCTGTGGAGCGCCGTAGATGTAGAGCACCAGCGGCTCGTTCTCAGGGATGACGAACCAGGCCTTCTGCCAGCCCCGCCCCCCTCCATAATCATACTGTTCTCTGCTGCCAGGAGGCCTGTTTCGCGGCAACCAGAGAGCGAGAGCCCCGCAACGCGAAGTACAGTACGCTGCGGCATGAGCTGCGCGTCAGCACTGAATTTGCATATTTTTCCCGCGCTGTCAGTGGCGGCTTATCGGCAGCACCACCAGCGCATTGTTGTTTTGACGACAAGTTGGTGTTAAGTATTACACGAAGACGGCGAAATCAAATATTTCCACAAACCACCTGGGGCTCAACATATTGGGAGAGACAGACACAGAGACAGACAGACAGACAGTCTGAGATATATAGTCATTGATAGATGAGATAGATAGATATAGATGAATAGATAGACAGACAGCTAATAGATATTTATAGACAGACAGATGACAGACAACTTAATATTATTAAGACAACAGATATATAAAATAATATATATAGACAGTCAGTTCAGTATGGGACTGACAGCCAATAGAATACAGTCTGACAGATAGACAGGGACAGTCAGTCAGACAGTCACGTGATACAGACAAACACAGACAGACAGACAGTTGATAGACAGACAGTCTGGGACAGACAGACAGTCAGTCAGACAGACAGACAGAGACAGACAGACTTGTCTACTATAAAATGAGAGACAGGAGAAGGCTCGTCGTCTGTTTTCCCGCTCCAAAATGGCAGATTGGCCTCTGTGGAGGTGAACGTACGTGTCCGCAGGCTTTACAGTGGTGCCTCCTCTTGGTGATGGAGTTGAACGGCTCCTGACACTTCATACACAGAGTGACCTCCTTCTCTCTGATGGGGGTCGGAGCTCGTTTCCCCAGCTCCACGCAGCTCTGAGGGACAGGGACAGAGTCAGGTGAAGGTGGTGTTTGAGCTGCAGTACCTCCATCAGCCACCAGGACACACTGAGCACTGATATCAGAGTGAGTGTTACCGGGGAGTGAGGCGGCGTTGACTCGTCGTCTCTCAGAGAAGAGTTCAGGTGTCTGAAGCTCTCCACCGTCTGCTCGTGTCTCTGGATGGTTGCCTGGATCGCCTGAAAAAAGAAAAGCCTCTTTCAGAGACAGTCGCCACTTCCTGCTGATGTTTCACAGATTTATCGACTTATTTTTATCCCGGAAATACCGAAAAATGACACCAGTTTCCATGATGGATTAAAAAGCCCCTAGAAGGAGTAGAATCGCAAACGAGGGCTTGTTGTAAAAGCAAAATAGAGTGGAGCATGGCAGTTTTTAGAGTAAGCTTCTACACAAATGCGTCACAGAAATATTAATGAAAGTATCAGACAAGTACCCCCCTTTTCAGAGGGTTAAAAGCCAACCAGGTGCTTTTAATTTGAAAATCTGAGTCTCATTAACACCACACTGTTTCACCTCAGTGGTGAGATACAGGAAGTCCTGCTTACCTGGATCCAGTCCTTCTTCTCCTCCTCCGTCCTGAGACACACAAACACAACATCAGTCAGATGACACTGGAGAGTGTGTGTGTGTGTGTGTGTGTGTGTGTCTGTGGGTGGGGGGGGACCCTCACCTGGCCTGAAGCTCCAGAGATCTCTGTTTTCCAGAAACCAGGAAGGTCCTGGTGGGAACTGCAACACTGCTGGTCTCCTTCAGCTGGAGAGAGAGAGAGAGAAACAGTCACTCCTTCTGCTGGGTGTGTGTGTGTGGGGGTGTGTGTGTGTGTATGTGTGTGGGGGGGGCTTCCTGTCTCACCTCCATGCCGTCCACATCGATGCGAGCGCGGACTCCGTATTTCTGACCAATCAGACGCAGCTTCGGGACGCAGTACAGCAACCTGTCGTTAAACTGCAGAGACAGACAGAGGTCACATGACCTGACCTGTGAGGACAACAGGGTGGAGCAGAGCTGGACAGTAGAAGACAGTAGAGTACCAGTATGAGGTATCTGTCCTGCGTGGTCCCGTTCTTATTGGACAGTTTGAGGATGTGTCCTTCTTTAATGAGCTCGTTAGTCGGGTTAACGATGTCTTCTTCTCCTCCCAACAACTCGTACACCTTCAACAACTTCCTCATCCGCTCCTGATGGGGGGGCGCAGAGAGAGGGCGGGGGGTGTTTCCTTTAATCAGTTAATTACATCTACATGTGTTTATACAGCAGCTAGCTGCTAAAGGTTAGCTAATTAACATTTTATTCAACGTTCATGAATCGATTAAAGTTTAAAGGTCAGAAAATGCCGTTATTTAAATCAGCTGCTGATGACGTTTGTATGAGACCAAGACCAAGACCTTTAACCCTCCACTGACTAGACTTTACTCTCACAGTTTCATGAATTTCATTCTAAAACATTGATCCAGGAGAGACCTGAGGTCCAGGTTCCCGGGTCTTGGACCAGGTGGTAGGAACCTGACCTGAGGCTGCTCCCTGAGAGTCTGATGTAAAAACTAAATGATGTTCTGATTCTGAGAGGAGGAGCTGAAGTGAAGGTTAATGACAAACTGACGACGTCTGATGTGGTCTGATGTGGTCTGAGCTGCGGTCTGGGCCGTGACGGACCACTGTGATTATGGCCGACAGCTCTGGGTGTCGACTGTGTGAAAGTCTCTCACCATCTTCCTGATGGCAGCGTTGGAGTGTTCGGCCGCCGTGGCGATGAGCTCCAGAGACTCTGCAGAGAAACACAGACGATGCTGTTTACTCTTTGTGTTGGTTCACACACTGACAACAGGAGCTGCACAGATTTACAGTTGAGCTGTGAACTTCTTCAGACTAGAGGACAGGAGGTTTGATCAGATCTGCACCCTGAGGTAAAGTTACAGCTAAAGAACAAGTGAGAGTTTATGTGGCAGTGACAGGTGCTGATAACATGTTGGTCTGCAGACTCAGAGCAGAGGAGAACCGGGTCTGACATATCCCACTGTGTCAGCAGGCAGTGAACGCAGCACTTCATGTGGATATGTCAGACTCACTGAGTTTTACCAGGAAACTGTGAAGTTGTGTTTAAAGCTGATCTACTGACTCAGCTCAGTGTCAGCTCAGGCAGAGCCCCCCCACCCCGAGATCTGATCCAGAGAAAACAGAACGAGGAGACCCAGGTCTCAGACAGGTCCTGGTCCTGCAGTGGATTCGTGTGTGGGTGTGTTTGTTTGTCGTACTCTGGGCGTCCCTGTGGTCCGGGGCGTCCTCCGGCAGCCGGTGCAGATAGTCTTTGAGCAGCAACTCGTAGCGAGGGATCCTCTGAACCGGCTCCAACATGTGATGCTGCAGAGTCAGGTTCCCACAGCGCTCCTCCCTCTGCACACAGACACACAAACATCCACAGGTCAACACACAAACAACAACCGCACCGAGGAGCCGAGCCGCAGCGTCAGACACCCGTACCTGGATCTCCTGGATGATGGTCTTGAACTGAGCCGACCTCTCCATCCAGGTGTTGACCAGCTCCATGGCTCGGTCGAAGTTCTTCACGTACTCTCCATACATCTTCAGGAAGGGAGCCAGCTTCTGCAGGATGTCCCCGATCCGCGGGTTCAGGTCCCTGCAGACAGAGGGAGGAGGGAGGTCAGAGGGAGGAGGAGGAGGAGAGGAGGAGGGGGAGGAGGAGGAGAAACATCACTCACCACTCCTCCATCCGTTTCTGCAGCGCCGGCAACAGGAACTGCTGATGGAAGCAGTAGATGGAGCAGATGTTGGAGAAGATTCCCTGAACCACGTCACAGGGGAAGGAGGAGCGGGACCGAGCCTCCTCCAGGAGTCTGGCACAGAAAACCTGCAGGAGGAGACAGGAAGAGGAGGCGACTGTGGGAGCTGAGACACTTTACACCTGTCAGCCTGTAACTACTGTGAGGTTTCCACGGCAACCAGAGACAGATTCAGCTGTGTGAAACTGAACAAGCACGACAACGACAACGACCGGACCAGGACTGAAGAGGACCAGGACTGTGAGCAGGTGGTCCAGGTTCAGAGCAGGTGACTCACCTGGTCCAGGAGGTGGAGCTTAGAGACATAGGCGATCTCTGTGTGCAGCAGCTCGTTGGCGATGTTGAAGACCCTCTGCTGGACGGACAGCTGGACAGAGACACAGACAGGTGTTACCCACAGTGACTGAACATCAAGACAGGTGATGTGACCTCATCATGTGACATCATAACACAGGTGATCACATTCTCCTTCATTAGAGACTGATCTTAGATCTGTTCCTGTCTCTGATCGAGTGGATGGTGTTTTTAATGAATTGTTCAGGTCAAACCCTAACAGGTGAGTTCAGGTGAGTTCAGGTGTTCTGGGTGCTGATGGTGGAGCCTCTAAACTCAACTGAACTGAACTAATAAAGGTGTAAACGAGGTCACAGTAAAGGTCGGAGTAAAACAAATCCGCTTCAACCTGTGAGTCGTCCTGACAGAGCTGAGCTCTGATTGGACGGAGATGTGGTTCACAGTTCGAGACAGGAGGTACACCTGGCGCTACGTGAGTTAGCCGTTAGCTCGTCACTCAGTCAGCAAACTTCTGCAAACAAATACTTAAGACATGTGAACAGGTGCAACTCATATGTCAATCAGTCTGGACCCGCCCACAGACTGAGAGGAGGACGTCTGATTGGTAAAATAAATAAAGTTTTTGTTTCTGTTTATGTGTTGTGTTTGTAAACCCATCTCACCTCAGCAGAGTCCTGTCTGTCTGTCTTGGGTGGGGGCAGCACCAGCGTTAGCTCCGCCTCCTCCTCCTCCATGTCGCTGTCTCCCTCCTCAGAGAACTCCCTCCTCCTCCTCGCCGCTCCCCTCGCCTCCTCCCCCTCTCCCTCCCCTCCCTCCCCCGCATAGGAGGACGAGCTGGAGAGGCGGGGCAAGAGGGCGGGGCTGCAGGGATAAGCCACGCCCCCGTCATCCACGCCGGCGAAGCAGAGTTCCTCGCTGTGCGACGGGGAGCTGATGCTGTCGATCCCACTGTCCCGATTGGCCAGCTTCCCGTCCGTCTGGGAGGAGGGGAGGGACAGATGCTCCGAGGGCAGCTCTGATTGGTCGAGCAGTGGCTGCTGCTGCGCCTCCCTCATCTCCACGGCAACCACGTCGTCCTCCAGGTGTTTCTCTGACGCACTGTAACCCGACTCCATCGACAGACGCTTCTGATGGAGGCTGTCACGACACGCCACCGCCAGGTCTTCATCATCATCATCAACATCATTGTTTCGTACGTCGCCCTCCCCCTCACCCGCAGTGATGTCATCATGACCTTTGACTTCAGGGGGCACCTCCTCATCAGGAGGGGGAGGGGCAGGGGACGATGATGACGGTGGTGATGAAGGTCGGGAGGAGGAGAGGGAGGGGGGGGGGTCAGGGAGGCGGGGACACAGAGCCCCCCCGGTGATGTCAGGAACCACGATGATCTGCTCGCTGCGCACGAACAAAAACACGCAATAAACACAAGAAACACAATGATGACGTCACACCTCCTCTGACCAATCAGAACTCACCGCTCAAACTTCTCGATGAGGGACAGGACACAGGTGGGGGAGGCGGTGCCATCGGCGCGGGTCGGTGGAGTCCGCCCCCCCCGTGGGTCTGCTGGGAGGGGTCTGCAGGGCGGCGGAGGAGGGAGGGGTTTGTCCGGAGCCCGGGAGCGTGGCCTCGACACCCCCGCCTGCTGCTGGAGGTGGGGGGGCTTCGGGGGGACTGTGGAGGGCGGGGTCACAGGTCAGTTAGTGATGTCACAAACTCATGAATGTAAAGTGTAAATAAAGTTTCGTACCCTGAGGTTTGGGCCTGGGCAGCGGCGGCCGGCTCTTGCTCTGTGGTGTTATTGTGGTAGCTGGCAGCTCCGGCGGCCCTGTGTCGTTGACCAGCAGCAACCCGTTAGCGGATCCGCGGTGCTCCCTTAGCTCCACCCCTCCTTCCAGAGAGGCGGGGCCCGAGGAGGAGCTGGGCCCCGGGTCGGAGCTCGGCTGCTGGGGAGCGTCGGCGTCCAGCGCCCCCTGGTGTCCGCAGGGGGAGCAGGACGGCTCCAGAGAGAGACTCTTAGTCAGCAAGCTGGGACTGGAGGAGGAGGAAGGACCTGGGGGGGGGGTCAGAATGATAATGATATAGGAGAAAGGCCACGCCCACAGACTGTCAAAATAAAAGCCTCTTTTCTTTCAGGTCTGAGAATATTCAAAATAAAAAAACACTGTCTTCATTTACAATGTGTGTGTGTGTGTATGACGCAACAGTGTCATTCAGACTGAGACAGACAGAGGGATGTGAACAGTCTGTGGATGAAATCAGCTGATTGTAAAAACAGCCTCCACACACACACACACACACACACACACAGTAATAGCTTCCATATGACGTCTCCGGTCATTGGTGCTGACAGACAGAAATAAACTCCACATGGAGACAAAGACAGAGATGTTTGTGGTCTGTTAACGGCTGCAGCTCATTGGCTGAACCCCAGTGCTTCCTGACAGCTGATTGGCTAAAAGGAACAACATCCATTTCAAAATGAAGCTGAGACATCCAGACCTCTTACTCTCTGTGTTTAATCATCTTTTATTTATTTGAACTCTGACACTCTACAGAGACTGATATGTTGCCATTACAGCTGCTGTACTACAACTCCCATGATGCTTTGACACAGTGAGGGGCCAGTGGCTGAGACTCAGACATAAGAGCCAGGTTTTTTCCCTAACCACTAAACCACTGACTATCTATCTCTATCTCCAGTGCCCTTGAAGTAACACTTTGAGTGCTGACTCTGGACTCTGGACTCTGGACTCAGGACTCTGGACCTACAGGACTTGGAGACACCAGGACGTCACAGTTTGACCAGTGTCTGATTGATTTTCTGTTTTCTGCTGAGTCTGTTTTCTTTCTCCTCACAGACTGATCAATTATTCATGAAGGATTGAGAACCTGTCACACCATCAATACCGCAGCAACAACGACAACATCTGCTGTGGATAAAGTTATTGATTAT
This sequence comes from Lates japonicus, assembly GCA_033238685.1. Taxonomy (NCBI): domain Eukaryota; kingdom Metazoa; phylum Chordata; class Actinopteri; family Centropomidae; genus Lates; species Lates japonicus. The sequence goes on along the minus strand of BRZM01000171.1, from coordinate 59,043 downwards.
TCACGGCTCTGACTGACTGGATCCTCTGGTTATCGACGCCGTTCTCTGCATCTGAACCATCTGGCCGTCTGTTGGTTCCAAACCAAACTACAACATTTAAGTCTGTCGGGTTCTTCATCTCCTCTACTCTGTGACTCTGAGACAGAGGACGACTGTCAAACTCATTGACCTCTGACCTCTGACCTCAGCATCAGAGGATACAACCTCAGAGGAAACTGCTGATCTGATTGGTCGATGCAGCTCTGTGGGGAATATTTCAACAATTCCTCCGACCTCAACAACCACACAGGTCAATCTGTCCTGACCCTCAGATACGACTTGTAGGAGGGTGCCAACTTGTGGGGACAAAAAGGAGTCCCCATAATTAAATGTTAGAGTGAGGACTTGGTTTGAGTCTCCAGGAAATGAATGTAAGTCAATGCGATGTCCTCTGAAGTGATGGAAACACCACTTTATGTGTGTGTGTGTGTGTCTACAGATGTGAACATAATGGGATAGGTCATGGGAAAACATCAACAGGCTAATGTAAAGCAGATGGTGTGTGTGAGTCTATTAATAACTGAGGTCATTAAACTGACATTAAATTAAACAAATCTTCTTCAGATCAACAGATTTATTTTATTCTCCTGTCCGTTGACAATTACCCGGCCTGTGCAGTTTGACTGACCACACTACATTACCCAGAATTCTTCTAACACCAATAAGTCACACTGTCCAGATTGGAATAAGTTTGGAGTTGGACCTGCAGTTCAGCCACAGGTGTGTCCAGTTCGAGGTCAGCAGGTAGGTTAGTTGGTATCAGGTCGGTGTCAGGTTGGTTTCGGGATCCACGGACCATGTGACAGAAAAACAAACTCAACATTTTTTCATGCACCACACTTCCAGACTGCCTGAACATACATGTGTATATCTGCTGTCGGTGTCTGGACTGGAGTATAGTCAAGGCTTTAGAGACAGGTATGGTGGTCAATTGATGGACAGGTGGGTACTAGGCAGATAGGTAGCTTGGTTTAGGTGACTGGTCATGAGGCTGGTCAGAAGGTCGGTTAATAGGTCGGTAGTTAGGTTTGTCTGAGGGAGGGTAGGTCAGATGGTCGTTGGCTGGTTGGTTAGAATAGATCTTTATTGTCTTTGTCTGAAAAACAGCAAAAGACAATTCAGCAGCTCTAGGGTTGACAGCACAAGATAAAAAGATAGACGAAGACAAGTGGGTTAGTAAGATGGTACAAACATTGGTAGGTTGGTCTGTCGGTAGGCAGGCAGATCAGTCAGTGGGTTGGTTAGGTAGGAAGATAGTTAGGCAGGCGAGTTGACTCGTCGTTGGTCACCAGGTTAGTAAGTCAGATGGTTGGTAGGCAGGTTGGTCAGTAAGGAGATTAATAGTTTGGTCGTTTGGCAGCGTCTTTCTTTCACTGCTTTTTTCAAGATGTAATCTCTGCCCACGCAAAACAGAAACCTGAAAATACCTGCTTTAATATTTCAAGTCTGGGAGGGTGGATTTTTTTCTCACAGTTTCCCCCTGCGTTTGGTTGCTGTGCTAAGCTAAGCTAACCACATCTTGGTCCTCAGAGGAGAGGGAGAACTAGAGGATTTACTGAAAACCTTGGACTGTTCCTTTAACACCTCCAGCCTGCTGCAGCACAACTGTCATGTACACAACACACAGACACACACAGACGTGTCAGGCAACACGTCGGAACCAGCTGGAGCAGCAGAGACTGTTTCTACTGCACAGAATAGAATAAAATAGAGGCGTTGCTCTGTTTGATGCAGCAGTGTTGCGTTAGAAGGATCTCTGCGTTGGAGGAGAAATTTTCTATATGCACCAAACCTTCCTCCACAGTCTCCTCCTGTCAGACTGAACGCTGCAGAACATCAGAGCTGAATCAGAACAAACATCCTGTGATAACACAACGCTGCAGCATCGACACTGAGCTGAGCTCGCAGAACCAACAGAACCCACAACACGTGGAACAAACCAACACACTTCATATAACTGTTCATTATTTACAGAATGTGAAAGAGGTTCTAGGAGCCACTAAGGATCCTCTAATCGTTCTTTAGGATGTTCTGATCACTGAGGTTCTAGTGGTTCCTGAGGAGCTTCTAATCTGGGGCTCTAGAGAAAAGACAGGTTCTTTATGTGATTCTAGAGGAAACTGAAGGATTTGTGGAGGTTCTGTAGGTGGGTCTAGTGGTCCTTGTGCACACTGAAGAGGTTCCTGGGGACGTTTGTGTGGTTCTAATCATTTAGTTTTAATGGTCATATTGAATGATCATTAAGGCTATTGAGGAGGTTCTGGGGGTTCTAATTATCCTCCCTGAGGTTTCAGTGACCACTGAGGAGGTTCTAGTATCATCAAGGATGTTCTAAATGGCTTTGTGGTGACTGCAGAGGTTCTGTTTGTCCTTTAACTCCTCTAGGTGTGATGTGTCTTTTACAAGGTTCTGGTGAATCTAAGGATCATTGAGAAGGTTTTGGTCGTGTTAAAGAGGCAGTATGTTCTTTAAGAAGTCTTTACCTGGTTCTAACAGTCATTCAAGAGGTTCTGTTCAGGCCTGTCGCAGTCTGTTCTGCTGCGTTCCTACCGGTGTTAATCAGATACAGATCACATGTTGGTGCCAGGTGAAGATGGGCTCTGACCAATCAGAACGAGGCTTCTGTGTCTGACAGAACCGGACGACAGAGACTGATCCACGGACCTGATCCTGCAGGTTTCACGTTCATAATCACCATCGCCATTTTCAGGGTTAACATGAGATTCTGGCGTGTGTGTGTGTGTGTGTGTGTGGAGGGGGTGTGTCCGTCTGTCTGCAGAAACAAACCGACACACACACACTAATTATTAACACCACCTCCATCCTGCTGTTCATCCACATCAGCCTCCATGTTTAAAATCAATCGATCAGCCAATCAATAAAACACACACGCACACACACACACACAGTCTGGGCTGTGATCAGGATCCTGTCTGTATGAAATCTGCCTGATGTCGGTGTCAGTGATGATGGAATAAAACCCAGCAGAGTATCGATCAGATGACATCATCTGTCGAATCAATAACGCTCCGATGTGTCACGTGCCTGCAGCGTTAACACGGAGAGTGTGTGTGTGTGTGTGTGTGTGAAGCTGTTTTCAGCAGAGACTCACACATCTGGCAGACGCAGTATCGTGCAGCCATACTAGCCTACATTCACTGCGGCGAGATGTCCGGTCGGTGTGTGCGCGTGCACGACAGCCTGTGAGCGCGCGTATGTCATTCCCAACCCCACCCCATCACCAGGATGATTCTGATCATCATCATTATTTCTCCGTTTAAAACAAATGAAATCAGACAGTGGTGTGTGCACGTACAGCAGTTATCAACAGCAGTGTGTGTGTGTGTGTGTGTGTGTGTGTGTGTGTGTTTGTGCGTGTGTCCGCGGTGCAGAGACTCACCCCTGGTCAGGCTGATTCTGTCCATGTACATCGCGCAGCAAAACACAAATCCGGTCATTAAAGAAAATGTTGGTGCGGGGAGAGAGCAGCTCTCCCGGTCCACAGCACGGAGAAGAAACCGGGTCAGATCCACACACACACACACACACACACACACGCTCAGAGGCACGGAGCGGACCGGAGCGGAACGGCTCGGACCCACAGACGCACCGACAGGTCCGGACCGACTGCAGACCGACAGGCTGCCGCTTCAGGACGGATAAGTGGGTTAGATCCGCTCGGTTTCGTTCAGTGGGCAGCCCGGTGTGTGAGCGGCGGGCGGCGGCAGAGAGGGAGGGGGAGAGAGAGAGATGGAGAGGGAGAGGGAGGGAGAGAGAGATGGTTTATCCTCTCTCTCCTCCATTTTGGTTTCCTTGACAACAAATTAAGAAGGGGGGGTGTAGACAGCAGTAGATGTGTAAACCACAGACTGAGTGTCCTTCAGCATCATCACTGAACTGATTCCTTCTGTGATGTTCCAGTGTTTCCAGGTCAGGCAGACCAGCACACACAGGAAAACTGTGGTCTGGGGACCAAACCGGGTCCTCCACAGACAACATGTGGCCCCTGACACAGGCTGACAGGTGCAGCACTGATGCTGCGTTTCTCTCTGAAGTCTGAATTTCTGAGGTCCTACTCAGAAGTTTGAACCTGAACGCCCCCTGAAGTCAGAACAACCCCACCAACCCTGACATCAGAATCCAAGATGGCTGCTCCTCTCATCAACAGCAGTGAACACTCTGCTAATGTTCCTGTTTATAGCAGCTCAGTCTCATTAGTTTCACATGAAGTCAGTCAGACACATAGAACTGTTCAGGTTTTATCTGTGGACATGTTGCTACGCTGTTTGTAGAGCGTTGTCATCAACTGTTGCTAACAACAGCTAGTCTGAGATACGTCTGAATCAGTTCACCTTCATGGTTTAATGTTCCAGGTTTTACATCTTTTTAACAACGTTCTGAAGAGTTTGTGTTAAACTCTGGAGGTGGAGGAGGAGGAGGTAGAGGAGGAGGTAGAGGGAGGTAGAGGGAGGGAGGTAGAGGAGGAGGTGGAGGAGGAGGTAGAGGAGGTAGAGGTAGAGGTGGAGGAGGAGGTAGAGGAGGAGGTAGAGGTGGAGGAAGAGGTAGAGGGAGGAGGAGGTAGAGGAGGAGGTAGAGGAGGAGGTGGAGGAGTAGAGGTGGAGGTAGAGGTGGAGGAGGAGGTAGAGGAGGAGGTAGAGGTGGAGAGGTAGAGGTGGGAGGAGGAGGTAGAGGAGGGGAGGTAGAGATGGTGAGGAGGTAGAGGAGGAGGTAGAGGTGGTGAGGAGAGGTAGAGGGGAGAGGAGGTAGAGGAGGAGTGTAGAGGAGGAGCGTAGAGGTGGGAGGAGGAGGAGGTAGAGGAGGAGGTGGAGTGGAGGGACGCAGATGCGATGAAGATGATGATGACGATTTGTCACGATGATTTGTTTGACGACGACGACGCAAGACGATGACGAAGACGCCAGTGGACAAGATGACGACCAAGATGACGACGACGACGACGATGACGACGACGATTAACGACGACCATGATTAACGATGACCAAGACGATGACCAACAACCCAAGACGATGACGACCATGACAAGACACACACCAAGACGACGATGACCAGATGACCACCACACACACACGACGACGACGATGACCAAGACGACGACGACGACGACCATGACCATGACGACGACGATGACGCAAGATGATGACGACACGACGACGACGACCAAGACCCGATGCCAAGACGTTTATGACCAAGATGACGACGATGCAATACCAAGCATGATTATGATGGCGATGATGAGAGGAGGAGGCGGAGGATGAGGCAGAGGATGATGCAGATGATGATGATGATGCAGATGAGGCAAGATGATGATGATGATGCAGAGGATGATGATGATGCAGATGACAGCAGGAGGATGATGCGATGATGATGCGAGGATGCAAGATGATGATGCGATGATGATGATGGAGGCGATGAGGATGCGATGCAAGATGATGACAGGATGATGATGCGGAGGATGATGCAAGGATGATGATGATGACAGGAGTGATGCAGATGATGGCCAGGCAGACAGGATGATGATACAGATGAGGAGGAGGATGGAGGATACAGATGATGATGATGATGCAGAGTGATGCAGGGCAGAGGCAGATGATGATGCAGGCGATGATGCGATGATGATGCGCAGATGCGATAAGAGTGATGACAGATGATGAGTGATGATGATGCAGATGATATAAGAGGATGATGATGATGCAGATGCGTGATGATGATGATGATGATGATGCAGATGATGAGCAGAGTGATGCAGAGGCAGAGTGAGTGATGACAGCAGAGGATGATGCAGAGGCGATGTGATATGACAAGAGAGGTGAGTGCAGAGTGATGATGATGATGCAGAGCAGGAGGCAGATGAGTGATGATGATGCAGAGTGATGATGATGATGAGCAGATGTGATGCAGAGGGAGAGGAGGTAAGGAGGAGGTAGAGGAGGAGGTAGAGGTGGAGGAGGAGGAGGTAGAGGAGGAGGTGGAGAGGAGTGTAGAGGAGGTAGAGGAGGAGGTGGAGGAGGAGGTGAGGAGGAGGAGGAGGTAGAGGGAGGAGGAGGAGGTAGAGGAGGAGGAGGAGGTAGAGGAGGTAGAGGTAGAGGTGGGAGGAGGAGGTAGAGGAGGAGGAGGAGGTAGAGGTGGAGGAGGAGGAGGTAGAGGAGGAGGAGGAGGAGAGGTGGAGGAGGAGGAGAGAGGAGTGGAGGAGGAGGTAGAGGTGGAGGAGGAGGTGGAGGAGGAGGTAGAGGAGGAGGAGGAGGAGGTAGAGGAGGAGGGGAGTAGGAGGTAGAGATGGAGGAGAGGAGGAGGTGGAGGAGGAGGTGGAGAGGAGAGGAAGGTAGAGGAGGAGGAGGTGGAGGTAGAGGAGGAGGTGGAGGAGGTAGGGAGGAGGAGGTAGAGGTGGAGGTGGAGGTAGAGGTGGAGGAGGTGAGGTAGAGGAGGAGGGGAGGGGAGGAGGAGGTAGAGGTAGAGGAGGGAGGTAGAGAGGAGGTGGAGAGGAGGTAGAGGTGGGAGAGGAGGAGGAGGAGGGTGGAGGAGGAGGTAGAGGAGGAGGTAGAGGGAGGTAGGAGGAGGAGGAGAGGAAGAGGTGGGAGGAGGAGGAGGTAGAGGAGAGGAAGAGGAGGAGGCATGGAGGTAGAGGAGGAGGTGGAGGAGGAGTGTGAGGTAGAGGTGGAGTGAGAGGTAGAGGAGGAGGTGGAGGAGGTAGAGGTGGAGGTAGAGGTGGAGGAGGAGGAGGTGGAGGGAGAGGAGGAGGTAGAGGAGGAGGTGGAGGAGGAGGTAGAGGAGGAGGAGGAGGTAGAGGTGGAGGTAGAGGAGGAGGTGGAGAGAGGAGGAGGTAGAGGAGGAGGAGGAGGAGGTAGAGGAGGAGGTAGAGGAGGAGGAGGAGGAGGTAGAGGTGGAGGTAGAGGAGGAGGAGGAGGTAGAGGTGGAGGAGGAGGAGGTAGAGAGGAGGTAGAGGAGGAGAGGTGGAGGGGAGGAGGGGAGGTGGAGGTAGAGGAGGAGAGAGGAGGAGGTGGAGGGAGGTAGAGGGAGGAGGAGGAGGTGGAGGAGGAGGAGGTAGAGGAGGAGGGAGGAGGAGGTAGAGGAGGAGGAGGAGGAGGTGAGGAGGAGGTAGAGGAGGAGGTAGAGGAGGAGGTGGAGGAGGAGGTAGAGGGAGAGAGGAGGAGGGTAGAGGAGGTGGAGGTGGAGGAGGAGGTAGAGGAGGAGGTAGAGGAGGAGGTAGAGGAGGAGGAGGAGGTAGAGGTGGGAGGAGGAGAGGTAGAGGAGGAGGAGGAGGAGGTGGAGGAGGAGGTAGAGGTGGAGGTAGAGGTGGAGGAGGAGGTGGAGGTAGAGATGGAGGTAGGGGAGGAGGGAGGAGGAGGTGGAGGAGGGAGGTAGAGGTGGTAGAGGGAGGTAGAGAGGAGGTGGAGGAGGAGGTAGAGGTGGAGGTGGAGGTGGAGGAGGAGGTAGAGGTGAGGTAGAGGAGGAGGTAGAGGAGGAGGTGAGGGAAGAGGTAGAGGTGGAGGTGGAGGAGGAGGTAGAGGGAGGAGGTGGAGGAGGAGGTAGAGGAGGAGGTAGAGGAGGAGGTAGAGGTGGAGGTGGAGGAGGAGGTGAGGTGTAGGAGGTGGGAGGTGGAGTAGGAGGTAGAGGAGGAGGGAGAGAGAGAGGAGGAGGTAGAGGTGGAGGTGGAGGGAGGAGGTAGAGGAGGAGGTAGAGGAGGAGGTGGAGTAGGAGGTAGAGGAGGAGGTAGAGGAGGAGGAGGGTGGGAGGTAGAGGTGGAGGTAGAGGAGGAGGTAGAGGTGGAGGTGGAGGAGGAGGTAGAGGAGGGGAGGTAGAGGTGGGAGGTGGGGAGGAGGAGGTAGAGGAGGAGGTGGAGGAGGGGAGGAGGAGGAGAGGAGGAGGTAGAGAGTGGGAGGTGGAGGAGGAGGTAGAGAGGTGAGGTAGAGGTGGAGGTAGAGGAGGAGGTAGAGGAGGAGGTAGAGGTGGAGGTAGAGGAGGAAGAGGAGGAGGTAGAGGGAGGTAGAGGAGGTAGAGGAGGAGGTAGAGGGAGGTAGAGGAGGAGGTAGAGGAGGAGGTAGGAGGTGGAGGTAGAGGTGGAGGTGGAGGAGGTAGAGGAGGAGGTAGAGGTGATAGAGGAGGAGGTGTAGAGGTGGAGGTGGGAGGAGGAGGTAGAGGGAGGTAGAGGAGGTGGAGTAGGGAGGCAGAGGAGAGGTAGAGGAGGAGGTAGAAGAGGAGGTGGAGGAGGGTTTACGCAATAGCTCAGGTGGTGTTCTTCAGAGCAGATGGGATCTGATTCTCTGACTTGTCACCTGAACACCGCTACTCTCTACCAGACCTCCAACCTCTGATGAAGGGAACGTATAATACAATTTGAGGATGAAGCCCACTACCAGGTCATCAAAAAGAAGGAAGGAACCAATCACATGAGTTTGCTAAATCAACCTAATAGAGAGAGACCAAGACCTCAAGGTCTAAAACTCATTAAGAGTCTGCAGGTGGTTCCATCAGAGAAACATCTGGACAGCTGCTGAGAACATCTGCTTCATCTTGACAGTGTTCCTGAATAAAGAGATCACCTTGCGGTTCACCTGAGACCATCTGCACATACACACACACAGGTGGGATGCCCATGCTGGGTGCTGACACACTGACACCACCTTTCATCTTCTCACTGATGTTACTCTCACAATAAAGATAAAACTGGCCACATGACCTGTTCTCAGTCACATGGTCCTGAACACATCTTCATATATGACATATATTCTCTGTTTCTCTGTGTGTTACAATACAGACACACAAACAGATGGAGCTAGTGACTTAATTGAGTTGCTGGAATACCACTGCCCATCTGTGTCTGTGTTACTGTGTGGTACTTTACTGTGCAAAGTATCTGATTACTTCTTCCACCACTGAAAGTCACACAGTAACACAGACATACTTAACAGATGAGGCAGTGGTATTCAGCAGCTCCTGTTAAACTTCTTGTTTTTCCTATGGAGTCTGGTATATATATACAGATGTCGGTTAAACTAAAAGGATCTGACCTCTCAGAGGCCTGGACCTGACCCCAGGTTTTAATCCCATGCTGCTTCGTAATCTCAGGTTTAAGGCAGAGGATGATGCTGCATCTGTTACTTTACTTTAACATTAACACACCTGTCCAGCTCAGTGAGAGCAGGTGAGCCTACCTGGCCAGAGTATTTTCATCAAACAGGTTGCACATAGCAGTAAAACAAGCGCCCCTCCCTCCTGACATCCCACCAGACTAAAATATCTTCCATAGAGTTGATGGAGCTCCACCCCACAGCTGAGTCACTACATGACACAAACATACCCCTATTATTGAGCTGCTGGTCTGTGGAGCTCACACACACAGGCAGACAGGGTGATCAAACAACACCCCGGAGCATCAGTAACTAAGTTCTAATGATCAGTCAGTGTTGCATAAAACAAACGCACTTAAAGTTACTGAGGGAGGCAGGAGGAGGGCCACAAATATAGATCACTGAATCAAACACACCCCAGGTTACTGAGATAGTTAACCTCCACCCAAAACCAAACACACCTGAACAATTCACCATCATCTGAGGAGGAAAATAAACACACCCTGTGATCATCTGGCAGGGGAGGAGATAGTTACAGGCGACCTCTGACCCCCACCCCCACACACCTCCCGGGAGCAACAGAGATGCACCTGGTGACCTGAAGAGGGGAAAAGCCTGTCATCCATCCCCAGGAGAGAGAGAGAGAGAGAGAGAGAGAGAGAGAGAGAGAGAGAGGGTGGTGTGGAGTTCAGCCGTCTATCTGGTTTAAAAGTCCTCAGATGACAACTGACAGTTTTCATTCTATTTATATAAGGGTCGGTTTTGTTTTTTGTTGTTCTTTTTTGGGGTTCAGTAGAAATGTAGGGAAGAAGAAACAACAGTCAAAAGAAACACTGTGACCAGTCGACAGTAGAAGCATCGACGTTTGTACGATGTTCACAACAGAAGAAGCTGGTTCACATCAGACTGTGACATCACAGTAGCTGGGAGGTCACCTGACAGAGGAAGTCGAGTCCGCAGGACTGATCCTAAACCAGGTAGTCAGTTAGCATGTTGTAAGGCTGCCAGCACTTCCTGCCCTCGCCCCAAAGTCAGTGTGTGTTTCTGGTTAAATGTCTGAAATAAGGTCTGTGGTTTTAACACAAGCTCAAGACATTTTCAGGTTTTATTCACATAAAAATGGCCAGTAAATCCCCCACTCCTGATGTTTGAAGCTTTACGTGTCTTAAAAAAGTGTTGCTAACGAGTGTCTAAATGACAGAGGTTGTCAGACGCATTTGAAACTTATCACTCACCAGTCCACTTTACAGCCTCCTCAGCGACTCACTTCAAACTCTCACTAACTTCTAAGAAGAAAGGCTTTTGTAGAAGAGCTCAGAGCTAAATGAAATGACCATGTTGGAAGCTTAGTGGTGAGACGTTGACGCCATGACCGTGGTGTAGTTGGTTTATAGCCCAACATTAGCTTTTACTTGAGATTGGATTTAGGCTTCAAACATCAGAACAGTGGTGTTCATCTGCAACATTATCTGATCAACTAAACCTGAAGGATTGCAGAAACTTGCTCAAGGCTGATTTTCTGAACCAGGCCAGTTGACTTCAGGAAACCAAACAGTTTGCAAGAGACTTTATCACCTTAAATAAAAATCTCACCATAAAAACATTTAAGTGATTTAATCTAACCTGTCGGTCTCAGGTGAGTAGATCTGAACACTGGAGTTAAAAACAAGAAACTGAATGAGTTGTGAATATGCTTAATGCCTAATCTCGATGAGTTGAACTAATTTAAACAGTGGAAACAGTAGAGTCTGTGGTATCAGCTGTGCTGAGGGGGGGTGGGGGGGTTATCGTTCCGCTGAGCAGCTGAATCATCATTTTAACCTCCAGCTTCTCATTCATATCAGCTCATGTCTGTCTCACACGCCTGCTGAACGCATGCTGGGAGGACTGAGGGTGGGGGAAGAACACTGTATCCATCCGTCACCAATCATCCAACAGGAAATAGTTCCAGATAAACACATGTTGGAGTATTGCACTGTGACAGAGCCAGGCTAGCTGTTTCCCTGCTCTCAGCATCTATGCTGTTAAGCCAACTGTGCCCTGAGATATCACACTGGAGAAATCCTCTCTGAACACAAACAGGAAACAGCTGATCCTCAGTCAGGAAGAGCAGAGAGCCGTTCATTCCCTCCATAGCCACTAACGAAAGCCTGCTACTGATTTTAACCAATCAGAGCTCAGAGTTGACTCGTCTCTGTCCCACTGAAACTGCAGAGCTGCTGATCCCGAAAACCAAACACAGCAAAACAGAAAGTGACTGATCTGACCTTGACCCTGTTATGACCTCATCTCTGAGTCTTCTTCTTCTGTGGTGGTTTAACGGCAGTAACTCCACCAGCTGGTCTCTGACTGTTCCAACTATCAGAGAGTGAAACCACTCACTTACTCACTTCAGAATAACAACATAAATCCACTGATCAGTGACTCAGTTTTTCACCGTGACTGATCCTGGTCCCAGTTTGTATCATATTTGCCTTACTCTGTTCTGACAGAAACCAACAGGACCCACTGGAGTCTGTGAACTCTCTGACTCTGTGACTCTTTTCAGCTTCATCATTCTGCTTCAGCAGATTCTTCTGAACAACTGGAGGTTTTACCGACAGAGCAGCTCAACCCAACCTACAGCCCAGTCTGTTCAAACCCTGACTGCCGTTGGCTTCTGTTAACCCTGCCAGCGCCTGTTAGCTCCCAGCTTCGTTAGCTCCGTTAGCATCCGAAAACCCTGACTGCTGTTAGCTTCTGTTAACCAGCGCCTGTTAACCCTGCTAGCCCCCAGCGCATCTGAAACCCCTGACTGCTGTTAGCTTCTGTTAACTCCTGTTAGCGCCTGTTAGCTCCCGTTAGCATCTGAAACCCCTGACTGCTGTTAGCTTCAACTCCTGTTAGCGCCTGTTAGCTCCTGTTAGCATCTGAAACCCCTGACTGCTGTTAGCTTCGTTAACTCCCAGCGCCTGTTAGCTCCGTTAGCTCCTGTTAGCATCTGAAAACCCTGACTGCTGTTAGCTCTGTTAACGCCTGTTAGCGCCTGTTAGCCTCGTTAGCATCTGAAAACCCTGACTGCTGTTAGCTTCTGTTAACCCTGTTAGCATCTGCTAGTTTATGCAGTTACATCATTAACCTAGGGTTCACTCATTTCCCACCAAAACCACAAATCAGAAATGCCAAAATAATGTCGTTGTCAACACACACAGTCATTATGAGCTGCAATGGACTCAGGTGGGTTTTCCAGTCATACAACCACTCTAACACACACACACACACTGTTGGACAGAGGCAGTTGTGGGGTTCAGCATTAATAGACTGGAGGAGCCGGATCGACCCACTCCACCTCCTGAACCATGAATCCAGATTGAGTCCTGAGACCAACAGGGTCAGAACAGAATCCTCAGATCAGACAGGCCTGGCCTTTTATGTTTACTGTAGGGCTTCATCAGGTTTACTGTTGTTGCTTTTTATTTTGTTTTCAGGCTTTATTTTGTGTCCAGGCTTTTGTTTTTGTCAGGTCTGTATTTCCTCCACATTTGTTAATAAGTAGAAACTACGATTTAGTGTTTTAATAGAGTGAGAACGAAGCTGTTGAGTTGTTTGTATCATTGATTATTCTGCAAAACAGCATCACATGACACACACACACACACACACACACACACACACACACACACACACACAGCTTTTTCTCACCCATTGATGCTAAACATGGAAACATCAGGTGACCTGTCTGACCTCAGCTCCACCAGAGAATTAGATTGAGTCTAATGATAAACTGTGTCTCACATTAAACAACCCTCCAAACCCCCAAAGACCTGACCTGAACCTGAACCTGAACCTGGACCTGAACCTGAACCTAGACCTGGACCAGACTCTGTGTGTTTTTGGACTAACTGGAAGAAAAGTTCTCACGCTTTACAACCTGAACTTTACGTCCCCCACAGAAACCTCATACACGACGAGGCGCCTGAGGAAACAGAGGACTCACCTGTCCTGCAGGTGAGCTGCTGCTGAGTGGGGGGCCAGGTGGCAGGGAGAACCTCATGAGGCTGGAACTGACTGGAGAAGGAGGCGGGAGGAGAGGAGGGGAGGAGGAGGGAGGCTGAACTCCAGCAGGGCGCCAAGTAGGACGGTTCACAGAGCCCGACACCTGCAAGAAGGTACTGCTAGTCCACACACTCACAGGTCTGAGGTCGCGTGAGTGAGGTCTTGACTCAGTCTTTGTTTCAGTTCATGTTTCTCAGTTTGAATCAGTGATCAGTTTGGTTGGAGCCATGTGGAGGTCTCCTCCTTCATCCCTCCCCTCTCCCATCCCTCCTCCTCTTCTTCTTTCTTTATCACTCTTTACTGAACCCAAACCGAACAGGTCGCCCGCCCATCTCCGCGCCTCTGACCTCCCTTAGGATCCTCAGGAACTGCCTCCCGTGAAAAACCAGCTCCAGATCTGCCGCTGCTTCAGTTTCCTGTTGCTCACACTGACCTCAGATCAGATCTGTGGACGCCAGAGAAGTGAAAAATAACTGCAGATGAAACCTGATCCAGAGCTGATCCTCTCATTAAATCAGACTCTCTTCTTCTCCTCTCTGGAGTTTGCTCCCAAGAAGTTTTAACTCGATGTGCAGACTCAGCCCTCCTACACCTCCTACCACTTCCTTCAGCTCCTCTCTTCCTGATTCCTCCTCCCGCTGCTGCTTCACTTTCACCGCCTGCAGATTCTCTTTCATTCCAGTTTTCACAACAGACGCTTCTGCCTGCCTCGCCTCTTTGTGTGAAGTCTGATCTGAGCTGCAGACCACACTGGCTCCTCCTCCGGGCTCCGTGACATCTGATCCCAGACCAGCTCCCCCTCCTCCTCCTCTCTCTCTCTGTGGTCTGTTTCTCATTTTCTCCGTCTTTTTTGTTTTCTGAGGCTGAAATTTGAAGCAAAGGAAAACTTTTCCTCCGCTGACCCAGACTCAGAGTCCAGCAGATTCCTCCTCCATGTGAGAGTTTACTTTGATTTTAAAGCAGCACTGAGGAACTTTTCCTGAACAGCAGCGCCGCCCCTGCAGACACAGCTGCTCAATACATGGACAGAATCAGCTGCTGTGTCTGTGACAGACACAGATGTTTCTGGATCCTGAGGTGAACTCTGCGTTTAACTGGTCTGTGTCTTAGTGTGACTCTGAACCTCTGGGTCTGATTCTGTCACCAGTCAGAGAGGAGATCAACCTGAACAACCACAGTTACACATGAGAAACAACAGGTGTTCAGACAGAGGTTCTGTTCTCCTGGATCCACTGAACCATCACAGTCTGAAGCTCAGATTAATGTAGTTTTCTAGTGTGTCAGCATTTACAGGATCAACTGGGCAGAAAAGTTGTGACAGTAAACAGTCACTCATTCAACAGACATTTCATGTTTTATGTGATCATCACTGTGTTTTCTCTCCACTTAGAATGACGATTGACATCTACAGAGGAGCGGGTCCTCATGGAGTCCACCATGTTTCTACAGGAGCCCAGAACAGACAAACTGAACAGTGCCTGCATTTTTCACTGATGCTGCAGTTTGTGTCCAGAAGACGATTTATGGAAGAAAGAGACATCAAATATGAAGCCACCCATGCTGTGATTCTGTTTCGTGACTGCTGCTTCCTTCAGGATGAATAAAGTTCTGTCTGATCTTATAAAAACAAACCTCCTTGTTAACAGACCAACTGATGCAGTAGTTGGTGAGATTTTTTCCCATGACAGCCACCATAGACTCCTACACGCCTCAGAGAAGGAGAGAGCTCAAGGAACAGGTTTCCAGTCGTGGCTACAGTCTGAGTTTTCACCACCAGATGTCACTAAATCCTCCACGCTGCTGCTTTAAGAGGTCAGCACTAGCTCCGCCTGCCAGGTGATCTACAGGTTGGGCTTGTTTTCAGTGATTTCTATCCTCCACAGACGGTGGAGTTAAAGCGCGTCTCAGTGACGGGGGTGTGTTTGATTTTAGCGTCATGAACACGTTTCTCTGGTTAAACTCTTTATTGATACAAACAGTGTTTAAAAGGTGGAGGTCTGACTGTGGATCAGGGTGGAGTCTGGGTGAGTCAGTGAGTCTCTGGATCGTCGGCTCTCAGGCTGTACCAGGCTGAACGCCAGGAGCACTATGAAGGAGCATACAGGAGAGAGGTGAGAGCAGAGGGCAGAGGTCAGAGGTCGCAGGTTACATCTGTTTTGTAAAAGTCCTAATCCTGGTTTTTTTTGTGACTTGTTACCATGGTAAGGTCGCCTTTACTTGCTGCCAACAGAAACTGAGCTCAGACAACAAGGAAATGCTGATGACATCATCATGTCACACACACTAATGCTTAATACTTCCTGTGAAACCCTGAGCATGATGGATCCAAGGCTGAGCTCATCCAGAGTCCTCCAGGGTGAGACCAGGTGAGACCGGGATTTAACGCCTGTTTGAACGCCCTTGTCCCACCTGAGCTCTCAGATTGATCTCCGCTCTGGTTTAACTCAGGTTCCTCAGGTGAGGTCACTGAGCTGGAGTGCTAAAGTGACAGAGACCAGGTGTCAGCTGGACTCTGTGTAGTTTAATGACCTGGTTTCTGAATGTCAAACTGAGACTGTGGACAGAGCTGTGGGAGGTCCATCATAAAGTGCTGTTGTCACATGACCTCTGGATTCTCCCTGTTACAGCTGATAATTACTGAGTTACCTCTGTACAGGTGTCAGTTTAATTGAGGAACTTCACCAATCTCAGTTTAAATCATTATCCGAACTTAATGTTACAGGTTTTAAATAGTTATTATTAACACACAGACGCATCAATAAGCTATAATCAGATGTGACCACTGTTTGTCCCAACAGGACGCCTGTAGACCAGAGGAGGAGGAGGAAGAGGAGCGACTTGGTGACGCCTGCCTGCACTCACTGAGGCATCGTAGTGTACGCCAGCAGGGCAGAGTCAGCTGATCTGAGGAGAGAAATGAGCCCGACCTGCACGACACACACACATCTCAGAGGTTAAAAATCTGAACAAAGTGATTCAGACATTTTCATTCAAACCTCCATCTGATGTCAGAGTCTTTCCAGCAGAGGGCGGAGAGGAGGACAGACTGACTGTTGATCACGAGTCTGGAACTCCTGATCCAGAGTGAGACAGGTGAGACAGGTACTGGACTGTGTGTGAGAGGAGACAGGTGTGAGTTGTCCAGGTCGAGACAATGACGTGCTGCTCTCTCCTCCTCCTCCTCCTTCTCTCTTGTGCTTTTTCCTCCTGTCTCCTCCTCACGCCCTCTTCTTCTTCTGCTCTCTCTGATCTCTGGAAGTCATGACAGGTCAGGGTGACCTCAGGTCAGGTGACCTTGGCCGTGACCCCAGGTCAGGTGACCTCAGGTCAGGTGACGCCTGTCCTCCGTGGTTGTTGTTCTCACCTTCACCTGAAGCCGACTTCCTCCGCCGGCCTTGCCTCTCTGTTAAACTGCAGACACAGAATTGACCAATCAGCTGCAGTTCCAGGTGCCACTGTGATGTCACACAGACGTGGACTCACTCAAGGTTGCAGCGCCTCCTGCAGGCTGCGCCAAGCCTGAGCTGCTGTGCACCTGCACCTGCTGCACTGCTCTGTACCGCATGCACACACACACCACAGGGACACACACGCCCAATATCATTCATGAGCTTTAAGAGCGCCACAGACGCCTCGCCTGTTCAGCCCTGACCATAGGAAACTACAGGTCAACACCTGAGGAAACCACGGCAACTGACAACTGAGGCACAGGTGATGATGTCAGCATGAGGTGGTGATGATGTCACTGACCATGTGGCTGGTGCTCAGGATGATCAGAGCTCTGGCCACAAACTGGAAGATCTTCCTCCAGAAACTAGACACACCAAACCCAACAACATACTGAACCTGCACACACACATTAACTGACACAGGTGCTGCCGCACCTGTGTGTGTGTGTGTGTGGGGCTTTACCTGGCCTGGAGTGAGCGCTTGTGAGGTGAGGAGAAGGCAGCAGAGAGCTGCAGCGCAGCAGCAGGAGCTCAGGCTGTAGCCTCCACCAGCAGGAAACTCTGCAGTGGCTGAAACTCTGTTAAGAGCTCAGACAGCGCCACCTGTTGCCTCCCTGGAGACACTGCTGAGCCCGAGAACACTGCCAAGAGGCCTGAGACAGACGGTAGACAGAGACAGGCTGAAGATGATTTACCTGTGCTGAGTCTGTCAGGCTGTAGGGTTTCTGAAGGTGAGTGTCGGTGTATTTCACCCTGAGTGGAGTCTCTCAGGTGACCTCAGCCCTCTCCGCTATTATCAGAATCTCCTGCTGAGCCTGTAAGGCAGCACCTGGCTTCAATTAGATCCTCAGCCATCTGCCTGGTGGTGGATCAGCTGCTCCACCACACCTGCTGAGCCTCCACAACCTGAGACACAACCAGACAGGTCACCAGTCACCCAGTCACCTGTGTCACCTGTGCTCAGCTCACCTGTACATGGCTTTCAGCACGGCTCTGCCAGGCCTCACAGACTGCAGGAAGTGGCTACAGATGGAGTGTGTGGTGTAGAACCTGTGTAGGTGTTAAAGCAGCCATGCGGCCCATCCCACCTGCACACCTGCTGACCTCTGACCCCTGCCAGGCATGATGGGAAATCTCACCTGAGCTGGCTACAGAGACAGACAATTAGATTTGACCTGAGATCAGCATCAGACCAGCTGAGAGTAATCCATTACTGCAGAAAAGTACCAGATCAACTGAATCAACTAATTGTTACAGGTAAAAGTATCACTGAGTACTTTCTGTAGTATCACAGCAAAAGTACTCAGAGCTGCAGCCACTAAACATTGGAGTTTATTGTGTGTGTACCAGAGTACTTAGTACTAGTTACTTTGATACAGGACGCTACAGGAGGCCTGACGTGAAGGTGACGCAGCTCAGTGACCCGCTGTCCCCGGGTCAACCCGTGCTCACCTGCTCAGTGACAGTGTGAACCCTGCCGCGATCCGGCTCTGCCTCCGGCCAGGTCCTCAGCGTGTCCAGGTGCTCCAGTGCTCGCGCTCAGCAACCTCCGTGACCTGGGCTGGGAGGTTAGGTCTGCATACCACAGCTCCATCCTGCCGTCATTTGAGTCCGGACCGACCGGGACCGGGGAGGAGGAAGAGGAGAGTCCCATTGTTGCAGCAGCAGCGCGGACAATACGCGTCGCCATCTTCACCTGTTCTGCTCAAGTAGCCAACTGCCAGAGCCGGATTTTTCAGCCGGGTCAGAGGTCATCGAGAGGGGGTCACGGTCACGGGTCTGTGATTGATCAGAGATTGATCTTCGCTGTATTTCTGCCAGAAACTGAACTGATTCTTTCTTTTTCGCATGTTTCCGGTTTTATCGAAATCCTATAGCCTGAGGTCATTTCATTCAGATGTCAGACGAGGTTTTTGGAATTAGTGGCTTCATTTATTGAGACAGGACATGACACCTAACAATCGTCTGTTCCTCTCCAGCCCAGCAGATGGCAGTGAGGCACTCCGTGAGCTGGTTTAACAAATCACGAGAAAACCCAAGAAGGTGAAGGAGGAACTTTTATTTTATTTTGCATGATGATGCTCTTATTTGAAATGTAGCTCAGAGCTCAGTCTGTTTCTGTGTTGAACACTGAAACTGAACATCTGTAAATAAGGATGATACAATGAATCAGTCTGTTTGTATCTGTGTTTCCTTCCTGTTAGAGTCCGACGATCAGGACAGGAGCAGGAAGTTTTCATTGTTTTAGGAAATAACTTATTAAAGATGAGTCGGACAGTGAGACAGACACAAGCAGCTGTGGTTTGATGACGATAAACAGCAGTTTGGAGTCGGTTCCTTATTAGAGGTAAAACAAAGGTTCAGACGGAGCTGAGCCTCTGAACACATCTCAACATGAGAGATTTTTCAGGGGAAATCCAGCGTGAAGGAAAGCCCTTAAACAGCTGGAGAGAGAAACAGAAATCTGACAGACACCAAACTTCAGGACGACATCAAGAGGACGAATGTCCCGAGCAAAATATCAAACATTAAAGAAAACACTGAATAAACACTCTCAGTTTCTCCTCTAATAGAAAAACAACTAAAAGGCTTTTCAGTTCATCGCCTGATCAGAATAAGAAGACACTTAATAAATATGAGGCCTCCACAGAGCAGGAAGCAGAGAGAGAGAGAACACCAGTCTGATCCCAGGTGGAGGTCATTCCAACACACAGAGGCCACTTCCTGTTTCTGTTGTCACTGAAGACGTTTCGAGTCCTGACAGAGGCTGTGCTGAAACTCACATGAAGACTGAAAGAGTTTGGTGACGATAGGTCTTGAAGCAGTCACTGCAAACAAACAAATGTTATTTAAGACGACTGGGTTCTTGTTCTGAGTCTGTTAGGGCCAAGCTTCCTGCGAGTTAGAGAGTCAGAAACACTGCAGGTCACAGAACTTCTTTATCCATAGAAAAATAAAAGATCATCAGAGTTTCACTCAGCTGCAGAGACTGACCATACTGCCCCTGTGAAGATTATCTGATCAACTAAACCTGGAAGGATCAGAAACTTGCTCACAGTTGATTTTCTGGAACCAGGCTGAAGCTGACTTCAGGAAACCAAACAGTTTGCAAGACTTTATCACCTTAAATAAAAATCTCACTCATAAAAACATTTAAGTGATTTAATCTAACCTGTCGGTCTCAGGTGAGGATCTGAACACTGGAGTTAAAAACAAGAAACTGAATGAGTTGTGAATGTTTAATGTTTAATCCTGATGAGTTGAACTAATTTAAACAGTGGAAACAGTAGAGTCTGTGGTATCAGCTGTGCTGAGGGGGGGTGGGGGGGTTATCGTTCCTGCTGAGCAGCTGAATCGTCTATTTTTAACCTCCAGCTCTTCATTCATATCAGCTCATGTCTGTCTCCACACGGCCTGCTGAACGGCATGCTGGGAGGACTGAGGGGTGGGGGTGGGGGGTTAAAACACTGTATCCATCCGCTGTCACCAACTGTCATCCAACAGGAAATAGTTCCAGATAAAACATGTTGGAGTATTTCTGCACTGTGGACAGAGCCAGGCTAGCTGTTTCCCCCTGCTCTCAGCATCTATGCTAAGCTAAGCTAACTGTGCCCTGAGAGAGCATCGTTCACTGAGAAACTTTCCTCTGAACACAAACAGGAAACAGCTGATCCTCAGTCAGAGAGCAGAGAGCTGTTCATCCTCCACAGCTTCACTAACGAGCTCGTTACTGATTTTAACCAATCAGAGCTCAGAGCTGACTCCGTCCTCTGTCCTGTACTGAAACTGCAGAGCTGCTGATCCTCTGAAAACCAAACACAGCAAAACAGAAAGTGACTGATCTGACCTTTGACCTCTGTTAATGACCTCATCTCTCTGAGTCTTCTTCTTCTGTGGTGGTTTAACGGCAGTAACTCCACCAGCTGGTCTCTGATCTGTTCCAACTTTATCAGAGTGAAACCACTTCACTTTACTCACTTCAGAATAACAATACAACCACTGATCAGTGACTCAGTTTTCACCGTGACTGATCCTGGTCCCAGTTTGTATCATATTTGGTTTTACTCTGTTGTTCTGACAGAAACCAACAGGACCTCACTGAGTCTGTGAACTCTCTGAGACTCTGTGACTCTTTCAGCTTCATCAACATTCTGCTTCAGCAGATTCTTCTGAATGTCTGAGTGTTTTTATCAGAGTCAGAGCAGCCTCCAACCTAACCTACAGCTCCAGTCTGTTCAAACCCTGACTGCTGTTAGCTTCTGTTAACTCCTGCTAGCGTCTGTTAGCTCCTGTTAGCTTCTGTTAGCTCCTGTTAGCATCTGAAAACCCCTGACTGCTGTTAGCTTCTGTTAACCCTCAGCCTTCGTTAACTCCCTGTTAGCTCCTGCTAGCATCTGAAAACCCCTGACTGCTGTTAGCTCTGTTAACCCTGTTAGCGCCTGCCAGCCCTGTTAGCATCTGAAACCCTGACCGCTGTTAGCTTCCTGTTAACCCTGTTAGCCGCCTGTTAGCTCCCGTTAGCAATCTGAAAACCCCTGACCGCTGTTAGCTTCTGTTAACCCTGCTAGCTCGTTAGCTCCCAAATAGCTCCTGTTAGCATCTGAAAACCCCTGACTGCTGTTAGCTTCTGTTAACGCCTGTTAGCGTCTGTTAGCTCCTGTTAGCATCTGAAAACCCCTGACTGCTGTTAGCTTCTGTTAACTCCTGTTAGCATCTGCTAGTTTATGTTAGCATCATTAACCTAGGGGTTCACTCACCCCCCCCCCCCCCCCCCCACTCTGCACTAAAACTATTAAATCAAACAGAAATGCCAAAAATAATGTTTCACTGTTGTCAACAATAATATTAAAGCCACAGGAATGGTAAATGGACTGCAGGGTTTTTCCAGTCATATTAAACCACTCTAACACACACACACACTGTTGAGACAGAGGGGCAGTTGTGGGGGGGTTCAGCACACAGACTGGAGGAGCCGGATCGACCCACTCCACCTCCTGAACCACAGAATCCAGACTGAGTCCTGAGACCAACAGGGTCAGAACAGAGTCCTCAGATCAGACAGGCTCGTCTTTATGTTTACTGCAGGGCTTCATCAGGGTTTACTGTTGTTAAGCTTTTATTTTGTTTTCAGGCTTTTATTTTGTGTCCAGGCTTTTATTTTGTCAGGTCTGTATTTCCTCCACATTTGTTAATAAGTAGAAACTACGACGAGTGTTTTACAGAGTGAGAACGAGCTGCTGAGCTGTTTGTATCATTGGATTATTCTGCAAACAGCATCACATGACACACACACACACACACACACACACACACACACACACACACACAGCTTTTTCTCACCCATTGATGCTAAACATGGAAACATCATGTGACCTGTCTGACCTCAGCTCCACCAGAGAATTAGATTGAGTCTAATGTGATAAACTGTGTCTCACACATTAAACAACCTCCAAACCCCCAAAGACCTGGACCTGAACCTGAACCTGAACCTGGACCTGAACCTGAACCTAGACCTGGACCAGACTCTGTGTGTTTTGGACTAACTGAAGAAAAGTTCTCACGTTTTATAAACCTGAACTTTACGTCCCCCGTCAGAAAACTCCTCTACACACGACACGAGGCGCTCTGAGTGGAAACAGAGTGGACTCACCTGTCCTGCAGGTGGAGCTGCTGCTGAGTGGGGGGGTCAGGTGGTAGGAGAACCTCATGGTGCTGAACTGACTGGAGAAGGAGGCGGGAGGAGGAGGAGGGGGAGGAGGAGGGAGGCTGAACCCGAGCAGGGCGCTGCGAGGACGGTTCAGCTGCATCCCGACACCTGCACAGGTACGTCAGTCCACACCTGCGCAGGTCTGAGGTCAGTGTGGAGCAGAGGTCTGACTCAGTCTTTGTTTCAGTTCATGTTTCCTCAGTTTGAATCAGTGTGGATCAGTTTGGTTGGAGCCATGTGGAGGTCTCCCCCTCCTTCATCCTCCCCCTCTCTCTCCCATCCTCTCCTCCTCTTCTTCTTTTCTTTGTCACTCTTTACTGAACCCAAACCGAACAGGTCGTCTCGCCTCCATCTCCGTCCGGCGCCTCCTCTCTGACCTCCTCAGGATCCTCAGGAATCCGCTCCCGCAGTAAAAACCAGCTCCAGATCTGCTGCTGCTCGGCTGCTTCAGTTTCCTGTTGCTCACACTGACCTCAGATCAGATCTGTGGACGCTCAGAGAAGTGAAAAATAACTTTCACAGATGAAACCTGATCCAGAGCTGATCCCTCTCATTAAATCAGACTCTCTTCTTCTTCTCCTCCTCTCTCTGGAGTTTGCTCCTGAAGAAGTTTTAATCCTCGATGTGCAGACTCAGCTCCTCCTACACCTCCGCCTTCACTTCTCCTTCAGCTCCTCTCTTTTCCTGATTCCTCCTCCTGCTGCTGCTTCACTTTCACTCGTCTGCAGATTCTCTCTTTCATTCCAGCGTCAGTTTCTCACAACAGACGCTCTGTCGTCTCGCTCTCTTTTGTGTGAAAGTCTGATCTGAGCTGCAGACCGACACCACAGCTCCTCCTCCTCCGTCCAGACATCTGATCCCAGACCAGCTCCCCCTCCTCCTCCCTCTCTCTCTCTCTCTGTGGTCTGTTTCTCATTTTCTCTCCGTCTTTTTTTGTTTTCTGAGGCTGAAATTTGAAGCAAAAGGAAAACTTTTCCTCCGTCAGACTCAGACTCAGAGTCCAGCAGATTCTCCTCCATGTGAGAGTTTTTACTTTGATTTAAAGCAGCACTGAGGAACTTTTCCTGAACAGCAGCGTCGCCCCCTGCAGACACAGCTGCTCATTACATGGACAGAGAATCAGCTGCTGTGTCTGTGACAGACACAGATGTTTCCTGGATCTCAGAGGTGAACTCTGGTGTTTAACTGGTCTACAGTTCAGTGTGACTCTGAACCCTCTGGGTCTGATTCTGTCACTCAGTCAGAGGGAGATCGAACCTGAACAACCACAGTTACACAGAGAAACAACAGGTGTTCAGACAGAGGCTCTGTTCTCCCTGATCCACTGAACCATCACAGTCTGAAGCTCAGATTAATGTAGTTTTCAGTGTGTCACATTTACAGGGATCAACTGGCAGAAAAGTTGTGACAGTAAAAATGAGTCACTCATTCAACAGACATTTGTATGTTTTTATGTGATCATCACTGTGTTTTCCTCCACTTAGAATGACGCATTGACATCTACAGAGGGAGCGGGTCCTCTTCATGGAGTCCACCATGTTTCTACAGGAGCCCAGAACAGACAAACTGAACAGTGGCCTTGCATTTTTTCACTGATGCTGCAGTTTGTGTCCAGAAGACGACGAAGTGGAAGAAAGAGACATCAAATATGAAGCTAACGATGCTGTGATTCTGTTTCCTGTGACTCTGCTGCTGCTTCCCTTCAGGATGAATAAAGTTCTGTCTGATCTTATAAAAACAAACCTCCTTGTTAACAGACTAACTGATGCAGTAGTTGGTGAGATTTTTTCCCATGACAGCCACCATAGACTCTACAACACGCTCAGAGAAGGAGAGCTCAAGGAACAGGTTTCCAGTCGGCTACAGTCTGAGTTTTCACCACTAGATGTCACTAAATCCTCCACGCTGCTGCTTTAAGAGGTCAGCCTGTGGTCTTAGCTCCGCCCCTGCCAGGTGACGACAGGTTGGGTTTGTTTTTCAGTGATTTCTATCCTCCACAGACGGGTGGAGTTAAAGTGTCTCAGTGACGTGGGGTGTGTTTGATTTGTGCGTCATGAACACGTTTCTCTGGTTAAAACTCTTTATTGATACAAACAGTGTTTAAAAGGTGGAGGTCTGACTGTGGATCAGGGTGGAGTCTGGGTGGAGTCAGTGAGTCTCTGATCGTCGGCTCCTCAGGCTGTACCGAGGCTGAACGTCAGGAGGACGATGAAGGAGCATACAGGAGAGAGGAGAGCAGAGGGCAGAGGTCAGAGGTCGTGCAGGTTACATCTGTTTTAAAGTCCTAATCCTGGTTTTTTTGTGACGCCTGTTACCATGGTAACATCGTCTCTTGATTTGCTGCCAACAGGAAACTGAGCTCAGACAACAAGGAAATGCTGATGACATCATCATGTCACATGACCACCTGCTTTCATCACTTCCTGTGAAAACCCTGAGCATGATGGATCCAAGGCTGGAGCTCAATCAGAGTCCTCCAGGTGAGACCAGGTGAGACCGGGATTTAACGTCTGTTTGAACGTCTCTGTCTCACCTGAGCTCTCAGATTAACCTGCTCTGGTTTAACTCAGGTTCTCAGGTGAGGTCACTGAGCTGGAGTTAAAGTGACAGAGGTTCAGGTGTGTGTCAGCTGACTCTGTGTGTAGTTTAATGACTCGTTGGTTTCTGAATGTCAAACTGAGACTGTGGACAGAGTCAGGGAGGTTCATCAGTAAAGTGCTGTTGTCACATGACCTCTGGATTCTCCCTGTTACAGCTGACATCACTGAGTTACCTCTGTACAGGTGTCAGTTTACCTGAGGAACTTCACTGTCTCAGTTTAAATCATCTGAACTTAATGTTACAGGTTTTAAATAAAGTTATTATTATTAACACACAGACGATCAATAAGCTATAATCAGATGTGATCTACCTGTTTGTCCTCCACCAGGACGCTGTAGACCAGAGGGGAGGAGGAGGAAGAGGAGCGACGAGGACGCCTGCCTGCACTCACTGAGGCATCGTGGGTAGTGTACGTCAGCAGGGCAGAGTCAGCTGATCTGAGGAGAGAGTCAGAGCTCCGACCTGCAACACACACACACATCTCAGAGGTTAAAATCTGAACAAAGTGATTCAGACATTTTTCATTCAAACCTCCATCTGTGATGTCAGAGTTCACCAGCAGAGGGCGGAGAGGAGGACAGGACTGATCAGCTGATCACGAGTCTGAACCCTGATCCAGAGTGAGACAGGTGAGACAGGTACTGACCGGTGTGTGAGAGGTGAGACAGGTGTGAGTTGTCTGTGGTCAGAGACAATGACGTGCTGCTCTCCTCCTCCTCCTCCTTCTCCTCTTGTGCTTTTTCCTCCTGTCTCCTCCTCAGCGCCTCCTCTCTTCTTCTTCTGCTCTCTGATCTCTGGAAGTCATGTGACAGGTCAGGTGACCTCAGGTCAGGTGACCTCAGGTCAGGTGACCTCAGGTCAGGTGACCTCAGGTCAGGTGACGTCTGTCCTCTGTGGTTGTTGTTCTCACCTTCACCTGAAGCCGACTCTCCTCCGTCGTCTTCCTCCGTCTCTCTGTTAAACTCTCTGCAGACACAGAATTGACCAATCAGCTGCAGTTCCAGGTGCCACTGTGATGTCACACAGACGGGACTCACCTGCGTGCTGCAGCGTCTCCTGCAGGCTGCGCTGCGTCTCTCTGAGCTGCTGCAGCACCTGCAGACTCTGCTGCACTGGGTCTCTGTACCGCATGCACACACACACCAGGACACACACGCCCACACACACCATGAGCCGCCGCAGCGCGCCGACGTACGCCGCCACCAGCTCCTGACGACAGGAAACGACAGGTCAACACCTGAGGAAACCACGGCAACTGACAACTGAGGCACAGGTGATGATGTCAGCATGAGGTGGTGATGATGTCACTGACCATGTGCTGGTGCTCAGGATGATCAGAGCTCGTCACAAACTGGAAGATCTTCCTCTCCAGGTAGAAATTCAGACACACCAAACCCAACAACACCAACCTGTACACACACATTAATCAGATACAGGCTGCTGTGACTCTGTGTGTGTGTGTGTGTGGGGGGGTTTACCTGGCTCTGGAGGAGCGCTGGGTGGAGGTGAGGAGGAAGGCGGTGCAGAGAGCTGCAGCGTTGTAGCAGCAGGAGCTCAGGCTGTGAGTCTCCATCAGCAGGAAACTCTGCAGGAAGGAAACTCTGTTAAAGAGCTCAGACAGCGCCACCTGCTGCTCCCTGGAGACACTGCTGAGCTCCGAGAACACCGCGCGCAGGCCTGAGACAGACGGGTGGAGACAGAGAGACAGGCTGAATATTTTACCCTGTGCTGAGTCTGTCAGGCTGTAGGGTTTCTGAAGGTGAGTGTCGGTGTGTATTTCACCCTGAGTGGAGTCTCTCAGGGTGACTCTCAGCTCCTCTCCGTTGGTCAGAATCTCCTGCTGAGCCTGTAAGGCAGCACTCTGGGCTTCAATTAGATCCTCAGCCATCTGCCTGGTGGACTGAAGCTGCTCCACCACACCTGCTGAGCTCTCCGTCAACCTGAGACACAACCAGACAGGGTCACCTGTGTCACCTGTGTCACCTGTGTCACCTGTGCTCAGCTCACCTGTACATGGTATTTTCAGCACGGCTCTGCCAGGCCTCAGACTGCAGGAAGTGACAGATGGAGTGTGTGTGGGTGTAGAACTCGGTGTAGGTGTTAAAGGCCACAGCGTCCATCCCACCTGTACACCTGCTGACCTCTGACCCCTCAGGGCATGATGGGAAATCTCTACCTGAGCTGACAGAGACAGACACCAGATTTGACCTGAGATCAGCATCAGACCAGCTGCTGAGAGTAATCCATTACTGCAGGAAAAGTACCAGATCAACTGAATCAACTAAGAATCTGTTACAGGTAAAAGTACTACTCGAGTACTTTCTGTAGTTACAGTATCACAGTAAAAGTACTCAGAGCTGCAGCTTATACTCAAACATTGGAGTTTATTGTGTGTGTACCAGAGTACTTAGTACTTAGTTACTTTGATACAGGACGTTACAGGAGGCCTGACGTGAAGGTGACGCAGCTCAGTGACCTGCTGTCCTCGGGTCAAACTCGGTGTTTTACCTGCTCAGGTGACAGTGTGTGAACCTCAGCGCGATCCGGCTCTGGCTCTCCGCCGTCAGGTCCTTACAGCGCGTGTCCAGGTGCTCCAGTGCTCGCGCCCAGCAACCTCCGTACCTGGGCTGGGAGGCGAGGGTCTGCACGCGCCACAGCTCCATCCTGCCGCGCTCTGAGTCCGGACCGGGACCGGGACCGGGGGAGGAGGAAGAGGAGGAGAGTCCGAACAGCAGCAGCAGCAGCGCGGACACACAAGCCGCCATCTTCACCTGTTCTGCTCAGCCAATCACAGAGCCGGATTTTCAGCCGGTCAGAGGTCATCGAGAGGTCACGTGTCACGGGTCTGTGATTGATCAGAGTAGATTGATCTTCGCTGTATTTTCATGTTGTGAAACTGAATCTGATTCTTTCTTTTTTCGCATGTTTCCGGTTTTATCGAAACTTCGGCAGCTCTGAGGTCACTTCCTGTCTGTGACGTCAGACGAGGTTTTTGAATTAGTGGCTTCATTTATTGAGACAGGACATGACACCTAACAATCGTCTGTTCCCCTCTCCAGCCCAGCAGATGGCAGTGAGGCACCTGTGAGCTGGTTTAACAACCGCCCGAGAAAACCCGAAGAAGAAGAAGGAGGAACTTTTCATTTTATTTTGCATGATGATGCTCTTATTCTGAAATGTAGCTCAGAGCTCAGTCTGTTTCCTGTGTTGAACACTGAAACTGAACATCTGTAAATATGATGATACAATGAATCAGTCTGTTTGTAATCTGTGTTTCCTTCCTGTTAGAGTCCGACGATCAGGACAGGAGCAGGAAGTTTTCAGCTGTTTTAGGAAATAACTTATTAAAGATGAGTCGGACAGTGAGACAGACACAAGCAGCTGTGGTTTGACAGACGACAGATGAACAGCAGTTTGGAGTCGGTCTTTATTAGAGGTAAACAAAGGTTCAGACGGAGCTGAGCCTCTGAACACATCTCAACATGTGAGGAGATTTTCAGGGGAAATCCAGGCGTGAAGTTGAAAAGCCCTTAAACAGCTGGAGAGAGAAACAGAAATCTGACAGACACCAAACTTCAGACGAGACACGAAGAGGACGAGTCCCGATAAAAAATATCAAACATTAAAAAAGAAAACACTGAACAAACACTCAGTTTCTCCTCGAATAGAAAACAACTAAAAGGCTTTTCAGTTCATCGTCTGATCAGAATAAGAAGACACGATCATTAAATATGAGAAAGGTTTTCCTCCACAGAGCAGGAAGCAGAGAGGAGAGAGAACACCAGTCTGATCCCAGGTGGAGGTCAGTCTCCAACACACAGAGGCCACTTCCTGTTTCTGTTGTTCACTGAAGACGTTTCGAGTCCTGACAGAGGCTGTGCTGAAAACTCTCACATGAAGACTGAAAGAGTTTGGTGACGACAGGGTCTGAAGCAGTCACTGCAAACAAACATCAAATGTTATTTAAGACGATCAGTTCTGTTCTGAGTCTGAAAGAAAAGCTGCTTCCTGCGGAGTTAGAGTCAGAAACACTGCAGGTCACAGAACTTTACTCCGACAGAAAAAATAAAAACATCATCAGAGTTCTACTCAGCTGCAGAGACTGACCATGTTTCCTCGGCTCAGAGCTCAGACGGTCACAGCTGCAGCCAAGACTCAAGATGTGTTCATGGTCTCTTTCAGCAGGAGTTTTTGCTGCTGACAGTGTTTACATGTTGAGTTTTAATATCAGACCTCGTCACCTGTGTCCTGAGCTGTTGAACACCTGTAGATGTAAATACCAGGAGACAGAAGCTGAAACTCTGAACTCTGATCTGAAACCTCAACGTCTTCAGGGAACAACAGAAACAGGAAGTGACCTCGTGTTCCAGTAGTTTTAGAGGAAACTGTTCAGTGAACAAAGAACGTCTGAAAACAAACTGAAACTGGAGAAACATCGGAGTGAAAACTGCGATTGGACATTTTAACATTTTCAGTTCTGCAATTTCAAAACTGTAAATTCCAGAATCTGAACAGTAACAGAGGTGCATTGTGGGTATACTGTGATCCCATGGAGCCCAGCGACCTGGACCTGGACCTGGACCTGGACCTGCTGTGGCGTCAAACTCTTGAGTCTCTTGAGTCAGGAAGCGTCACCATGACAACTTGTATTGTTTTTCCATGAGTTCCTTTCTTCTTTTATCTTTCGTCAGTTCTTCTAGATGTTCTGTCAGTCAAACCCTGACAGGCTCAAACATCTTCTCTCAGTTCCTCTCTCTCGTCCCTGATTGGTCCAGATCAGAATGATGTCACACAGGTCATCTCGTCGGCCAGCTCGTCCTCGTCCCGTCCTGTCCTGATTGGCTCCTCGTCGCTGTAGAGCGCGGCAGGGTCGGCGGCGGCGTTGCTGAGGAAGCTGTGGCTCCCGGAGCCGAGCAGGTCGCTGGCGGCCGACTCCATCTCGTCCACAGTCATGTGACATGCGTCGGCGATCTCCCGCTTTGCAAACGCCACAAACTTGGGATCCCGAGCGTAAAGACCGAGACCCTCGGAGATTAGGACCTGCAGAGAGAGGAAGGATCAGTGATCGCGGTCTGACACCGATCAATATCAGCGATCGATCGTGTCCTCACCGCCTCCACCAGGCTGTCGGCCGACCCTCGCTTCTCTGTGAACTGAGCTCCGAGCTGCGAGGGCACTCTGAGGGTGGTGTAGGCTCTGTACGGCGGCGGCGGCGCTGATGGAGAACACAGAGAACAGGTGAGACCGACACCTCCACAACGTCCTGACAAAACCTCCATCAAACCACGTCTCACCCTCCTACCTGATGTCCCTGCGGGGCCACCGTACCAGGCCGGTCTGGGCGTCGCCCCCGTCACACTGACACCTGATGATGACAAACGACAACACAGCAGGTGAGGTTCAGTCACATGTTCACACCTTCACCAGGTAAAGTCCAGCCTCCTCACCTCTTCCTGCTCCTCCCTTCTTCCCCTCACCCCCAGGTCCTCCTCCTCCTCCCCCCCAGGGCGGGCTGCCTTCCTCCTCCACCAGGATGAGAGGAGCGTAGAGGAGGCGTCCGCGGCGAGGACACGGGTTCGCCCAGGACGCCGAGGAGGCTGCCGAGGAGCGACCGGAGGAGTGACGAGAGTTGTAACTGCTGAACATCTGGGGGGGGGGGGGAGGGAGGGGGAGGAGAGGGGGACAGTTATATACTGGTGTACAGGTGTGTGTTACCTGTGTGGAGTGTTGTACAGGTGTGTGTGTTACCTGTGGGCGTGTGCAGCGTGGCGGTGAGGTGGGGTGGTACGTCCCGGGGATCGGCAGGTCGTCACTGCTGCCCTGTCTCCTCAGACACTGGATGTTAAAGGACGGTTTCCGACCTGACGGATGACAACAAAACAAACGCACCCGCACGGCTGTCAGTGATGATGTCACAGCGAGAGTCTGCTCAGGTGTGTTTGACTCAGGTAAGATCAAAGTTCACCTGTTTATCCTGTATAACCTGGGAGGATTGTGGGATATCGTCTCACCTGTGGGCGTGGCAGGAAGTAGGCGTCTCCGGGTCGTCCTCCTTCCCTCGCTGTAGCCGTTACCATAGCTACTGTTGTTGGGGGCGTGGCCATCGTAATGGTCTCTGTACAGAGGAGGCTCGTCGGGATAATGTCTGAAAACACAGACAGGTTTTAACAAACACACACCTATCCACCTGTTACCTGTATGTTACCTGTGTGTCAGTGTACCTGTGTGTTACCTGTGTGTTACCTGTGTGTCAGCGTACCTGTGTGTCAGTGTACCTGTGTGTTACCTGTGTGTTACCTGTGTGTCAGCGTACCTGTGTGTCAGTGTACCTGTGTGTTACCTGTGTGTCAGCGTACCTGTGTGTTACCTGTGTGTCAGCGTACCTGTGTGTTACCTGTGTGTCAGCGTACCTGTGTGTTACCTGTGTGTCAGTGTACCTGTGTGTTACCTGTGTGTTACCTGTATGTCAGCGTACCTGTGTGTTACCTGTGTGTCAGCGTACCTGTCTCTGGAGGTGATGCTGTCGTTGTCTTCCTCTCTGCTGTAGTAACCCTGCTCTCCATACGCCTCCATGTCCCCGTTCCTCCAGTATCTGTCCCTTGAGTCCCTCCTGCAGAACAGGGAGAGTGTGATTGGCTGAAGCACCTGTCAATCAAGACAAACTGGAACCCAAACAGCCTGAACACCTTCTTATTAAATCATTAGTATCCAGAGAACTGAACCTGTAAACACTTGGTGGACGTTAGAGGAACTGCAGGGAGACACACTGAGGATGGTTCAGAGCTTAATGTTTGTTCACCGCCTCAAAACAATGTTTGATGTCTGAAGGACGACGGCATGTCCTCCATGTTTGTGTGTAGTACGTTAGCCTGTCCTCCATGTTTGTGTGTAGTACGTTAGCATGTCCTCCATGTTTGTGTGTAGTACGTTAGCATGTCCTCCATGTTTGTGTGTAGTACGTTAGCCTGTCCTCCATGTTTGTGTGTAGTACGTTAGCCTGTCCTCCATGTTTGTGTGTAGTACGTTAGCCTACCCTCCATGTTTGTAGTATGAAGGTCTCTTGTGGGCGTGGTCCAGCAGGCCATTCTTCATTGACGGGCGGCGGTGATGATGATGATTGACAGATGACCTCATGTTGTCTCCATGGTGAAGGTGTTCATCATGTTCGCTGCCATTTGGCATCTTGGTGAGAGAACCCACCCGGTGGATCAGACCTCCGTTAGACACACCTCCGTCACCGACAACACCACCGGGACCTGCAGACAGACGACAGGGTGTGGGCAGATTTAACTTCCTTTTTCTATTTTAAATGGAATAGACGTAAAGTTAAATAATCTCTCCCGACCGTCCTGCCAGCATTTCACCAGCTTCAAACGTCTAATCTGACACATTAATCTTAATCTGCTGTGACCATATTAACTTGATAATGTCACATGATGTCATGTTACCAGTGGGCGTGGTCAGGATGGAGCCTCGTCGATCTTTCTCTGGTCCAAACCCGTTTTCACCCTGCACACCCACAGAACCAGACACTGTTTAATCAAAGTCCCAGGCCGCCTGTGACCTTTGACCTCACAGGTATTTACTGTGTGTTGATAAAGACCTTGTACGCAGCGTTCTCCTCCAGCTCTTCGTCCTCCATCATGACCTCCTCCTCCTCCTCCAGGTCCTCATTCAGAGCCAGACGCATCTCTGGACCCAGATCCTGCAGAGTCTTCAGACCAGCTTTACACAGCTACAAACACACACATTAAAACATGAATACACACACGGTTTTATCATTACAGCAGACAGACAGAGAGAGAGACAGAGACAGAGACAGAGAGACAGAGAGAGAGAGACAGAGAGACAGAGACAGAGACAGAGAGAGAGAGAGAGAGAGACAGAGAGAGAGACAGAGAGAGACAGAGAGACAGAGAGAGAGAGACAGAGAGACAGAGACAGAGAGAGAGAGAGAGAGACAGAGAGACAGAGAGAGAGAGACAGAGAGACAGAGAGAGACAGAGACAGAGACAGAGAGAGAGAGACAGAGACAGAGACAGAGAGAGACAGAGAGAGAGAGAGAGAGACAGAGAGAGACAGAGAGAGAGAGAGAGAGAGACAGAGAGACAGAGACAGAGAGAGAGAGAGAGAGACAGAGAGAGAGAGAGACAGAGAGAGAGAGAGAGAGACAGAGAGAGAGAGACAGAGACAGAGAGAGAGACAGAGACCTGTACAGCAGACGGGTTGGTGGAGTCGGACTCTCCGGTCAGATCTCCTTTCTCTTTCCTCTTCCTGAACTTCCTGAAGTAATCCTGGATCAGGAAAGTCGCGTAAAACTTCCCAACTGTCAC
The DNA here is from genome assembly GCA_033238685.1 of Lates japonicus. Classification (NCBI taxonomy): domain Eukaryota; kingdom Metazoa; phylum Chordata; class Actinopteri; family Centropomidae; genus Lates; species Lates japonicus. Next base: position 25,793 of record BRZM01000171.1, on the reverse strand, counting down.
TTCCTCCTCTGCAGAAGGAAACAAAGGTCAGTCTGTGGCATCCACAGCAGCAGTATCAGTAGTACTTGCAGTAGTATCAGAATCAGAATCAGACTTTATTGCCAAGTAAGTTTGCACATACAAGGAATTTGTCTTGGTATATTGGTGCTAAAGAACTGTGATAGTAAAAGAAAAGAGCGAAGAGCAAGAAGCATATTTACAATGAGCATAAATATACATAATTAAAAAGTAAAGTGTAGAGTGCAAATGTTAGAAGGTGGCAGTGATTGATTGATGTGCGTTAATGTAACGCATAGGGGTGTGTGTAGTACCTGCAGCAGTATCAGTAGTACTTACAGTACTTGCGGTAGTATCAGTACCTTCGTGTGGTGGTATGACCTCGTCCAATAGTTTTGGTTTCATTCTCTTCCAGATCTTCTTGATGATCACCCTCAGCTCCTCGTTCTCCTGGTCAGGGTTACCTAGCAACAGATATAAATTATGATAATGCTGCGTTCATGTTCACACCAAAAACTTTATCGTCCCATCAGGGAAAGAATGCACATTTTTACCTTCAGTCTTGATCTTGAGGGCGGTGCGAACCAGAGCGAAGAGCGTGGCATTAAAGGTCACCATCCCATCAGAGTTCAGAGGCATGTTCATCGCCACCAGACGCTGGCACACAGGAGGAGGGGGGAGGGGTAAATGAAGACCTGAGCTGCTAGCACCATGACATTACAACATTACAGACTCAGAGAGGCAGAGGACCCAGAGTGGAGCCCTGTGGGACACCAGCAGCATGGTTTACCTTACAGGCCACTCTGTGAGGACAGAGCTTCCCAAAGCCCAGAGGAGGCTGAATCCTCCTGAGCAGAGCCACAACATCCAGGTGTTTTATACGACCCCTTAATGAAGAGAGTGCAACACAATCAAATATAATACAGTACGTTTCAATACAATAAAATACAACTAAGTCAGCTGAGCCTCAATGTCCAGGTGTTGTCTTTGGTCAGAAGATGCTGATCTCAGGTAGGTCAGTGTGATAACAGTGGACACTAAAACAACACTGAACAGAGTCACTTGGGACTGATCCTAAAATAAGGAGTAAGTTAGCATGTTATAGCGCCTTCCTGTTTCACAAGTCCCAAGATCAGTGTGTTTCTGGTTCGTGCTCTGAAATAAGGTCTGTGGTTTAACACAGCTCAAGACATTTTCAGGTTTTATTCTCCGACATAAAATGGGTCAGTAAAATCCCCACTCCTGATGTTTGGAGCTTTTACGTGTCTTAAAAAGGCGGTTGCTAGCAGGCTAATGAGCCTCTCTCTCTCTCTCTCTCTCACCAATCTGTCACCATCTACATCTGTCTAGCACGTGGTGTCACCGCAGGCAGCTCTTCATGCTGCTGAACGAAAAACAAGGATGAAGAGTTTGATTACCGCTTCGAGTCCAGTGTGGACAACACGATTATATTCTGTTTGCAACATCATCCTCTGTAAAATACTTTGGATGTGGTGAAGAAGGACATTTAATCAAGACCTGTCCTAATCGTGTGAGCTAAATGAACAATGTGAGGTGGAAGGGGCAGGTGAGGCCAGGTGGGTTGGACAAGGCAGGTAAAGGCAACAGATTGATTGGCTATTGGCCAGGGGCAGGTCAAAGCGAGGTGCTGCCAGAGGAGACAGAGCAGCTCTGTCTGACAGCAGTGAGGCAATTAGAATTATTAATCTGACAGCGGTGACCAACATCTCACACTCAACCGGACTGCTGCTCAGGTTTATCCTAGATACACCTCCAAGTCCTTTCTGCAGCAGACTAGGGATGAAGGAACCCTAATGCTAGAACAGTGCTTCCTGACATACAGGGGTTTCTATAGAAGTCAGACAGATATGTCATCAAACACAGGTCAGGCTGACAGACCAGGAAATATTCAGACTGAAAAAACTGATCATTAAAGTCAGGAAACAACTCGTCTCTTAACGATGATGAAGAACAGATTTTACTTTTTATTTATTTCTTTGATTGTTTTTAGTCTTGTTCTTAACATCTTCATCATATGGATAATGTTTAAAGTAGGCAGTCTGAATATTAATGGTGCCAGAAGAATCACATTAAGAACGGTAGTGTTTGATAGGCTAAAGATGAAACACATTGATGTTCTACAAGAAACACAGTGATGTTGGGGCAGGCCGACTGGAGCAGAGATGGGAAGGAGAGTGATTTTGAGCCATAACACCACCCTCAGTGGAGGGTGGGCTTCCCTGTTCTCTGGGTTTACTCCAGCCTCTCAGGTCAGGCCTGTTGTGGAGGAGGTGCCTTTGGCAGGCTGGTTTGAACACTTGTTTAATGTGGTTTATCAACATTTAATATCCAAACAGCTGACACAGAGATCATCATCACTGTGGGACTGTATAATTTGTTGCTCAACTTTATCTGATCCTGATCAGCTCCACCTGAGGAGGGAGCACACCAGGCTAGGTTTACAAGTTCCTCTGGTGTTTGGTTTATCAGTGCCTCCTCCTGGAGGACTCACCCTGAGTTACATGTAGTCACAGAGAGACACAGAGTCTTAAATCTGATCTAGTTTATATGAATATAGAAACTTCATGTGACAATGACAATAATGCATCATTCCATATTCAGTCATTGAGCAATGAAATCACAGGTGGAAATACAGCCCCAGGATAAACTGCGCTACTCCTCCAGCCAGCAGGGAGGGCTGCAGCCTGGGCTCAGACGGTGTGTTATTGTGTGTTGTGTGTGTCATGCTTGGCCTCAGGTCATGCTCGGACGGATCCTCTTAGGCTCGATCGGAATTGATGTCAGTTCCCCAGGAATCGACCAGTCAGGTGTCCGGATGGTCAAGAGGTTGATCACGTGATTGAGCGACAGACAGTGATCTGGGCAGAGGGCTGAGATCAAGGTGTGTGTGGGCCGTGTGTGTGTGTGTGTGTGTGTGTGTGTGTGTGTGTGTGTTCCACAATGACAGGCTGGCATGGAAGAAGCTGAGGTGGAGTGGCAGTGTGGGGTTGCTGCATGGCTGAACTCTTCTCCTGGTTCATGGTCTGACTCAGGGTCTGGCGTTTACCTGGGAGGCTGGCCAACATGATCTCCTGCCACGCCTCACCTGTGGCACACCTGCACACAGACACAGAGAACAGGTGAGGTGACCAGTACACACAAGTTTAAGAGACAAGGAAGGAAACGAGAGAGCAGAGGAGAGGAGGAGGAGGAGGAGGAGAGGAGGAGGAGAGGAGGAGGAGAGGAGAGGAGGAGAGGAGGAGGAGGGAGAGGGAGAGGAGGAGAGGAGGGAGAGGGAGGAGGAGAGGAGGAGGAGGAGGGGAGGAGGGGAGAGGAGAGAGGGAGGAGGGAGGAGGAGAGGAGAGGAGAGGAGAGGGAGAGAGGAGGAGAGGGAGGAGGGAGAGGAGGAGAGGGAGGAGGAGGAGAGGGAGGAGAGGGGAGGAGGGAGAGAGGAGAGGAGAGGAGAGAGAGGAGGAGAGGAGGAGAGGAGAGGAGGAGGGAGAGGAGAGAGGAGGAGGAGGAGGAGAGGAGAGGAGGAGAGGAGGAGAGGAGGGAGAGAGAGAGGAGAGGAGAGGAGAGGAGGAGAGGAGGAGGAGGAGAGGAGGAGAGGAGAGGAGGGAGAGAGGAGGAGGAGGAGGAGGAGAGGAGGAGGAGGAGAGGGAGAGGAGGAGGAGGAGAGGAGAGGAGGAGGAGGGGAGGAGAGAGGGAGGAGAGGAGGAGGGAGGAGGAGAGGAGGAGGCGGAGGAGGAGGAGGAGGAGGGAGGAGGAGGAGGAGATAAGGGAGGAGGAGAGGAGGAGGAGAGGAGGAGGAGGGAGGGAGGAGAGGGGAGAGAGGAGAGAGGGAGAGGAGGAGAGGAGAGGAGGAGGAGAGGAGGAGGAGAGGAGAGGGAGGAGGAGAGGGAGGAGAGGAGAGAGGGAGGAGGAGGAGATGAGGAGGAGGAGAGGAGAGAGGAGGAGGAGGAGAGGAGGAGGAGGAGATGAGGAGAGGAGAGAGGAGGAGAGGAGGAGGAGAGGAGGAGGAGGAGAGGAGAGGAGGAGAGGAGGAGGAGGAGGAGGAGGAGGAGAGGAGAGGAGGAGGAGGAGAGGAGGAGGGAGGAGGAGGGAGGAGGAGAGGAGAGAGGAGGAGGAGGAGAGGAGAGGAGGAGGAGAGGGAGGAGGGAGAGGAGGAGGAGGAGGGGAGAGGAGGAGGAGGAGGAGGAGGAGAGGAGGGAGGAGGAGGAGGGAGGGAGGAGGAGAGGAGGAGGGAGGAGAGAGGAGGAGAGGAGAGGAGGAGGAGGGAGAGGAGGAGAGGAGGAGGAGGAGGAGGAGAGGGAGGGAGGAGAGAGGAGAGAGGGAGGAGGGAGAGGAGGAGGAGAGAGAGGAGGAGGAGGAGGGAGAGAGGAGAGAGGAGGGAGAGAGGAGGAGAGGAGGAGAGAGGAGGGAGAGGAGGAGAGAGAGGAGAGGAGGAGAGGAGGAGGAGGGAGAGGAGAGGAGAGGAGGAGAGGAGGAGGAGGAGAGGAGGAGAGGAGAGGAGGAGAGGAGGAGGGAGAGAGGAGGAGAGGAGGAGAGGAGGAGAGAGGGAGGAGGGAGGAGGAGGGAGAGGAGGAGAGGAGGGAGAGGAGAGGGAGGAGGAGGAGAGAGGGAGGAGAGGGGAGGAGAGGAGGGAGGAGGAGAGGGAGAGAGGAGGAGAGGGAGGAGGAGAGGAGGAGGAGGAGGAGGAGAGGAGAGGAGAGGAGGGAGAGGAGAGGAGAGGAGAGGAGGAGGAGAGGAGGAGAGGAGAGAGGAGAGGAGAGGAGGAGAGGGAGAGGGAGAGGCGGAGGAGAGGAGAGGAGAGGAGAGAGGAGGAGAGGAGGAGGAGGGGAGAGGAGGAGGAGGAGAGGAGGAGGGAGAGGAGGAGGAGGAGGAGAGGAGAGATGAGGGGAGAGGAGAGGAGGAGGAGAAGGAGGAGGAGAGGAGGAGGAGGAGAGGAGGAGGAGGAGAGAGGAGGAGGAGGAGGAGAGGGAGAGGAGGAGGAGAGGGAGGAGGGAGGGAGAGGAGGAGGGAGGAGGAGGAGAGAGGGAGGGAGAGGAGGAGGAGATGAGGAGAGGAGAGGAGGAGGGAGGAGAGGAGGAGGGAGAGAGGAGGAGAGGAGGAGATGAGGGAGGAGGAGGAGGAGGAGGAGGAGGGAGGAGGAGGGAGGAGGAGAGGAGAGGGAGGAGGAGGAGGAGGAGGAGGAGAGGAGGAAGGAGGAGAGGGAGGAAGGAGGAGGAGAGAGGAGGAGGAGGAGAGGAGAAGGAGGAGGAGAGGAGAGGAGAGGAGGAGGAGAGAGGAGAGGAGGAGGAGAGGAGAGAGAGAGGAGGAAGGTCCGGTGTAAATGGATTAAAAGAGTTATAAATAACAAATCCACAACTTGAACAATAGCACCAAAAGACAACAACAAAACAACGCTGACTTAATAGAAACCCTCTGGAACCAGTGACTTATGTTGATAAGAGTTAACTATATTAAAGTAAATCATCTGTGGAGAGAATGTATGTTTGTGTTGTATAGATATCACTTTGAACAGATATATAGAGACCGGGAATCATTTCTTCATGTTTCCACGTCTCGCCCTCCCATATGCCCTGCCCCCTGACATCAACAAACCAGATTCACATTGGCCAATCATGAAGCTGTTCAGACTGGGTTCACATTGATCTGATTTAAACCAGATCCAAACTAGATCCAAATGAGAACCAGATCAAACCGGATCCGGCGTCCTCCGACATCACCTCCCGGCTGTTTGCTGTTTGTCTTGCTGCATGTTAATATCAACACAGGAAGTGATGTCATTCTGGAGACGCAGTAAACCCGGTCTGGACTCCGGCTTCATGGTGACGCCGGGTGGAAACTGGATCCAAAATGGCTCCTGATCACTACAGTGTGTTTGATTAATGGGCTCAGCTGGAGCTTCGTTCTGTTATATTCCTGCTGCTGCTCTCAGATCAGATTATCTGAGGAGACGACACGACGCTGCACAAACATCCATCTGAATCATTATTACATAAACCAAGACCACACAATTCTACTGGTTTCTACTGCACTTTGTTTTACTTCAGCATGTTCCAGCTGCACTGACAGCGTCTGAAAACAGAAAATGTTTCACAGATTTAAAACATTCAGCTCGTTGACTGAGCTCCAGAGAATCAGGATTGTTTCTGTGTCTTGGTTCAGGTCAGTTTGTTCTGAGAAACTAAAAACTGTGAATCAAAGCATTTTCCTAAAACCTGAAGAGGTTAAAGACTCAGACCTCTTCACGTGAATGCAGTTAAAATCCACAAGTTTCAGAAATCTGAAAATATAATGTGTAACACGCTTCATAAAATACATTCACTTCAGATACTGATCAGATTAACTGATGCTGATCAGTTAATGCTGCATTAACGTTAGCGTCTAGCGTGCTAGTGTTAGCTAACAGGCAGCTAGTGCTAGCTAGCTGCTTCAGGAAGTCTCTAGTACTTGTACATGCTAATTATTGTAGCAGCTAACATAATAAAGCAGTTTTCAGACAGACGTTTCTGTGGGCGGACGTTTATTTGTCGTCTCCTCGGCTCTCAGCCAATCAGCAGCAACCGTGAGCTGTTTTTGTAAAAGTCTGAAAAAGGGAAAAAAAACTCGATGCTTCTTCTTCTTTGGTTGTTTTTTTGGAAAGTGAAGCTGTTTTTAGCGTCGGTATCTTCCTCCGCATGGTGACGTGTTTCCTGCTCGTGTTGTACAGTAACTGATGATCGGTGTGATTCTACTTCCTGTTCTCCTGTACAGGGGTGTGTGTGTGAGTGTGTGTTACCTGTCCATACTTCTTCTATATCTCTCTATCACTCTCTCTCTCTTTTTAACTCTTTTCTTTCCTTCATCTTTTCTTCACTCTATTTTATCTTTCATTCTTTTTCCTTTTTCCCCCTTTCTTTCTTCTTTTCTTTCCATCTTTTCCCTCCTCCTTTTCCTCCTCCTCCTCCTCTCCTTTCTCCCCCCCCTCCCTTGGTCCCTCTCTGTCGTTCCTCCTCTCGTCGTTCTTCGTGACTCTCCTCTCTGCCTCTGTGATGTAACTTCCTGTGTGATGATAGTCTACTCTGCATCAGTAACCATGGCGACGGTGTTGACAGTGTTGATGATGATGATGATGTGCGTGTGACTTGTTGCTATGGAGACACCCCACCCCCACCCCGAGTTTATTCAGTGGCAAAATTTCAATAAACGACAAACTCGTCTCTGAGTCTGTTTGTGAGTGAGAGAGTGATGAACGGATGAATGACGAAATGACAGAATGAACATACAAACAGACCTATGAATGAATGAATAAATAAACAGACTAATGAATGAATAAATGTATAGATGGATGATGGAATGAATGAATGATCAACGAATGAGTGGAGACATGAACAAATGAATAAGAGAAAGAATGATCACACTAAGTGAAAAAATGAAGATGTACAGAAACTGATGAATGAATGAATGAATGAGTCACTGCTGCACTGGATGAGTAAACTCCTCCTCCTCCTCCTTTTAATCATTCTCTCCTCTTTCTCTCCTTTCATTTCACCACCCTTCCCTACTCATCTTTTTCATCCCTCCATCTCTTCTTTCACTCCTCCATCCTTCCATCTCTCTTCCCTCTCATCCCTCCCCCCCTCCTCTTCCCTCTTTTCACCATCCCTCCTCTCTTCCTCCTCCTCCTCTCATTCTTTCATTCTATCACTCTCTTCTTTCTATCTGCCCTCCTCCTCCCTCTTCTTCTCTTCCTCCTTCTCCTCTTTCTCTCCTCTTCCGTTTCATGGTTCCTCTTCTCTTTCCTCCACCCTTCCCCTTCTCCACTCATCTTTTTTCTCCCTCCATCTCTCCTCACCAATCTTTCCCTCCCTTCCTTCTTTCTTTCATCTTTTCTTCCATCCTTTCACTTCTCTTTATACTCTTCTTTCATTTTTCCTTCCCCTCCTCTCTGCCTCTCTCCTTTTCTCCTCCCTCTTTTCTCTCCATTCCTCATGGCTTTCTCCTTTCCCTCCTCCTCTCTCCTATCTCTCCATCCATTTTCCTGTCACCTCCCTCCTGTTCCCCCTCCTCCTCCTTTTGCTCTCGTTTCCACCCTGACTCATCTATTTCTCTCTCCTCTTTCACTCCTCCCCTCCTCCTCCTCCTCCTCACCCTCTTCCTCTCATAGCTCCCCCCCCCCCCCCCCCCCCCCCCCCCCCCCCCCCCCCCCCCCCCCACCCCCCCCCCCCCCCCCCCCCCCCCCCCCCCCCCCCCCCCCCCCCCCCTTATCTATTCACCACCTCTCGCCTCCTCTCCTTAGTCATCGACCCCCCCTCCACCCATTCCTGTAGCACCTCCCTTCCCCCCTCCTCCCCCCTCCTCCCTCCCTGTTATCAGCTGAGAGTGTGTCTCAGGCGTCAGTGTGTGTCTGTGTGTGTGTTCGGTCAGTGTCATGGCGTCTCTCGGCCTCCTGCTGCTCAGCACCGCTCTGATCCACACCGCCCAGGTAAGGACACACACAGAGTGTATGCATGTGTGTGTGTGTGTGTTTACATGTGTGTGTCGTGTGTGTTAATTAGTCGTCACGGTGCTGTGTTGTCACGGTAACCTGGTCGTGATGCAGGATGATGTCGCTGCTGTTTGTCTCCGACCTGTGTTACATCACAGTCTGTGTTTACCTGCTGTTATCAGGATGATTGATCAGTTATTGATTTATTGATCAGGAGAACTGATCACTGATCAGTGTCGAGACAAACAGCGGCTCTGAGGGAAGTGTGTGTGTGTGTTTATACAGTCACATTGTGGGGACTCAACCAAAAAAACAAGTCCCAATAAATCACTGTATTCAAGACTGGCTAAAAATGTGTGTGTGTGTGTGTGTGTGTGTGGGGGGGGGGGTCCCTATGGGGACATAAACCACGTCCCCATAACGTACAGGTTTGAGTCAGTATCCAGGGAATGAGTGTAAGTCAATGTAATGTCCCCTGAAGTCATGGAGACATGACTGTGTGTGTGTGTGTGAGAGCAGAGGAACATTTCATTTCAGCTCCTGTCACCATGGCGACAGGAGAGGGTAACCCACGGCAACAGGGCCAGAGATGACAGTCAGTTTCCTGATGAGTCTGTATTTACACACAAAGTACTCAGATATTTTACTCATGTATAAGTAGCAGTACTTAAAGTATTAAAGTAAAAGTACTCATGGTGCAGATAAATGGATCTTGTGTCTAGAAGAAGAGTTCATTAGTTGGTGCAGTGTATTATTGGATGTGTGTGTTTCTACCTGGATCAGTGTTTTACAGCCCAGGTTTGATTCTCAGACTGTTTGAGTCCTGAACCTCGACAGAGTCAGAGAGAACACGATGACGGGAACAAACCTCAGGCTGAAAACTACCAAGTCTTCTCTTCAATCGAAGATGGTGGTTTGTTTTATTATCGGTTCGGTCTCATCTGGTGCTCCCTCCTCCCTGAACCTGAACCAGGAGCCTGGACTAATGTTAAATCTGATTTAGGAGCAGATTTTGTAGGAAAAATGCAACCAAACGTGCTGCTGTTTGTATTCAGATGTAAGCGATGTTATAACTTTGGCCCGTTTGTTCAGCAAAAGACAGGAGTGGAAGTTTGTTTATCAGGGTAATATAAAACAGACAGGGTATCAGCAAACTGATCTGATTCTATCCAAACCCAGCCCTGAGTCCTGCAGTGAGTCAGACAGAGCGATGTTCCTCAGAGGACTCATTATTACCTCCTCCTCCTCCTCGTTATCCTCCCAGAGCTGCTGATGTCTCATCATCTCTCAGAATCTCAGAGATCAGCCTCCTCCTGTGCTGAAGGCTCTGCATCATAAATCTGCACTGATGCAGTCTGGGAGATATTACTGCCATAAATCACAGAGAGTCTGGGCTGAGGCAGCTGATTCTGCCTCTGACAAACGCTGGGAATTAAACCTGCTGGAGTGAATCTCACTGTGTACAGACACACAGAGGAGGAGGTTCTCCTCCATTAAACATGATTCACAGCCTGAAGGGAGGGACTACATCATCATCAGTACACTGAACATATGGAACAGATACACAGCTTTATATAATTGGTACTGTTCAGATTGTTTCAACTGTTCAGACTATTCCAACTGTTCAGACTGTTCCAGATTGTTTCAACTTCAACAGACTGTTCGGAGCTATTCAGATTGTTCAACTGTTCAGACTGTTCAGACTGTTGAACTGTTCAACTGCTCAACTGTTCAGACTGTTCAGACTGTTCAACTGTTCAGACTATTCCAGACTGTTCAACTGTTCAGACATTCCAGACTGTTCAACTGTTCAAACTATTTCAGACTGTTCAACTGTTCAACTGCTCAACTGTTCAGACTGTTCAGACTGTTCAACTGTTCAGACTGTTCAACATTCTTTGTTCAACTGTTCAGCTCTCGCTGTTCCAGGCTGTTCGACTGTTCAGACTGAGCTGCTCGACTGTTCGGGCGCTGTTGTTCGACTGTTTAGACTGTTCGAACTGTTCGACTGCTCGGCTGTTCAGACTGTTAGGCTGTTCAGCTGTTCAACTGTTCAACTGTTCGAACTGTTCAGACTGTTCAACTGTTATTCCAACTGTTCAGACTGTTCCGGAGCTGTTCGACTGCTCGACTGCTCGACTGTGAACTATTCGACTGTTCAGACTGTATTCCAGACTGTTCAGACTATTCAACTGCTCAACTGCTCAAAGCTTGCTCAACTGTTCAGACTGTTCAACTATTCAGACTGTTCAACTGCTCAACTGTTCAGACTGTTCAACTGTTCCAGACTGTTCAACTGTTCAGCAACTGTTCAGACTGTTCAGACATTCAACTGCTCCAACTGTTCAGACTGTTGACTGTTCAGACTGTTCGGAACTGTTGCGACTGCTGACCTTTCGACTATTCGAACTGTTAAACTATTCAGACTGTTCCAGACTGTTCAACACTCAACTGCTCAACTGCTCAACTGTTGAACTGTTCAACTGTTCAACTATTCAGACTGCCAGACTGTTCAACTGCTCAACTGTTCAGACATTCAACTGTTCAGACTGTTCAGACTGTTCAACTGTTCCTTCGCTGTTCCGAACTGTTCTTTGTTCGGAGCTGTTCAGACTGTTCAACTGTTCAGACTGTTCAGCTGTTCAACTGTTCAGACTGTTCAACTGTTCAGACTGTTCAACTGTTCGGACTGGTGACTCTCTGTTCGAACTGGTGGTGGTTGTGTATGGCGAGGCAGGTGGTCCTCTCAGAAGTACAGACATACAGATTATTGTGGTGATCAATAACTCTTGCTTCTGATCAGTAAGTCTTCTGATCAATACCTCTGTCTGTAGATTGTCTCTCTCATCACTCTCTCTCTCTCGGTCCAGGACCAATCTAATTAGTGGATGCAGGAACGAAAACAGCTGGTTATGCTTATATGGCAACAACATCTCTCACACACACTGTCTGGTAAACATACCTGCTGCTGGTTTCATGGGTCATCATGACTCTGTCAGATCAGGGTTCAGACCTTCAGGGCCAGAGCTGCTCTCTGTTTCATTATCAGACCTCATCAAACAGATCAGGATCAGACACAACTGATCCATTAAATACCTTCAGTTAACGACACCTCAGGCCTCTGACCTCCAGGTGTACCAGACTATGGATGTGGGGATGAAGAGCACTGACATCAGATCAGATCCCTGATAAACATCTGAACATATTTCAGTGCAGCTTTAGTGAACACTGATCACAGGTGTGTGTCTCTGTCACCTGCTGCTCATTAGTCACTTCCTGTCCAGTGGGTTGGAGACGGTTGGGCTGTTTCCCTTCATGCTGACTTTTTATTTTGGCGTCAGGCGTCTCCGTAGCAGCCGGGGGCTGGACTTACAGTCATGGTCATTAGGCACGGTTGGTTGACCACAGGTGTGTGACAGGTGAACCTGTGAGCATAGAGACAGGAAGCTTAGGTGATTCAGGTGGTAATAAACTGATGCGATCCGTCCATGCCGATATTTGCTGTAGAAACATCTGGAACTGGACTTTTCTGACTGAAGTCCAGAACAGGACACCAGTCTCACAGACACAACAGCTCAGAGCTGCCAGCTCCACCTGTGCATCAAAACACCTGACCGTATTACACCTGAGTCAATACCTGTGTATCAATACACACGACCACAATACACCTGTGTCATGCACTGACCACCAATACACACGAGAATCATGCAAGTGTCAATACATGGCACAGTTACAGTTGTTCAGAGCAGTGAAAACAGACTGACTGCCAGTTAACCTCACCCCAATTAAAACAAAACCGGGCTTGAGTACAGAGCAGGAGGCCCTCTGTGACTCTGTCCTCCTGGACCGGTGCAGTCCAGATTGGCTCGCAGTCTCCTCGTTGGGTGACGTTGATTCGGTTTGGATGGCGTGAGCTGTATTGCAAATCGCATCGTTTCCGAGATGTTCCGGGTTCGTTGAAGGTGGGGAATCGATGCAAGGGTGGCTTCCTCGACTCGTTTCATTTAATTTGAAACGCTTCAACGAATCGAATCTTTAACTCTGAAAATAATCGTCGGTTAATGAAATGATACTCAGGCAGTATTCTCGGGTGTGGTCGGGCTGATGACCGGTGGTCGAGTGTGTTTACGGGTGTGTTGATCTCGGGTGCCGTGATGATAAATGGTACGCAGGTGAGCTTTGATGCGGCGAGCTGTTAGCCGGACAGGCAAGACTGGACCGATGAAGTCCAGTGTTTCTGGCGGCGCATCGGCGAGACCAGTCGACATGCTTCTGTTCTTCATGTCAGCAGATTCACCTGCGCAATAACAAACCGGCAGCAATGACTATTGATTCATTGAGCCCTGAAGACGCCTGACCTCATCAGAATCAACATCGAAAACAACCGCAGCTCGTCTCATGACGGAAGTGACGATGAGCGACGACAGGCTGGCGGTTTTACGCAATGATCGATGTTCTCATGCACTGAGCTCTGGGCCGGGTGGCTATCGGATCTGTTCGTGTCGGTGTATCCCATCTTCCAGTCTTGACCTGGTCGAAGTCGGAGGTGCTGGGCCGGTGTGGATCGGTCGGGTCTGATCGATCGTTCTGATGAGCGAGCAACTCGACGGTCATGATGATGTTTGAACGAGCGGTGAAGATGTGCTTCTTGCGTAACGGCGTAACCGGCTGTTTTCTGTTTCCTGCATCACTAATTGGGCTGACTGAAGGAAGTGATGGAGGGTAACGACAGACGGGGTATTGTCGGAAGACACTGATCGGTGTGATCGGCACGCATCACCAGCGTACTCGCCGGAACCGCCACGGCTCCCTCGTCTGGAGAAAGTCGGCGTCTGGCTGACGGTCCTGGCTGATTGTTTCGGTGTTCGTCTATTGATTGAGCAATCTGGCTGAGCTGAATGAGCTGGCTCTGTTTGAACAAAATATTGGCGAGATGAGCTGGTCTGTTTCTGGTGGTGGTATCTGAGCTGGTGAAACGGTGGCTGTGAGCTGTCTGGTACATTTATTGGCTGTTTCGGCTGATGACAATTGGCGGCGGTGGCAATCTGGCTGTCTGATCATTTTGTCTGAGCACAATCGGCAATCGCTGGTAATCTGAGCTGTATCTGGGCAATCGGCAATCTGAGCTGGTGGCTGGTGTTCAGCTCTGAGCTGGTCTGGCTGATGAGCTGAATGGCTGTCTGGTGAACTGGCTCTGGCTGATGGCTGGATGAGCACAATCTGGTAGTGGCTGTCTGTTTAATTGGCTGGTGGCACCAGTGAGCTGTTAATTGTCTGGCTGGCTCTGAGCTGTCAGTGAGCTTTAATCCCGGCAATCGCTCGCTGTCTTCTTCAGTGACTGAATGGCTGTTAATCTGGCATCTGGCTGGTGGCTGGTGTGTCAACAGCTCGGCAATCGCACAATCAGGCTGTCTGGCTTTAATCGGCGCAATCTTCGTCTGAGCTGTCTGGCTAATTAACAATTGACTGATTGAGCTGATGAGCAATTAATTTCAGGCTCTGAACGGATGATTGGCTGACTGGTCTGGTTTCGGTCAGGCTCGGACCAGTTGATGGTCTGAGCGTGTTCGACGGTGGTTGATCATTGAACGATGAACGGTCTGAACGGTGGTGTCTGTTTCGTCTGGTGATCTGGTTTCGATCAGTGAGTGATTGAATTTCGGATGGCTGTCTGAACAGTACCAGTGCTGTCTGTCTCCAGCCATGTTCGGTGCTGATGATGATGTGGTCCTCGCTTCGGGTGTGGTGCTGTTCGGAGAACCAGCGCTGGTCCTCAGGACTGGTTGCTGTTTGTCGGAGACAAGCAGAGATCAGCTGCTCTCGCTCGGGCTCTCTGTGTTGTAATGTCTGGGCTGCGCTCAGTCTGTATGATGCGAGCCTTCGGCACGGGAGGCGCGATCTGGTTGCAAACGGATGGACATCGGCGGCTGGAGGCGGAGGGAGGAGTGCTGTGGTCGCCTGACATCGCTGTCTGACTGCTGGGACTCAGGGCTGAATTTGAACAATGAATCGGTTGCTGACCGTGATCTTTGTTCTTTGAACAAACGACAAGCGTTTATCGAACAGAACTCGATTCGAGGAGACAATCGGCTGGTACTGCTGAATGAAGAGATTCATTGATTCGGCCGGTTTATTCCGTCATCATCGTTCTCTGACCGATGGGGTTCGGGACTCAAGCTGATCTGGTCAAACCTGGGCTGCTCGATGGCTGCACGTCAATCAGCCACTGCGCCAGCAATGTTCTTCTGGTTGCAGATCACATCTGCCGCTGCTGTGCTGGCTCGCACCTCGTGGTGGAGGCGGTGGCTCTGGTCGTCGAGGTGACTGTGTCTGTGGCGGGTGCCTCCTGTCTGTGGTGTTTGGGGCTGGTGAGTGCACAGTCGTGTTTCCGGTACGCTCATTCCTGGACCAGGCTGGGCTGCGTTATGGGGACGGTTCCCCATGGTTGCGCACACGGCCACAGCCGGTGTAATGATGACGGGACATTTTTGATTGATCTGATATAAACACGCACTCACTCAGGAGACAGCGTTTGATATGGGCAGCGGGTCAGTGATCGATTCTCCTGATCAACTCAAATCGATGACGATCGATCGTCCTGGGCGACGAATGAGCGGACAATGATATTGACGCAGGTCGGGGAGGACAAACGACGACGTCATTTTCGGAATTACCGTGACACGACGCCGTGAACGTTCAGTGGCGCATGAAACTGCACTGGGCGATTGGTTGGGTGGCGGACGGGAAGACTGACCCGGGCTGCCTGGTGCTGACGCCTGGGACACGCTCTCGGCTGGAGGAGGCTGGGTGGAGGGGCGGGAGATCGGTGAATAGTGAGGAGGAGGAGGAGGAGCTGAAGGAGGAAGAAAATGGTGATCGGGGAGTGGCTGAGGAGAGGGAGGTGAGGAAAAGTGGATGGAGAAGATAGGAGGGAGGAGGAAGGAAAGGAAACAGGAGACGGAGAAGGAAGAGGAGGAGAGGAAAAATGATATGAAAGGTGAAGGATGAATGAAGAAAGAGGAGGGAAAGGTGGGAGGAGAGGAAAGATGATGGAGAGGGAGTGGAGGCCATGAGGCAGGAAGGAGAGGAGGAGAGAAGAGGAGGAGGCGAACAGAAAAGAAGAGGTGAGCTGGGGCAGAGAATGGAGAGGAAAGGAGGATAAAGGGGGAAGAGATGGAGGATGGAGGGTGAAAGAAGGATCGGAGGATGAGACAGTGAGAAGGGTGGCTCGAAGGAGAGGAATGACCAAAGGAGGGAGGAAGGTTGCATCCCGGTGCGGCAGTGACCATTCATTCGTGTTCATCGGTTCTGTGCCTCGCAGTGTGTTCGTTCTTTCGCCGACGTTCATGTCGTTCATCATCCATCTGCTACGTTGTTCATTCATTGATCTGTTCTTATTCGTTCATTCATGGGCTCTGTTTGTGTTCATTCTGTCATTTTCAAATCATTCGTCCGTTCATCACTCTTCTCCTGCGGCGTCGCAAACGAACTCGGGCGGACTATCGTTTGTTAATTTTGCCGCGAGGTGGTGTGCCTCCGCGCTGGAGATACACGCATCATCATCATCATCGGCTGCTGGCGGCACCGTCGCCATGTTCCCCCGATGCGAAGTAGACATCATCTTTGCTGTACATGTTTAACGACTGCGTTATCTTGCCCAGCTGAACCAAAGCGCGTTAACTCGCTTCAACATCTGACCAGTTCAGAGTCGAGAGGTCATGGAGACAGGTCACGACCTGAGACCTCAGTCAAGCGGCTGGCAAAATACGGTGAATGGCATCAGTTAGCTTAGCATAACGAAGCTTCTGGTCTTTACTGAGGCGTTTCTTGAACGCTGAATTCGGTTTGAGTCGGTTACTGAGGTTAAACTGCGGCGTACTGCGACACTGTCACATTTATAAAACATGTTGCTTCTGTTTTGCACCTTCCAGGCAGCCATCTTTAATCTCTCTCTCATCACCTCCTCTCTCTCTCTTTCCTCCCTCCCACCTCCCCTCAGCACCCCCGACATGTCTCCTGTGTTTCTTGCTCTTCTGATCGTCCTTTTCTTTTCTTCATCAACAACATGAAGGTGGGGGCGGTTTCCTGCCCCGCTTTGCGGTAACGGTGATGATGGAGGTATCTCCTCCTCCTCTGATGATGATGATGATGATGAAGGATGGAGAGATGAGGAGGAGAGGTGAAGACCAGACGGCCCTGAAGAAGAAGACGACACTAAAGAGAGTTGAATATTTGTGTGTCGAGTTAAAGAGACAGTAGAAGAAGAGACTCACCTGCTGACATCACGCTGACATCAGCAGACCTGTGGTCACTGTAAACAAACAGAGTCATTAATAAACTCTAGGTAAAGGTTTGTCAGTGTAGGTAACATTAAAGCCCCTCCCCCTCCTCACCGTCCTTGGCATCCGGGGGCAGCAGAGCGTCCTGTCTGTTGGCCAGGACGAATGCCAACGTGGCCAAGATGGCAGAGTCCAGAACACCCAGGATGGCCAGGATGTAGGCCCAGTGGACCGAACAGTCACCTGGACACAGATACAGGACCAATATCATCAATATCTAACCATATGTTTTACATGGATATAGTGAAAACTGAGCTGAAGCTTGACATTCATAAATTCTATCACAAATCAAATCAAGTCACGATCAGATATTTTCCTAGAATCTTTCAGCCTCAGATCAATAAACGTTTCCTGCTGTGACTCACTGAGTCTCCACACAGAGTCCTCATCTCTGGACTCTCCCACGAGTCTGGGAACAGAAGACAGGCCAGCCAGACAGAAACCTGAAGGGGCAGAGACAGGGCCCAGTGGTGGCATGTTCTCTTCAAAACCAGCCTTTACTGCCTGGTTTACCATTAAACTTGCACGGTTATTGGTTATTCAAAAGAATCCAGAACAATAAACTTATCGCCCGATTAGCCTACTTTGGGTGGATGGCAAAAGCTTGCTAAAAATAGCGGCTGTCCACGATTGAAAAAGTGGTGACTGACCTTATAGTTAATGCAGACCAAACGAGGGTTTATAAAGGAAGACGTGCTATCAAATAACTTACAAGACACTTAGTGTATTGTTCACCATCTTAATTTTGCTGGTAACGATGGATGCAGAAAAAGCATTTGATCGTATTGAGCGAAAATATGTGTTTGAAGTGTTGGGGAGATTTGGCTTTCAATCAGATTTTGTTCGATGGGTGCAGCTTTTATACAAAATGCCCACTGCCTCAGTCTCAACAAACGGTCTAATTTCTGCCCAATTTCAACTGAACAGAGGCACAGCTCAAGGGTCACCACTATCACCTCTGTTGTTTTCTCTAGCTATAGAGCCTTTAGCAATTGCTGTCCGACAAATCCAATATCAAAGGAACTATGATAGGAACAACAAAACACAAAATTTTACTATATGCAGATGATATCCTCCTGACATTAACAGACCCACCAAATTCATTACCTGCCTTGATCAGCTGTGTGGAAGAGTTCGGTCAAATTTCTGGATACAAAGTTAATTTTGCAAAATCTGAAATCATGCCTCTTGGATTTTCACGAGTATGAACCTGACTTTGTAAAACCTTTTCGCTGGGCACCTGATGGATTCACATATTTGGGGGTTAAAATAACACCTAAAATTAGTCAACTTTATGCTGAAAATGTTAACCCCATGATAAGACACATAAAGGATAAGATAATAAATTGGAAAAAACTTCCTGTATCCTTTCTTGGCAGAGTCAATCTTATAAAGATGATAATTCTCCCCAAAATTATTTATCCTCTATCTATGCTCTTCATATTTCTGAAGAAAAACAACATTAAAGATATAAATAAAGCTCT
>BRZM01000171.1:0-2500 GCA_033238685.1 Lates japonicus | reverse complement strand
TGAGGACATGATCAGCGACGATGAGTTAAAGGTCTCACAGAAAAGGAAAAGCACCAGGTCAGGGAGCAGCAATACAAAAATGAGCAGGAGAACAGTGAAGCAGAGTCAAGAGGGAGACAGTGACTTCGTCCTGTCACAGGAGTCACAGAGTTTGTACACTGCCACTGAAATTAAAAGGTTTTTAGAGCAGACCAAAGGGCTGAGGCTCATCACAGTGGAGGAGCATTTCCCTGATCTGAAGCTGTTCCTGAGATCAGCTAAGATCCTCACCAGGAAGTCTGGCATGACAGAGGATGTTTTGTCTGATCAGGAGATCTACCGTTTAAAAAAACACATCGTTAAAGTCAAAAGTCAAATAAGTAGTCAGGATGATGAGTTTTAAAATCTGCTCCTCTTTCACCCTGATTTGGTGTATTGTTCTTTCTCTTTTATCCATGTGTGATTTTAATTTGAGCACTTTAAACCTGAATGGAGCTAGAGCTGATTTTAAAAGAGCTGCTCTGTTTAAGCTCATGGAGATCAAGAGAGTTGACATTATGTTCGTACAGGAGACCCACAGCACTGCAGATAATGAGTGTGAATGGAGGCAGGCTTTTAATGGGGAGGTGATTTTAAGCCATAAGACCAGCCGCAGCGGAGGGGTTGGAATTTTATTTTCAAGAAGTTTTTTACCAGTTTCTTTTGTTTCTGAAGAAATTATTCCAGGTGTTTTGTTAAAAGTGAAAGCAATTTTTGAAAAGATCAAGCTTGTGTTTTTAAATGTCTATGCCCCAACAAATGCGTTGGAGAGGATGGCATTTTTAAACATTTTAAATAACACTGTTAAAGATTGCAATGAGAATGATTTCATGTTTTTAGGAGGTGATTTTAACTGTACAGAGTCATCTCTGCTGGACAGAAATCATCCAGAGCCCCACCCTGCTTCTTCTAGCAGGATCACACAGATTATACAAACACACCAGCTGTCTGATGTATGGAGGGTTTTTAACAGTAATCATAGACAATACACCTGGAGTCATTCAAAAGAGAATTTTTTATCACTAGCTCGGCTGGATCGCCTCTATTGTTTTACACATCATTTAAGTATTTTTAAGAGGTGTCACATTCAGCCTGTGGGTTTTAGCGATCACTCTTTGGTCTCCTGCTCTGTTTTCATTAAAAATATTCGTTTAAAGAGCGCCTATTGGCATTTTAACACCGCTCTTTTAGACAACCAGGCTTTTAGAACTGCTTTTAAGTATTTCTGGGAGAGCCGTAGAGAGAGCAGGCCTGCCTTCCCCAGCACTCAGCAGTGGTGGGATTTTGGCAAAATACAGATCCAGCAACTATGTCAGCAGTTCACTCGTAATGTTACGGGAGAGGTAACCCGATCTTTGAAAAATCTGGAGCTTGAGGCGGAAGAACTACAGTCCATAGCAGAGTCCTCTGGAAATCGAGGGCATTTAGACTCCCTCAAACACAAAAAGGCAGCCATAGCCAACCTGCTAGGTGTGTCAGCACAAGGGGCTCTGGTCAGGTCCAGGTTTTTAAATGTAGCTCAGATGGACGCCCCATCTCAATTCTTCTTTGGGCTGGAGCAGAAAAATGGACAAAGGAAGATCATTCACTGTTTACGCACGGACAGTGGCTCTGAGGTCTCAGACTCATCTGAGATCAGAAAGTTTGCTGTCGGTTTCTATAGAAACCTCTTTAAGAGTGAATGGACAGATAATCCAGATGTGCACAGCAGCTTCCTTGCAGGTCTCCCTCAGGTAAACTCGAAGGCAAACTCGGAGCTGGGGGCAGATTTAACGCTGCAGGAGCTGCATAATGCAATGATGAGTTTGCAAAGTGGCAAAGCACCAGGTATAGACGGTCTTCCTGTTGACTTCTATAAGTCTTTTTGGTCCATCTTAGGAGGTGATCTGCTCGAGGTGGTGTTGGACAGTTTTCAGAGAGGACAGCTCCCTCTGAGCTGCAGGAGGGCCGTCATCACCCTGCTACCCAAGAAGGGAGACCTGCAGCTGATTAAGAACTGGAGGCCAGTGTCGTTGTTGTGCACGGATTATAAAATCCTTTCCAAAGCTCTGGCCCTCAGATTGAAAGAGGTGATGGCATCCATCATCCACCCTGACCAGACCTATTGTGTTCCTAACAGGCTCATAAGTGACAATGTCACTTTAATTCGTGATGTTCTGGCTGTTTCCAGTGATTTGGCTTTTGATACTGGTCTGATTTCAATAGACCAGGAAAAGGCGTTTGACCGAGTTGAACACCAGTACTTTTGGCAGACTTTAGCCGGGTTTGGTTTCAACCCTGGGTTCATTGCCAAGATCAGGGCTCTCTATAGTGACGTTGCGAGTGTGCTGAAAATCAATGGCGGGTTGAGTGCACCATTTAGCTTTGGTAGAGGGGTGAGGCAGGGCTGCTCTCTCTCTGGCATGTTGTACTCTATAGCCATCGAGCCTCTGCTGCACCTTTTAAGGCAGAGACTGACAGGTGTGACCTTCCCCAGTTGTCC
>BRZM01000170.1:93457-155597 GCA_033238685.1 Lates japonicus | reverse complement strand
GCTCATTAATGTGTCTGTATTTTAGTATTTGAACCTGCAGAAATCTGATAATGACTTGTGTCGTCCACATTTCTCTTCTCTAATCCAATGTCCCAATTTAAATTTTTACTCTTAAGCCTCTCAGTTGCTGATACGCGACACACTGCCTCCAATTACACAAAGTTTGTACCAAAACTAATCTATCCAGGCATTTTCACACACAGACAAAAGTGTTTAGCATTTTTCTTATTGCTCTAATTTGCAGAGGTTTTACACTGACATTTTAATTTTTAACACTGTAGCATCAAAGAATTGTGAAAGGGTTTGCACTCTGGAATCCAGGCTTTTCAAAAAATAGTGTCAAGTGCATGTAGCAAGAACTCAGCAGTCCCATTTAATAGAGAAATCGCATGCACACTGACATAAAACATAGAAAAGGCTGTTAAGATGCAAAAAGTGCACAAATGCCATATAGGGAAGAAGCCGGTCATCCCATCCAAACCTCTCTGGATGCTAGGAACAGACTGTACACATACAAGATAGTCTGGATGAGATAACAGTATTTCACATACAGGCATCACCATGTTGTTTGACTGTGTCCTCAGGGAGAGGAGAGTTGGTGGTGGCACAGACACAAATAATTCTCTGGTGTATTTATGGTTGTTCAGCTGCCTACCATCCATCCACTAATACTGCAACATGCATGATCAAAATTAACCTCTTCAAGAGTCCAAATCAAGTTCAGTTTTAGTGTTTAGGCAACTCACAGAATCAAGTTGCTGTCTGTGGTGGTGCATTTTTGTTTGACCATTAGTACAGGTGTGTGTTTTGGGTGAAGCGCCTGCATGTGAGAGTAAAACCTCTGATTTTGTTGGATCACACAGCAGAACAACTCTGGGGTTCCTGGGGTTCAGACTGGCAGCCGAGAGAGGCCCAGACCAGGCACAGGTGTGTGCAGGAAAAAGGCTGTGTGTGTGTGTGTGACTTGGTGGATGGGGTGGTGGTGGTGGGGTTAGCCTTTGGACGGTTGCCAGGTTCACCCGCCAACCTCCCCACCAGGGCCTGGATTCCTCCAGTCAGCAGCAGGGTTTGCATGCAAGGAGGGAATCTTCCTGCTGCACACAACAGAGGGAGGATGCATGTTGAAGAATAGACCGGATTTACTGTAGAGATGACCACAAGGACATTTACGTGAGAGGCCAGGAATGACTGAATAACCATCAAAGATAACTGTAACGTTAAGTTGAGGGTAACGAATGACTGTTGTGCTGCTTCATAAATCAGCGACTCATTTGGTTTGAATGGAAAAAAAAAATCTGCCTGACAGTACACACCTAAAAGTGTTGATACTGAACACTCATTAAACCAGGTCTGACAGGAACTATTGTACATTTCCCGCTAGTTAAAGAGGGACACTGCATCTGCAGGACTTGGAATGTGTGTTTGGCACAGTGCCCGAGCTCAGGAAGACATCAAACAGCTGCTTCAAGGTGATCAGCCTCTCCATCTTCTCATCACACTAGCAGAGCTGTCGAGGATCCTCATCATTAGAAAATGAAACAAAGGACAAGAAACGCCTAGCAGCCATTTTAAGCCCTGCCCCGACAAGTTCTGCTCCCCTGCAACACCTAACCGATCCCCTCCGTTTACTTTTCCAGTTTTAAAAAAGTAGTACAAAGTTACATATGCATACACCGAGGGGTATTGTAAGGCAACACCAAGCTGGGTTTTCCCCTCTTCACAAGTGCTGCAGTGGAACATTAAAAAAAAAAAACCCAGACAACACACCCATGGCAAAAAAAAAAAGTTTAAAAAGAGTAGCTGAAAGGTGCATTGTGTAAAGTATTCTTCAGGGAGTTCAGTCCAATAATCACGGAGCTAGGTGGGTTTATTTTCTAAATAAGACATCAAGAGGCTGTGTATTAATCACAGCCCACGTAATCCTGGGTCACACCCCCAGTGGAAAACATCACAGTGGTCAGAAAGAGCTTTTACTCCCACCACCTCCGGCTCTCGCGTCTCAGGACCCCGCTTGCCCTCTGCCCCTGACATATGGACCCATGTGGCCACGTGAGCATGCAAGCATAAACACATGTTGATTTAGCGTGTTCTCTGAATGGCAGAGAATAGTACACAGGTAGCGCCTGTTCTGAGAGGGCCTGCTGCTACCTAATGGCTGGATACAAAGGCAAAGGAGCTTGTGAGGATCCTCTTTAGCTCTCGGGGAGTTTTGCACTGATACATGCCATCATCCTTAGTCAGGGGCACCCAGTGTGGAACTACCTGGTTTAATATCAAAGCGGCTGATTTTGCAGTTGGAGGTTGGTAAACAGCTGAGTTTCTCAAAATTTCAAATAAATGAACGGGTTAACAACTGATTTTCTTTTGTGTGTTTCCACTGGCTAAGGCCAATTAAAACTCACATGACGCTGCATCGCGCCTGAACTGAGGCCTGACTTTGCTTATTGTTGCCATGACGCTTCCTCAGTGCTGCAGCCAGATATCCTAGTTTGGCCAGGGCCTGGCTTGCCACAGGCCTCCACTGCTGGACAAGAGGCTCAAATTATAGCTCACTTCAAAGATGCCAGTCAAAGATAGCATCTATGCATTTATTTTGGCAAACCCCGCTCCACCCCCCTTTCTTGCCTCCTCACCTTTCCACCTTCCCACCTCTTTGCCCTTCTTCCTCCTTTTCCCACCAACCTCAAGCTTAGCTTAGATGAGCGATTATGAGAGAAACAAGTGCAAATGGAGTTTGGTCATAGCCGCTATTGGACACACAGTTTACTGAAATATCTCCCCGTAGTTTTCCCCTTACTCTAAATTTGGCTGTGGATGCTGCAAAGATGAGGGGAGGAGGGTCCCATGTGCCCAAACAGGGAGGCTTTTAGTCCCAAAAGGAGACCGCCCTCTGCCCCTTCTCACCCCACCTCCTCCATTGATCCAGAAATAAACCCAAAGAGAAGTGGGTGGGTAGAAGACATGTTTCACCTCAGGCCATCTGCTCTATAAGGTTTATTAGATGTTCAATTAACATGGTAAACTGATAGTTTGCCACAACAACAGAGCACTGTATCAACAAGCATCAAGCCCTGCCCCCTCGTATCCGAACCCCCTTAAACCACAAAGTAGGCTAATTTTAACTGTCAATAATAAATTTAGAGAAGTGTTTATTCACTGGCCATTTCCATTTTCTGCCAAGGCTTATTTGATCATGAGAATGCTGTGGGTGCGGGACTAATAATACTACTCCTAAACTTGTTATTGCAGGGGCTTTGTATGGTCTGCCAGAGATTTGAATGGAGAGCAACAGCTGGTATATTCTCGCCATATATTTCACTCTTTATTGGAAGGGTACCATCTAGCATATAAGGATCATATTTCTCAGAAAAATTCCAGTTGTCTACCATCTGGGCTGGTGAAACTACTTTGTAAACTGTGATCCAGATCCAATCTGACACCCAGGTTGGCTGTAAGCATTTCACCACAGTATGCTATAAGGCCCAGGAGCCATGGGATTGAGGTGCATGTTGTGTATGTTTGTATGTGTGGAAAGCATGTGTTAATTTGCTCATCTGTCTGTTTTGCCTTGTGTGGCCGAGGTAGGGCACTGACTGTGCCAGGAGTGTCTGTAAATGTTTGTTGTTGAAGCAACCAGACACCTTAGCCCCACTGGCTGGAGCCCACCCATCACACCCCTGTGGAATCTGGAAACCCGATGCTGGGAAGGCAGCCAGAGTGATTAGGGGGACCTCACCACAGCTGGTGGTGTTACAGTTTGGCCCAGGTGTCCTATCTGCCGCACTACAGACCGCCCCAGCCCTTGCTGGCGTGGGACCGACACCCCAGTCCCAGGACTGTCTCTGGGCAGAGCCAGCGTGCCTGGGACCTCTCTCTATAGGAGTCCCCTATGGCTCCCGTGGGTCCAACTTATCCATCCGCTCCGCGTAGGCCTCTAATCATAAAAGCACAGACCCGCTAAAGTAAATCATCAGGCTGTCATATTACATTACACACACCTGGCAGGACTTGTATCCCTGAACAGTAACTGCTGCATACTGATATTGTGTGATGGAGAGAAGGAGGAATATTTTAGGCTGGAGAACAGGAAAGATCAATGATATATACTACACCGTATGCCAAATACATACTAACACGCGACATGGGCTACACACACGATGCTTTGGTCTGACAGCAGAGGAAGAGCAGGGTCAAA
Source organism: Lates japonicus (assembly GCA_033238685.1). Classification (NCBI taxonomy): domain Eukaryota; kingdom Metazoa; phylum Chordata; class Actinopteri; family Centropomidae; genus Lates; species Lates japonicus. Next base: position 151,402 of record BRZM01000170.1, on the reverse strand, counting down.
ACCATGGAAAGTGGAGTGGGTCCATAAAGGCAGCTTTGTTAAGACGACCAGCTCCAAATACCATCCAGTTTGGCCACAAAACAGTAGAAAGAAGACAGAGGAGGAGAGGACTTAAGTGTGATCGCAGCTGTTAACCCAGGTGGGACCTTGCTGTTTACCTGGGACTTTTAATGGCCTATATGTACTCAAATGCACTCACTACATTTATGACGCATGTACATACACTCACACAAGTACATTAAATTCAAACAATCCTCTGGGCCTTGGCAAGCCCTCGCTCTCATCAAAGTGTGATCATGAAGCTTTCATTTCATCCTCTCACAGTGCCATACCTGACAACTTGCAGAAAGGTGTGATCATAACTCACACACACACAAATGCAACCGCTTTCACAGTCTTGTTAATAGTCTCCTCTGCCTTATTGCATCCATGCATGGCTTCTAGACAGAAAAGTTCTACAATTTACAGTTTGCTGTCCTTGACTCCTGGCTGTTTATAGAGGGATGATAATGTTTGTCACAGAAGGACTTGTTTTTTTCACTTCCATTGTCCTCAGGGGTGAGTTTAGAAACTTTGAATGGTGAGGCTAGATCAACAAGCAGTTTCAAAGAATGGGGCACATTTGTAAAATAAGCAAGCGGTCACCATATAAAGCCCTGCATTAATGACATAATACAAAAAAAAAAAATAGCCACATATCCACATAGCCACGGGCAGATTATGAGACAACAGGCCCCTGACACGAGCATGCAGGGTCCCCACCCCTCCTGTTTTGGGGCGAACCTAGACTGAAAGAAAGAGAGCATCTTTGTATTGGCCTTACTGTCTCCTTCTGTGTTTGACGGATTTCCATCAAGAAACAAGAAGCTATCTTAACTGCTGGACCCCAAATGCAGGCCGTAGGGTCTGGGCCAGTAATCCATCCATGATACTAACAAGACAAACTACCAGTCACCCTAGCTCTGGTAGGTTTAGCTTTACCATGTTTCATGTAAAGAGCATGGCTTAGTGACCAGTGGTTATCACCAGCACCTAACGGTCACTTGAGCAGGCCAGTAGCGAGGCTTATTCCTAAATGCAGATGATGTTTGTCTATCTGCTGCTGTAAAAGTTTCATTTAGGGAAAACAAGGTGAAAAGTATGTCTTTAAGGGAACGCAGACCAGACCAAAGAGTTATCAGAATACACGGTTCTCAATGCTAAATATGTCCCACAGCTTCTATACCAAAAAGAACCATGAGGAGAAAATCTGATAGGGAGTGGAAGGAAAAGTAAATAAATAGAAAAGAAAGGCTACTGACAAGAGAGATCCCATAACCAAATAATACACAATAATAGTCGAACTACAATTTTAGGTCAAGAAGTAAACAAATGACTTTGCCTCTACAGCAGGTGACCCTTTAACCCCCACACCCTCCTGGCTATGGTCATGCCTTTGAGGCACTTATTGTTAATGGCCTCTGCTGGTATGCAGAGAGCGGAGCAGAGAGGGACCTGCCAACACAGCATGAAAACACCCAGGCCCCAGTGTATTTGGCCTCTGTAAACACCTAGGTGGTCCTGAAAAAGATGGGAAGAGAGGGGAGACAGAGAGACACGGAGTACATGGGAGGACAGGAGTTATGTGGGGAGGGGGGGCTGTCAGGCTGTTCAACACATGAAATAATTACCCTGTGGCCTATGGCCTCGCTTGCACGGCAGCCCAGAGGACCACAAATAGTAAATATTCTGCATTACAATTAAGCCAACAAGGGCTGGAATGGGAGGTAGGGAGGTCCTGCCCTGGGCTGGCCCATGAGAGGGATGTCTTTGTAGCCCCAGGCTGGCCAAGCCACGGCCCGGTCAGAGGCTCCTGAACTAGGCCTCTGTCTGCAGATGAAAGCTTCATGTGAGTGTCCTGCTTATCTGAGAACCAGGCTGATGCTGCAAATTCATAGAGGAGGAGTTGGAATACAAGTAGGTGAATAGTAGTCTGAGGATGTTAACAAGTAGGTAATTGGTGTTTGGTGTGCAAAATGGACAGAAAAATTGAATTATTTGCTGTTAAGAAGCTTCTTGTTTCTTTTTCGTCTGCTTGCCTTCTAATCCTCTCCACCTTCTGTCAAGTTAATCGCTAAAATGGTCCCCTTCTAGACCTGTGAAATCCACTAAACCCTGCCCAGGTTTTCATGTCTGTGGTCAGCCTGGACAGCATCATAAGCCTGACTGTTGCAGGCCCGCTAGCCCCTGTCTGACTTGGACTCCCTCCTCGACCTCCTACTAATGTGATAAATACCCCAATCAATGGAGGAAATAGTGAAGTAATAGGCGTAAATATGACTCCTCCTGATGGGCTCTAAAACAGCCAGTTATTCTCAAGTTTACACCTAGTCTTCACCTTGTTCTTCTGATCAGCTAAAAGATGGAGGGAGGCTGAAGTAGTCAAATGACAACGCTCAAAATGTATCCATCTCATTAAATCGGCCCCCATCCGCTAAAACATCTGTCAGTTACATGCCATGATTTATTTGAATATTTTAGTAAATAAATAGTCTTATTTGCCCAGGGAACTTTCACATCTGTATAGAAGTATGTAAAGCTATAAATAGGCTAACATGTGAATGTCTAAGCACACTGAGCATATTATTATTATTATAAGCATATTTATTCAACCAGACAGTATATTGCCCTTTATTTAATACTCAGAGCTGCTTTTACATATTACATTACATTTTACAGTCATATTTACATACATACATATTTTAATCTGTTAAACACACCACTGTGAACAAGAAAACATTTTGATGAACAATGTAGCAGACCACTGAAACAGATTCTGTCTAGAGAAAACTGCAACTTTGACCAGCAACTTAAACCTGATTCTACCAACTAAACATGGTGAGCTCTACTCCCAGCCACAATGGCCATAATGATGGCTGCTGAACAGGTGACAGGTATGTACCAGGACCACTGGAATGAGTGCAACACCTTTATCAAAAAATGTGGACCTGTTGACACAGGGGAGAGGGCCTACTGTTGTATATAGAATATAATCTGGAGAATCCAACTTGGAGTTGATGTGACCAAAACAGTTGGCTAACTAGAAACGGTAGAAAGATGTTAATGGCTGAGCTTCCACCTGAGAAGCAAACAACATGACTCTCCAAGAAGAACTGGAAGCTCAGCCAGGATAAGCTCTGGGTGAAGCCCAGGTGGAAGCAGGAAAATATGGATCTCAGAGAAGACCTGAGGTCTTGGTGCAAAACATGAGGATGAGCTGACACTCTCCGCCAAAAAGACAGTGGAGGATATCAGACCCCTGAATGGGTGTTGCTGACAGAGCTGGAAGACCTGAAAACTCCAGCCTCAATGCCCAGCCCTCACTCAAACCTGAGCTTCCACTTGATTTCATGTATGAGAGAGTAGAGCAGGAGAAGTTTGAGGGAGAGGCACGGGAATGAAACATCTGAACTGAGGAGATTGGAACAACACCTGAAACGGCAAAAACAACTGAAAGGAATCAGCCTGGAAGAAAGCCCGCCACTTTCTGGGCTTGAGAAACCAGGAGGTGGAAGAAGTCAGTAGGCCTGCATCTACCAGCGGCATCTGAGCTGACTTCCTCCTTCACCCATAAGATAGATCTTTTCTCTCAACTGACATGTGAGACCGGGTTTATGCAGACAGCCACCCACCATGAGCCTGGTTCTGCACAAGGTTTCTTCTTTGAATGGAGTTTTCCTTGCTGCCGCTACCAAGGATTGTTGGTTCATTCCCACAAAGCACAGCTGTTCACCAGATGTCACCTGTGCTTTTTCCTACAATGACAGGTGAATTTCTCCTCACTGTATTTAGTGGTAGTTAATAATGGTTAATAATGGTATAGTCAAGCAAATACTTTTATATGCTTTATCATTCATTCTGCTTGGTGCTTAAATGTATATGATTTCCTGTGACTTTTGGCATCTTTGTTATGTAAAAGTAAAAGACAAAAACAAAAACAGACTCACTCTAAACTATGGTTCCAGATTTTAGGGTTTTACTTGCATTTTCAAACAAAATCAATGCCATATTTTCCATATTTATGCCATATTTCATAGTTTATGTTCCATATCTAATCACTTACTGCTATTTTTGTTTACTTTGTTATAGTTGGTCCATTTTTTCATGCTGTTACTTAATGACTCATTAATGACTTCCAATTACTCACATAAAAATCATACCACATTAACTGTACCCATACAAACATAAACAAGAATCCTAAACGGTGCTTTCATATACACCAGTGGTCAGTTTTTGTAAACAAAGTACAGTATGTGTGTTACATAAAAACGGTTTCTTTATGACTGCATAGCCAGACCTGAAGACTCTTCACCGCTTCCATCCAGGCTCCCGCCTGTGGTCGCCCCAGAAGATGAAATTTTTGCAACTTTGAAACTTTATCTACAAACAGTATATATCCAGTATCTCACATTCTCTCTCTGTGGAGTATAGTAGATTTTGAGAGGGTTTCACGCTCCACATGAATGACTTCATGTAAGGAGACGTAGAGAGGAGAGAAATGATCTGCGCCACAGCCGGGTTCCATGTTACATGTTCTGCTCTCCTCGCTGACTCTTTTCTACGAGAGGAAGTGGTATAACAATCTAACATCACAACAAAAACAATAGCGCATAGCCTGTCTACTTTTCCACTCAGCCCTCTTCCTCACCGAGCCGGGTTACCTGCATGACAATATCTTTAGCGACATTTGTGAGTTTAACTGCCTGTTTCTAGTCCCCATGTAACCTTTTATCTTTGACAGGTAGTTCTGTTGCATTGCTTACCTCCACCTGCACTCCGCCTCACTCCATCTTTACCTTTCCCAGTAACACCCATGCTCCTCTCTGGCTGATGGGCAAACATGCAGTAGTGTTGCGGCCGCACGCCGCAGGAATTCACGCTGGATGTAACAAAACATATGCCGGGGACCTCCTTTACTGAGAACTTCTACGGTTTCTTCAGACAGTTTAGGGTATGATCAAAACAAGACGGGAGCAGGAAAGAGGGAGGCATTTAGGTAGATGGCGAGTTGTGGGGGTAGGGGGATTGTATCTATATCTCTTACTTCCCCACTGGCCCCTGGGAGCAGGTGCAGGGCTGCTGTTGAGACCAAGTGGGGCTCCAAGTTTTGGCTCAACGGGTATCAATCTCTTGTCTGTCAACCCCAGAACTCCCAACCCCTGACCCCTGCCCCCACCCTCCTCGTGGCCTGGGTTACAAGGTTTGAATGGGATTGGGCTGTCAGGAGAGGTCCAGCTGAGAGACAGTGCAGAGAAAAGATCTGGTCTGTGATGTCATTGTCTCAGGAGGCCGGATTCCCATGCTCTTTTGCCCTAATCCTAAATCCAAATTCATACTACCTCCTCGACTCCCTCTGCCTTTCTGATGTCGTCCCCTTATCTCTGTTCTTTACCCTCTAGATAATAACATATCCTTCTAATATCTGCTATCTCTTGATCCTATCAGTCCACTTCCCTCCCCTCTCTCTTCAAGGGTACAAAGTGTCTTCATCCATCTCTCTTCTTCTAGCTAGAAATGTGAAAAGTCTGGTTGTGTGTGTTACCTCCAGAGTGAAGGGATGGCGGTGTTAATGAACAAAGAAATTACTTGTTCTCTACACATGCACTGGGAGTCTGGTCTAAGAACTCTGGGGTCTGGGGTCTTGGAGTCGGGACTGTGATGTGTGAGTGCGTGTGTGGGATAAAGATATGGTGGTGGGAGCACTGAGAGAAACTGTAGAGAGAACATGACAAACCACTTGTGGCACGGTTGTCTCATTGCATCTCCCTGAACTATTAATCCTCGCAAGGACTTGCTTAGCCGCTGTCCTCTCTCAAAGCTCTCTCTGTGGAGCGAGCTGGCCGAAATAACAATCTGGTAGTATCCCTCATTCCTGCACTGCTTGCATTCATCTTTTTCTTTTCACTATACATTTTGGGGTATTAGGGAAGGAGACATTTTTGTTTCTGGGGGCTGGTATGAGGGCAAATAGAAGGCAGGCAGGGGTTATTGGTGAGGTGGGAGGTGCTGAGGTACTCCAGCTGCAGTGCTCCTCAAGGTACTCCCCTTCATCTTTGTCACTCCCTGTCTCCCCCCTCACCATCTCCCTCCACTCACTCACTGTCCCTTGTCCATCAGCGTCCTGCAGGTTCCTGATTAAAGAGAATATCTCTTTAATGCCCCCTTCAGCCAACCCCCCCTTCTTATACTCTCTTCCCCTCTTACTCCATCTTCTTCTGTCCTCTCTTTCATATCTCCTCCCCTCCCGTGTGAGGCGGCCTGGCTCACTTCCATCAGCTAGTCTTTGGAATCTGTGAGCTGAGCCTCGGTATGCGCCCGGCATGCTCAAACTAAATGCTTTTCCATTCTTCTTTATTTCTTTTCTCTCTTTATCCCCCCTCGGATTTGAGAACTCTTGTCTTGAACATTGCTTTCCCACGAACAGGTGGCAAGCTACTCTGGTCATGTGGGCCATAACTGGATCGAGTGTTTAGTTCAGTTTGACTGAATGACAAAAGGAAGAGAAGCTGGCTTTATTTTTCTTTTTTGCTTTTATCTGCAGCTCCTCTTTTCTTCTGTAAAATTTCAACCAAAACTCCCAGTCAGCTCCTGTGTATGTTTGCCATTAAGCTCAGGACAATACACCTGGTTAACCCGTCCCTTTGTCCCTGCTGGCCAATGATCAGTGAGATGCAGCTGACATCAGCGCCACTATAGCACTTAACGAAAGACTCAAATCAAAGGCAAGGGTGAACCTGTATGATGGCGCTTTTCACTCACAAACAACTCTCTGAAGCAGGAGGCCCTACCCCTATGCAGGGACCCTCAACCATCATCAAATCATCAGTGGTGACTTTGATGCTCTATTCAGTTGATGGCCCATTGTCGGAGCTCCCTATTCACCAGCACCTGGGCAGGCTCGCACAGTTAAACCTTTCTGCAGTGTTATCAAAACAAATGCATGACCCTTTTCAGAGGGCTGAAGATTGGGGTTGAGTTGAGAGACTGTGTTTGAGAGAGCAATATAAAGTGAACAGAGATACCGTCTCTCTCTCTCAGCAAGATGGGGGCAAGTGCAGAGTGCAAGAGAATTTAGACAGAGCCGAATCCTAAAATCATTACTGAGTGAGGCCAATTTTGTAATATGATTTGAATGTGCAATCATACAAATCAACAAGACAAACTGGCTAATATTTTCATTTGAACCTTTTAATAAAGCGCATCTAAACCACACGGGAACCTTTGTTATCACTTAATCCCTTTTTAATGCAATGCAGCAGGATTGGACACAGATTCACAGTGACCTAAATGCACTCAGTTCTAACATGAACGAACAGAGATGGGAAATGCTGACCTGACTATACTGTAGTGGTTGTGGAGCACTTCACAGCTGAGCGGTGCAACCGTGGGCAGCAGCGGGCAAGACACGCTGGCACCATCACCTTGAGAGCAGCCAAGCCAGGTCTTGTCAGCTGTGTGAATGTGGCCTCAGACACCGACCCAGCGTGTCCCCTGGGTGCCTCCTCACCTCTGTGGCCATGTGTTGGAAGGGGGGAGGGGGTACGGTGGGGACAGAGTCCTCCTTCATCACCTCAATGTGGGGATGGGACCAGCGCCCAGAGTGGCCGTGCATAGCCAAGTCCATCCCAGTGCTGAGCCCACAGCACTGGGCAGAGCAGCTAGGGGGCTCTGGACCCTCTGGCTACAGTAAAACTGAAAGAATATGACTCTCATATGATATCTCATATATGACACACACACACACACAAGTGCCTCTGCTAGTCCATGCATACACATCATATAGCAGCGTCCCTAAATTTGTTTTGGCCTGGAAAATTGCTGTTTGGAAATGATAACAACAATAATGGAGGCTTTGCTGCTTGCCCTCATGTTGATCTTTCTCAAAATAGGGTATGAGTGTGAGAGGCGAAGAGGGAGCGGAGACAAGGTTGGCGGTTCACCTCTGTGTCTTTGATGCACCGTTGTTCCGCTGGCCACCCTCTCTTCTCTGTGTAGCCCCGTGGTTTGGCCTTGGCTCCACGACCCTCTTCACAGCCCTCTGGTCCAACTCTACCACCGCAGGCGCACTTCTTTAGCACATGTCAATATTAGTTTAGGATTATTTCTAGAAGTCCAGAAGGATAAAATCCCTTTAGAGATTACAGAGCTGACACAAAATAATGAGGAAGAATTTGAGGAACTGTGGAAGAACCATTAATGAATATTTATTATTTGCATAACAAACACAGATGATTTAACTCAGGCATACTGTGGGCAGCTAAATTTGGGTAAAGCCACATGGTGTCCTGGGTAACCTCAGCCCAGAATAGCCGTGCGATGAAGACAGGAGTCACAGTGGTGTGTTAGGCTTCTTTGCTTACAGATGAGGATGGAAGGGATGAAAACAGAGCGAATAGAAGTTAAGTCCTTCCACCCAGGGATGCTCCTCCATAAAAGGCTTCACGTCTGGGTCAGGAATTTGGCATTTCTTTTCTGGAGAGAATGAACTGGTAACGCCTGGGCACTGTCTAGGTGGTCAGGTCGCTCATTTGGGCATGAAAGCCAGAAGATTTTACTCATTCTCTTCTTGCTATTTAATGGTGAATGACAGACACAAAGCGGGGATGTGAGAATGTGCCGTGCTTGAAAGGATGAGCTGTATTTCCATGATCCCTGAATGATTCCCAGGTGGGATGTCTTCCTGGCAGGACACAGTCTTGAGCAAAAGTTTCTGATTGCTTTGCAACAGTCTGTGATTAGTCATGCAGTTCTTAAATATGGTTGATGCATTACAGCCGTGTCATCTTTGGGGATCTGAGCTATATCTTCTTCTTCTTTTTTTTTTTTGCTTGTCTAGATGAGGCCATTCACCCCCTCCTCAGCTAGGGTGGATTGCATTATATTAGACTGGGGCCTACCAAAGTAATTAAGGTTGAAATAAGCCCCTCTAACCAAAGAACTACTTCAGCTCAAAGTTATGTGATCCCTTTAGAGCGTTATAGGTCCTGAACTACTAATGCTTTTTTACCTGCAGTGGAGGGGATTTCCCCTTCATCTTAAAAGTACAGGCTCCAATTAGACTACGAGTAGCCTGGGTTGAGAATCATACCCTCAGATCACACATACAATCACACACTCAGACGCATAGGTGCATAACTTAGCACAGGCAGAAGAGATGCAGCTGTCTTTTCACAAACATATCCCGCTTTGTCCAGTGTTAACACTGGGAGGATGGGATTTGTTGATTTTACATTATCATTGCGTTGGGTTTACCCATGCGCACCACACATGATGTCACAATTCGCACTTTGGCTGGGGGTGCCAGAGAGCTGAAATGACGGTTGAGGTGCTCTGCTTGTCGAGCTAATAAATGAATGAAGCAATCCAAGTTAAGCTTTTCCAGGTAAGGTGCTGCAGGTGAAGAATGTATCACTCCAGAGCTCTGTAAGTTCAAAAGTTCAAGTCCCACATGACACCTGAACTGGGCGACCTGCGGAGCCACAGCTTTGTTTGGTGATTTCACAGCAGATGTCACGTTATCGCCATACATTGGTCTGTTCGGATCAACAATAAAGTTACACAACCTCTACAAGTGAATGGCATGCACTTTTGTCTGTACAAGAAGGTGTGTAACATGATGACATGCTGCTCAGAGAAGATTTATCTTTGAGTGAGATTAATAATTTAAGTAATCATCATGTCCGAGTCTGACAACAAGAGAAAATGGGTGTGAGTCACCTGGAAAACCTGATTGAGTCACTCCTACGCAGACTGTGTGTTTCTGATTTGTGTGTGTGTGTGTGAATGTGTGTAGACAGTGTCATTAAAGGTTGCCCCACTCTCCCTTTACTCTCCTCGTCTGCTGTTCAAGAGAAGAGTGGAAAGTCCATAAGCAGAAGCTGGAAACTACAACCACAACCAGCCAATGCACAGGACACTTATTCATAGACTCCCTCACACAGACACACATACGCACACACACTTGGGGTGGGGAACAAGAGCAGCAGCAGTGGCAGTAGCAATAAATTGGTACAGGCATCCGTCAGAAGCCCCATGAGTCACCCACTGGAAAACGTACAGCTCTCCAAAGCCAGAGTAGATATCCATCAAAAGTGATTGCGGCCGGTGCAAGCTCCTGCAAAAACACAGTTAGATATATACACACAATTATGCCCATATCCACACAAGCATGTGCTTACTGCCACACATGGCAACACATACTAAATACATACCCATGCATGCACCCACACACACACACAGAGGAGATTTTTGTGGCACTGATGGTGAGGCAATGGAGGGATAACGAGCGGTATGTTGTCCGGAGGAGAGACAGCGAGGCTGGGGGAGCCATGTGTAACCGCTGCAGAGACTTCTCGAGGCTTTTAAATGCAGCCAACTGTACTTGTGAGGTCACCTGATAATATAAACACTGACTCAAGAGTCGACCTCAAATCAATCTCCCATTCTTTGATACTTTCTTGTGAGCTCAAGCTACTAATTGAGAGGCCGGGCACCACCACCTGTGGAAACAGTGGGTGTGGAGTGTGATGCAGAGCAGCAGCAGATACAATTGATCCGACAGATAGCTGCTGATTGCTTTTACCACCCAAAAGAGGCTGAGATCTCTCCAACCTGCTTCTGCCAAAAAAAGCAGAGAGTAGTCTGACACACACAGGATATTCAATCTAGGTAATCAGGTCTGTCCCAGGTATAAGTGTGTGTTTAATATGAGGGTCAGGAGAGCAGGGTTTGACGTTAGGCTTTTCCTGAGTGAATCCTCCGCTTCTTTTCTGCTCAGCTCTCGTCATTCCTCTGAACTGCATATCAGATCTCACACATGGCTGCTATGCATTGCACACATGTGCTACACACATTACACTTATACCCGAATTATGTGGAACATGAAGAGAACACAAGGAGAGGCCCATGTAAAGCTGTTCATCGAAGGATCTACTGTAAATAGCTCAGTATGATAGTGAATCTGCTCTCCAGTTTTAGGGGGGAGTTTTTTTTTTTTTTTGCAATAAATCATGCCTCTGCTGGTCCTGCCACCCAGCCTGCTGTGTGTAAGCTCTGCCCCTCCAGTCATCTTTTATAGCTTTGATGTATAGTATATCATGAAGTTATAATATGTAACAAAAGGTCCAAATAAGGCTCTCAGCAAAGATATTTATCAAGATTTAAGATAGGGGTTTAGTTGTGGCTATGCATCAACTAATTTGCAGGATGTATATTCAAAAGCTCATGACAGTATTATGTAGGAAAAATACAAATAAAACTAACACAGACACACAGCAGACAAGAACTCACTGGAGAGTCAAATTTGTTATCACTGCTGATTACGATCTGATGTTAGTGAGTCACCTCTGTCTTTTCTCCATCTTTACCCCCTTTTTTTAAAAATGTTGTCCCCTGGGCTCCTGCTCGCCTTACAGAGGGCCCAACTGCTGCGTATTGCTGCATGGTCAGGCAGAGCGGCGCTGCACAGATTCCTGAGACGTCAGACATTCTGGTGTTGGCTGCAGCCTGTGCCTCACACATGACCTCCTCAAGGTCAGCAGGTCAGATCCTGTGATAATCCTGTCCACATAGTTGCATAGCATGCATATGTTTGCCCCCTCCGGAGAGGTTGAAGTTGTATGTGTGTTTGTGTGCCCGCATGTGTTTTCGTGTTGAGTTTTTTGTTGTTATTGATGATCGCTTAGTTTGCTACTTGATGGTTAACAGTCCTGTTTTCAGGTTTTGACTGCGAGGACGGAGTACAGTGCGTTTCCAAGCTCGCGCAGAATGCGTGTGTGCTAGAGCCTTCACCTGAACGTGTGACCACGTACATGTCAGTGCACGCATTTACATGCACATCTTTGTGTGTAAGGGTGTGTGTGCACAGGGATGAGTGTGCAATTTGTCCCAGAGGAGGTCAAAAGGCCCACACCTGCAGGAGATCTGCAGAGACCATCACTGTCATCTGGAAAAGCAAGAACAGAGAGAAAGACAAGATGAAACGGAGAACAGAGGGGTCTGACTCCACCCCCACACATTGTTATTTCAAGCTTTTCTCATCATATTGAGGAAGAGGGGAACAATACACAGCACACATGCTCGCTTGGAGCACTCACTGAGAGCAGCACAGTCAGCTCTTTCAGCAAACAGAAGAAAGAGCGAAATCAAAGAGCAGAGAGGCAAGGAGAAGGAGGGACAGGGTGAAAGATACTGACAGCAGGGGAGATAAGGTGCCTTATCCACAGAGGCTTTACTCTTCACTCCTCCTCTACTTTTACACTTGTGTGATGCAAAACATGCTTTAACACGACCTGAGTTAGAGGTAGCTTTTTGTACTCTGTCTTTAGCTTTTCAACTGTTTTTTTCTCCTCTTATATTCACCAGCTATACGTTTCACAGAGCCTGAGATGAGAGAGATGGGACCAGGAATGAGAAAACTGAGAGGTGATTATAAATGGAAGGAAATCTTGTCCAATAAACAGAAGAAGCTATTGATTCTGTTGGCTATTCTCAGCCCACCCCCTCACCCTTGCACATACAGACACACACACACACACACTACCCCCTTCTCCAGTTGTTAGGAAGGAATGCCTCTCCTGTAGATCTAATGGCAGTTGGGATGATTGATCAGGTGGCAAAGAGACTAGAGTCATGATAGAGTCTACAGTCTGTGTGAGCATGCATACATTTGTGCACGCATGTGCAGTATGCATGTCACATACTGTATGTGTGTGTGTGTGTGTGTGTACCACCGACATTTGCCTATGTCCCTGCTTGTTTGCGCGTGTAAATTCCTAGTACATACATATGTGTGTTAGTGTGGCTTTACAGCAATGGAGACACCAGGACACTTGGCACCACACTGACGTGACCCAACACTCGACCCTGCAGGACGCCAATGACGGTCTGACATGAAAGATGAGGCACAGAAGAGGACATCAACAGGGAGCGAGAAACCCCACGTCATCATATTGCTGCACTGGCCTTCGTATCTGTACAGTTGCTTATAATCTGAAAAAACTGAAACACAGACAGGCAGCATTCTCTTGCACACAGTAATTTTTACAGTTGCAGCTTACACTGTAGATATGTTTGACCTCTCTAAACCTTCACAACTTTCATAGAGAGGAGTGAAAGCTGAAGACAACTTCAGGCACTTGTGTAACAAACTACAAGAAGAAACATGATATCTGTGTGCATTTCCCTCTTGGGAACTGTCCAATGTTGAGGCATTTTGATGCTTCTGCTCTTACCGGCTGCAATAAGCTTCTGTGTACATGGTGCTTCTCCACTGGCAAGCCCTTCCTTTTTCTGTCTTGCTCCATTTTTTTCTTCTCCATTTTTTTTCCTCAAAGAAATATTTTGTTGGCAGGGTTGAATTAGAGCTTGAATAAACCTCAATAGGCTTGGGATTTTGGCGTGAAGCCACTAGGCTCATCTAGCATTGGCATTTAACCCCCTCTACAGGAGAGCTGAGACAGCCAGCTTTTTCAAGACTTTCATTCAGATGTTATCTGTCCGACAGGCACATGATCATGTTTGAGTTGCAGCACACACACGATATACTAAGAATTTCTCTGAAAATCTGCTTAACTTTTAATACATGGAAAATTCCCCTCTTTTGCTGACATCATGTGAGATGTGTAGCCCCCTGAGGCTATGTGGTGGTGGCACTGGGGGGTGGAGTATACTGAGTACTTAGATGCATACCCTGTTGTGTCTCCCTGCTCTCCTTCTTTCTCTTTTGCCCACAATTGCTCCATTCAGCCTTGTTATTGCTGACACCTTGGGCGGTGCATTTGGGTCAGCTGGCCAGTCTAATGGGCCATCAGCTACAGGGCTGGTAGTAACAGAGCAAAGCTTTATGACTCAGGTGCATCCCACCTACAAACACACACCTGACAAGAGCCCGTGGCTTTAGCTGGCCTGGGTGGGAGGCCCAATAAGAGTTTTGCCCTTGGGACATCATGACAGGCCAAGCAGTCAAAGATGCATGAAATCAGGATGTCCCCAAGGTGACTCCAACTGGTGACCTTTACTGCATGTCATGCTCTCTGTTTTGTGCCACACTGTCAGCTATCTTATGAGGCAAAGATGCTAGAACAGTGAGAGTCTTGCCTTCAAACTCGGGCCTGTATGAAAAACAAAGGCAGTTAGCATAGTTCAAGGTCAGTTTGAAATAACATGGCCAAAATAAAAGATTGATAGAGCTCCAATCTTGTTTAAGTGCATTGATCTTTACGAATCCGGTTTCCTGTCACAGTACACATGGAAACCTTCAAGGTAGTAAAAAATGATAGGAGAAGGGAAGAAAAAATCTTGGCGTGTCTCTCTGCCAAAAAGTTTGACATGGTGCAGGCCAGTGTTCCTGCATGGCATGCTCACCTGTCTCCTCATGCCTCAAATGTTAGCCAATATCCATCAAGGTTTAAAGATAGCAGGGCCTGGGGTGAGCAGGCACTGAGGGAGGCAGTTCACCCACACAATAACAGGCAAGGAGGCCTGCAATGGTACAGCAAATATTGATACTGACCTGTGGGCGTTCTGGTGTGTTTTCAGGACATTAAGCGGTGAGACCTGGGACTAGGAGAGGCTGAGGGATTTCTACATGTGTGCAACTGTTGAGGAGTCTGAAAAGCTTGCCAGTCTCTCACCCCCTCATCCCAACCCTCCGTCCTTTGACTGTGCCATACCTTCCTCTGGCGCTGTCATGTTTAGTTTTCCAGTTGGCTCCCGACTTCCCCGAGACTCCCTCCAGCGAAAGGAAGTGTGGAAACTGAATCAATCAGCTGCTCTTCCTCGAGGTTTCCTAATGTTTGCGGAGGAACCGGGAGGAGGATCCCAGTGAAGCCAGTCAGGCCTCCGCCAACACTGCTGCTGTATAGTCAAATAGTCAGAGAGGAGCTCCCACAGTCAGATATAGCTTTTATATGTTTACACAGGGCAGATAAAAATCATTTGGCAGTCACTGAAGGCTGCATGCAGAGAGTATAGAGAGATGTGTGCAGTCTAGTGCTCGGAGGGATCAAAGTGTATAATTATATTCAGGGGGTAGACAAAGTAATGGAAACACCTTACAGTGCACTTTAGCTTTCTATTCATCACCATTTCAGTAGGGTTGCATCTAAGGATTATTTTCATTATTTTTGTGATTAATTGACTAATGTATTAGTCTATAAAATGCAATTTCCCAGAGCCCAAAGTGACATCTTTGAATATTTTGTCCAACTTGCAGCTTAAACCCAGTATATTTTTGATTAATAAAATTAGTTGAATTCTTAATTGATTATCGAAGTAGCTGCTGATTAAACATGTCAACTAACTAATCAGTTAATTGGCCAATCACTTCAGCTCCACTTTTCTGGTAATCTTCATACTGACCTACTAAAAAAGAAGTACATTTTTTGCAATAAGCATGTGTGCATGAAAGTGTATGAAAGGCTACTGTATCAGTAGGTCACATACACAAACTCAGTTTCACCTCCACATCACATGGGTCAAAGCAGAGACATCATTTTATGACTGGTTATCTTGCGCCATCTGTAGGTCATAGACGATTAGTTTCTAATATTCTCAGAAATTTCTCTTGCATGCACAATGCCAGACTTTGCACAATTACCCCTCTATCACCTCTGCAAAAAGAGGCACTGTACGTGTCTCTGTCTGTCTTTCCATTTGTCTGTCAATATTGAAGTGGAAGAGAGAGAGCATTCACGCTGCGTCTTCCTGGCCTTTGCACCACTCCCACCCTCAATAGTTAGCAGCTTCACTGCAAGATTTAATTTTTCCTAAAACATTTACCAGGCAGATTGGAAAGTTTTAAATAAGCCCAAATGAATACAAACACAGTCTCGCCTATAAAACAAGGATTTCTCTGAGAACGCAGAAGCCAACACTTTGTCTTTTGTGTGCTCCATTCAGCAGTAAAGTTCCATATGCCTACATTTATGTTTTCCCACTCTGAATAACTTTGGATTTGTTTTCTGTGTTAACTACAGGAGGGAGGGAATGACAAGAGAGAGGGAGGAGAAAAGGTCAGGGCATGAATGGGCTCCTTAAATACTTTGCTTAGCTACACTCCTAATATTAAAACTTGTTCGCTTGCCCTTAAAGTATGTTTTGACTTTGGTGGATTTACCTCTTTTAATAACCCCTAATAATGTGTCGCATTCAGGCTGTTCATGACGAAAATCGGGATCTCGCTTTCTCTCTCTCTCTCTCTCTCACTTTTCTCTCCTTTCCTCTCTCTCCATCTTGCCATTCCTTCCCTCCATCCATGTGCCAGAGTGGGAGCTTAATAAAACCATCACTCATGAGGACTCACTGAGGAGGCCAGCAGCTTGACAAATCCAAGGAAGCTTTATTATAAGAAGGAAGGCCTGGTGGATGAGCTGCATGGTGGGGACCATGCACAACAGGGGGGCATTAGGGAAAAGTTATTATGTCTTTAATATTAGAGCTGAAGTTGAAGCTGAAATCATTTAAGTATTTTTTAGCCATACTAGGAGTATGGATCTAGGAGTGACAATGTTGGCCTGATTGAAATATTTCAACTATTAGATGGAAGGCCATGAAATTTTGTGCAGACAGTATTGGTGCTCAGGGGATTCATCCTAATGATTCTGGTAATAAACTGACTTTTGCTCTTGTGCCAAAATTAGGTTCATAATTGTAATTTTGAGTAAAATTTTTATTATCTACTGGATGGATTGCGGGGGGTACATTCATGTTACCATCAGGATTCTTTGTAAACAATTTTTGAATTTTACTTAGTTGTATAGTCGCCCAATCTAAAATGTCATTTGTGATGAAAGCAGGTTTTTTAGTATTGCAGTTGTAGCAAACCACATTAAAGAAGTACCTAATAAACTGGCATCTTAGTATATGTTTGGTTTACTCTTGTTTTAGTAAAGTTAATTGAAATTCAGATTTACGTTTTTTTCGCTGTGCACCTAAAACGCAACGTGGTTGTATTAATTCCATAGACTGTATATAAAGGTTAATTCACAGCCAAACCCTAGAGAACATAACTCTCCAGACATTGCTTTTCCTGGATTGGTTGTCACTTTAAGCCCAATCAATGCACCACCTGGCGACCACGGGAAGAGTCACAAATTAAACACACCTGCCACGTTGCGTGATTAACAGGTGCATGCTGGGTCACGCTTAAATGTTAAATGCTTCTCTCGGCTGCTAATTTCTACCGTCGACGAGGTGTACACCTCCTTTTGTTTTTGATAATCCCTGTTGTGACTGCAGAGCAAATTCAGTCAATGTTTGAGAACATGGAGGAGCACAGTGAGACGAGCGAGGTTGAGAAGAGTGGTTATATTTTGCAATGATTAGCAGAGAAATTTGAAATGGGATTAGGGAAATTTAGTGCAGATCATGGAGGACTTCGCAGTGACGTTCAGACAGGTGAGTGGAACAATGACTGATTACTGTAACTCCCTGTTAAGAGGACAGCATCTGTGTTGCTTAAAGATGTTCTTTAATAATTTTAGCATATATATGTTTATCACTATATAATATGTTTAACCCCCCCTTTTGAAATTCAACTCCGTGACGTTTACTTAGAGTACATAACTGACTTACTTTGCACTGTTATCTGAGTACAATTTTACCTCTACTTGAGTAAAACATATGCATCTACATAGAGGTACTTTTACTTGAGTACAATTTTCCAGTACTCTTCCACCCCTGCTATATGTGGTCTTCTGTTTTTTGTTTACTTATTATATACTTTCCATGCTTGCAGTTTTGCCACCACTGTAAATCTAAAACTAACTCCCTGCAGGCTAATTATCCTCTTTGAGCTAATGAGCCTCTTGACACTCGTGTTTTTTAGTACTGTACCAAGCTCTTGGTGTCCTAGCAGCCTATATTACTGTACATAGGGTGTGTTAATGATGCAAGTTAAAACAAACTCTCTTTTGCTTTTGGTTGATTGAAGTGAATGGGGAGACAGACATTTGTATTCATTACAAAGAGAGGAGCAGAAAACTCTCCATGGCCCCTGTGAGGAGTAGATGTCTCCCACTTCCTTTAGCTTCATTGTGAATGCACCATCAGCCAGAGCAGCGTTTTGGCCTGTTGCGGCTAGAAATCTACGCCATTTCCCCACCATTCCTCGCCTGTTCTAAGCTTCAGGTACCAGCCCATTGTTAGCAGAATAATTGCAATCATCACGCCTAATTTGTTTGTATCTGGTTTCACCTGCTAATGAACTGCTAACTAACTCAGGCTCTTTATCTGGTGTGACTACAATGCGTGAACAGTGGGTGTGAATACAGCATCATACCTGCATAATCTAATTTTTAAAGGACATTACTTTGAATGTGTGTGTGTGTGCGCGCCAGTGTGCCAGAGTGTAGGTCCGTTGGTTGTGCATTAAAATTTGGTAAATAAGCTACTGAAATGTACATTTTCAGACCTGAATTTAATGTCATCCTTAAGAAAACGGTGGTACAACATAACGCATTGTCATTGTAACCATGTTAGCATGTTGACCTTAGCATTGAACTCAGCACTGCTGAAGCTGTGTCTAAGTGTGGCTGTAGACTCTTAGTGTTTGTGTTTATTGCCTTAGCCTGATGAGTTGAATATGGTTGGGTTCAAAACATAATGTTGCTCTTGTGATTGACATTCTATAGACCAAACAATCAATTGATTTATTGAGATACCAACAAGTAGATTCATTGATAATGAAAATCATCTGGGCACTACCTACTGTTGTACCATTAGAAATGATATGTGAGAGTGCACGTGTCTCTCTCCTACAGTATCTGTCTGTGAGATTATCAGAGGTTAGAAGTGAGTAAAGAATATGTAAGAAGTAAAGCTCCATCCTTTATGGATTTACAGGGTAAAACTCTAAAATACGTGTTGAATAAGATAAAGTCAGCACAGTCAATTGTGTCTATTTCCATAGCTGGGAAGAGTGAACTCTACCCCACCGCACCTGTTTTTCCCTCCCTGCTCCTTGACAGATTTAGGGAAATCAAAAACCTAAAGCCAAAGAGTTTTTTTTTGTTTTTTAATCTCCCCCTGAAAGAGGGGAGGCAAGACAGTAGTGGGTGAGGTAGAGAGAGGTCTGGCACGATTAGGTCCAGCTACAGCGTGGTGATGTCAGGGTGAGTGTTGAGCCACCAAAAGACAGGAAGAGAAAGATGTGATGCTATCCTCTCTACCTCTATATAAGCAAAGCCAAATGCTCTTCAGTGAGCCGTAAATCATTGAAGTATGAAATAATAAAGGAGCAAATACAACCAATACATCATAACCTTGTAATGCAGTGGATATCCTGCCAAACACAGGAAGTGTTTGAACCTTGTTATTGAAATAATCCAGTGCTAATCCACTCCATTTATTTCATCAACAGTGAAGGAATTTTGTTTTAATAGAACAATATGGGCTCACAGTGCAAACTTGACAGCCGATAAAATCTGAAAGAAGAGGGCGTGAGAGAACATTAAAAACTTGCTCTGGGATGGTCATTATTCTCTGGTGTGGTGGTACTAAGCCACATGTGTAGTCATGCTGTTGGGGTGAGAGAGGAGATCACAAGCGACAGAGGAGGATGTGGAAGTCGTCTCACCACGCCTGGCGGCAGATGAGCCCACTGCCTGAGCTCTCACGCTGGGGACACACGGCCGCAGACTGCATTCAAGCCACACAGAGACGCATGACGCAGCCGCATCAGCATCAAGAGTTTTGTAGTTCCTCAGAAGACTGTCGACACCTTATGTGTAACATGGCATCAGTAAATGTTAAATCAACATCAACCATCTTGTAAAATAAATTCTCATAGGCAGGAGACACATGAGGAGTGTTGACATAGGTCTTTTGATTCCTTGGTCACTGTACAAGGCTCCATTTTGGAGAGAGAATATTCCTGCAACTTGAATATCATGAAGGATCAAGTATGACATACAACATATGGAAAAGACAGGAAACTATATATATTTGTGATGATACAGAGGCAACCGGTGGTGGGGGGTGGAAGAAGAGCTGGAAGGAAAGGGGACGTTATTAACTTTCCTAGAATGAAGGAGGAGTTGTGAGACAACCTCAGCTCCTTCAGCGTTTGTAAATGTGTGCGTGCCATTCGGTACAAGCTTTTCCACTCAGTGGAGCACAGTCTGTCAACAGAGCAGCTCATGCAATCATGCCCACTCAGATTTATTGGAGTGACGAGGTGTTGATTCCATATAGAAACGTAAAGGCAGAACGAGGATGGATTTATAAGACTGCACGTTTCTTTTATGTATAAAATGCTATATAAAATAAAGTCCATATATCACACCTAATTCTACTTTATTATATACTGTGAGCAGTACTTGACTTCATTTTCCTAGCTGTAACTGTACTTGAAGTGGAAAAGACATTGTAGCAGTGAAAGGTGTAAGGTGAAAAGCTTGCTATCAAAATAAGTCATTTTGACATGGTACAATTTAATTTCAGCTGTTTGTTTTAAGGGATTTTAGTAGCTCAAAGATGGTTTGTCATTGTCTTAACACATATAGAAGCATGTGACCCCAAAGTATTTTATAGTTTAGAAGTTGGCTTTCTTGTCATCTTTGTCTTGTTTTTGGCCTCAGTTTTTATACCACAAACCTTGCTCCACAGGTTATGTGTGTGAATGTAGTTGCTAAATGCTTGGTTTTCATGAGAGGGAAAAATATACACATGCAATCAATGAGTTTTATCTCTCCCATGAAGAATGAGGCTGATTTTACATGTAACATTGGGGAGATGGGCCTCCTGGTGCCTTTGGTCTGGTTGCTAGGGAGCAGTTTGTCAAACACCATAAAAATACAGCAGTGTTACTAGGTCTGGGTTGGAGGACAAGGGAGGGGAGTGGGGAGGTGGGCTGGCAGGCAGAATGTGGTGTTTTTGCTCAGTAGGAGAGGGGGGTTCCCCTTGTGCTGTCATCTGTGAATGGAGCTGAATGGAGAAACTGCAGGGACTCTTCAGAGTGGCACCACAAGTCCCTGTTCAGTCAGAGGCTCCACTGCCATTCATCATGCAGCATCCCTGCCTTTTATGGTCTGAAACAGAGGGTAGGTGAGGAAGAGGGAGAGAATAAAAGAAAGAAAAAGAAGAGGAGAAATAAAGATTTATCTTTCCCATGTTTTTCTTCATTCTCATATGTATCCTAGACTCGTGACTGGTCATGTTTTGTTGCCAGGTAACAGCCCTTGTTACTCTTAAGAGGAGGAAATGTTCTGAACGGTACAACTATCAAGATCTCACCGGGAGACTCTTAAATCAGGCTGATCCCCTCACTTTGTCGAAGCATCATTCCATAGACGCTTCACTCTAACACTGGCATCCTCTACAGTGCTTCTTCAGAGGGGATCTCAGGTCCTCTGAGACTGTGCCAGTCCACTTGGCTTGTTTGGATTTATACTACTTAATCAGCTTTACATTGGGCAGAGGCCTGTCGTCCTTCCAGTTACCATGCACAACATCACCACCACCACAGCTTTTGGTGGTGACCAGAGGCAGTGTTTACCCACTGCTAGAATACTGACAAACTCCATACGCCTGTTCACACACACATTCAGGCACGCGCACACACACATAAACAGTGCACATGCAAGCCCAAGCCTGCATGGGCAGTGAGGTAGCAGAGGCACAGTGCAGTGGTACACATATTTTAAAATTACGTTTTCTATATGTACAAAACTCCTCCACCTGCACATAGCAGCAAATCATTAATCACTCATGGTTTTTCAGTGCATGACCTCGTGCTTTTGTCTCTGGAGGTCTGCAGTGGGATAGATTTTGATGCTCCAAGCACCAACAACAAACAGGATTTGAACCAGACTCTGCACCACTGATGCCTCAGGGTCATGAACAAAGCCTTCCATGTCACCAAATCCCCTTCATATTGAGAGCTTCTCGTACTTTTCAGCTTACCTGCACTGCAGAAGAGATTGAAGATACACTAGATAGACTGTTTCCTTAAGTGCCTCATTATCAATTTTTACTAAATCAGGCAGACAGTATATAACTGAGAGTATTGTTTCAACAGCTGTTTTATTAGTATGTGTTGTTATTTAATTAGGTTCTTTAAAGCAGGACATTTTAAGGGCACCACAAACAATCTTACGATTAAAATGCTTCGGTAAACTAGTTTAGGAATGTGTGTGTGTGTGGTCATATCTCTGTGTGGAGTACTGTTTGTGTGACTTTGATTAGTATACTTTAATAGGTGTTTATAAATACAGTAGCATCAGTTATGGTGTAGCAATTCTTAGTGCAAGTGTAGGGCGTACGACAGTAGAATAATAAGTGGTATTAACTAGATAAGAATCAGCATTAAAGTTAGTTTCATTTCTTACTGCTTACAGTACCTCTTAATGACCATGCCCTGAAAATGACCTTTTCTGGGCTGAGGAAGTGGCTCTACATGTCTCAAAGACGCACTGTCTGGCAGTTTGACCATTCACCTATTTTTGGTTGAAGTCCACAGGTGCACCAAACTCTGTTTATTTGCACCCCTCACCTTTGTGGCTCTCCCTCATTCTACTCTCTACTGGCATCTTAGCTTTTGTCTATTAATTCTCACATCCACAGAGTCAAGGTGACCACTAATCTGTTTTTCTGGATTTTCTGGTGTTTGAGAATTAACCTGTCAACAGGAAAATCCCCTGACTGCTCAGCATGACTACAAATATAGTCCAGGGAAATGAGGGGAAATGAGGTAAAGTGAGGTAAACACGTGGTAAATAGAAGGGTTGTTGTGCCGGGACGAGCAGGGCACACCTGGGTGGCTGGGGCTGAGTCAGGTCCTGCTCAAGAACAGGTCTGTCTGTCTTGAGGGACCTTGTCTTGAAGGAACCGTTGTTTGTCTGATTCTGGGATGGTGTGGTGTTCCACAGAGACTGGGTGCAGCTGTCACCACTGAGCAGGGTCATGGAAAGGTCTAGTCAGCTGGACTTGGCACTGGAGGCAGGTGAACAGGGACGCTCATTTGCAGAGTCATCTAAACATACTCTGTGTTGCCAGTATATTTGGCAGAGTTAGCTACAGCCACCGCAATCCAATATAACAGCTTGAAATAAATTCATGATCCTTATTATTAATGTTGGGCAGAGAGGCATTAATTGGAATCTGTGTATTTAAGTCTTTATTTTGTGGCATTGTTGACACATGGTGGTGAAGTTGATTCTAATCCTGACATTTGACTCAAGCTAAAAATATTTAGCATATTGTTTAGTGTTTTTTAAACCGGCAATATGGAATCTTTTGGGAGAATCAGTGGTACCCTTCTGCAAACACTGTTGATATACTAAACTTGTTGGCAGGCATGAAGCAACTCAGCATTCATTTGGGGTTGTGTGAAATCTATTGCACCATACAGAGAGGTGTGTCTGTTGTTTAGCCTACTGTCTTTGCTTTGAATGAAGTGGACAAAATAATAGGAACATGTAATGACAGTCATACACTTTAATCAACATCTCTTTAACATAGTTCCAACAAAAAGTGAACATTGAAACCTTCATGAAAGTAGAATTTATTGCAGGAATTTCTTTTATTAGACTGCATTAGTTTAGCTATGTTCCTAATAAACTGCCAACTGAGTGTACATGCATGGACAACCTTATGTAAATAGGAAATTAGTGGTGGTACTGAGCTTTCTGGTTCTGGCAGCAAGATTTTCTTTTGTCTGCTCACTTTATACCCTTTCTTTTGGTAAACAAGACCAAGCTCCCTGAACACAGACAATTCCTACTGGTTAAGGTGGTATCATTTTTGGGACTGCCCTTTTTTGAAAATCTTCAATCACTGGATCTTCTATGTTCAAGTGGTCTATGCATACTGGGGGGATAAATCAAAACATTTTCTCAGCAAAACACTGACTTCTACTGCACTCTGGTGTTCACATCAAGAAAAGCACAGGGAAAAAAAGTTATCTTTTCAAACATGCTTGCACATAAAATGCAAATGATGGTGCATTTTTTGTTTTATCTAAGATGTTGATTGATACATTTTAGAATATTAAACCACATGCTTCACAGCAATATCAATTCTATATCCATGTGCACACAAACTGCAGAAGCTGCATTAGCAGTACAATATCTTTCTCTATCTTCAGAGGCTTCATTGTAAAGTTGCTGCTCTCCATGTGTGGCTGCTGATAACAAAAGTATATCTGACAAAAGATTCAACAGCTCAGAGAGCCTGCAACTTTACAGGTTTAGTTCATTTTAATTGCTTCCATAGTGATTTTCAGCAGAGATCAGGCAACTGTATTCAGCTAAAAGGCTGCCTGACTGATGACTCAATTCACTGACTTTTAGGGGACATCGCAACTGCTAACTGCTACATCTAATATCTGTTCTGTTCAATCCTTTTTAATATATTTTATATAGACTACTATAGACTACTATTCTATTTCATTATTGGTGATATATTTTCTGTTTTTAATCACTGTATAGTGCTGGTTTGTTTTATGTTCATTTTACTTTATGAAGTATTTGTATGTGCTACATTGTGTAGATAGCCACTTGTTTGGTGATGTGAGGAGTGGGAGAGTTGTAGCGTCACCAGAGGTCCTCTCCCACAGTGCGGCTACTCCAAACAACCACTAGGAGTCACCAGTGCAGCAACAATGATGAGAACCCTCCTCTGTCTTCCTATTATTTTAAACTAAGTACATCTAATCCAGTACCGTACTTAAGTAAAGTGTAAGGTACTTTGAGATACAGAATATGTGCTTTTTATGTTAATTTATATTTTAGTTCCGCTACATTTCAAGGGGTACACATGCAAAGATTTATGTAGCAGAATTTTTCTCCTTTCCTTTCCCATTAATCCTCTCATGGTACCTCAGATTTACAACTATTACAACTATTACTGTACAACTATTGTACATATTAGTATCAGTGTTCAGATGTACAGCTCAATATGTAGAAGTCTGCTGTGATATATTTCTTACATTTCTGTTATGTATGGTGATATGAGGAGTGGGAGGGTTGTTCTGTCACCATAGATCCTCTCCCACAGTGCAGCCACCCCAAACAACCAGTGGGAGTCAGCAGTGGAGCAACAATGAGGAGAACCCGCCTCTCTTCCTATTCTTTGCTCAAACTCTACAGGCAGGGAGGAAAGTGTGTTGTGTTGTTGAGAGGTGGAGACTCGGTAAAACAAAGGGCTCAAGATTGCTCAAGCACCAGTGCAGTAAAGGGGAACAGACAAAATGTAAGTAAACTAACTTCAGTGCATTACATTCACAGCTGAGTAAATTACAGAGACACTAATAATATGTGGAGTTCTACGGGGGTATTTTGTCACGGTGTTGTACTGACAATCCAATGAGTAATATGCTGTAGATATAGTAACTGAAACACTGCTGAAGGTTTGGTGAAGTCATACTTTAAGTGTAGTTTATTTTACTGTACATGTTTTTTAATCCACAGTGTCAGTGTTCTGACCTTGATTCCTTTGATTTTACTACTTTATTACTTTCATAGTTGTGTAAATACAGAGGTAGGGAAGGAAGAGCAGATTTGTTGAGATGTGTGGAAAAGGGAGTAGACACTGCTGACTCACCCAAATGAACTGAGTTAATACAACTTGTGATAAAACTGTACACTACATGTAGCAATTAAGCATTTCTTGCTTGAGGCATCAAAGTCCATTAATGTGGTTGTGACACTTTTCTGTTCTTTGGGTTCATGTTTAGGTTAATAGCCGCGAACGTATATTTGTGAACGTAAGTCTGTAAGTGTTAGAGATAAGGGCCTTCTCTCCCTCCTCTTTGTTTTTCGGAAAAGTTAGGTCATCGAGTAAGGTCCAGATGCTTCCTATAGATCATGAAGACAACTAACATATATATATATATATATATATATACTGATGTTTAGAGCTGTTAGAGAGATCCATATTGGCTTAGGATCTCACAGGCTACTACAGTTAATTGTCTTCATGATCTATAGTGAGACGATGGAATCTCGCTCAATGACTGCTTTTCAAAAACAGAAAGGAGGAAAAACGTTATCTCTAACACTCCCCAGACTATGTTACGATCTGGGCATCCAAAGTTTCTTCGGCGAAATGACCGCGTCACGATGCACGTATTGAGAGAAAACCACAGAATGACATCACAGGAGCTTCAGCAGTGGTAAACCAGAGCTGGTGTCCGGTGTTCTACCACTGCTGTGCGTTTTGTTGTCCTAACACAACATCTGGCCCCACAATATTAGTTACCACGTCACTCTCTCGCTGAGTTTGAATTTCTGCTGCTCCTGTGAATCAGCGGTGTGTGTACATTGTCATTGGCTGAGGGGTGATGGGAAGCGTTAGATTTTGATGCAGTGGATGTCTCTGATGAAAATGCGGCAGAATCATTGTCATTTAAAATCTTGATCGCATAGAGCTCTGAATTGAGATTGCAATTTTAATGGGTGTCGTGCAGCCTGGTGGGGGCCACAGTGCCTGCATTAGTCACATATGAGCAGACAATATCATACACTGTAAATGTCTGGATAACATAATGGTTGAACAGTTGTTTATTCGGATGTACATTCCATTGAATTTTTTAACAGTCAGTTAAATATAACTAATTGTAACTGTCTCACAAATTTCAAGCCTTAATGAATGATTAATGAATGAATATTATTCTTATTTGTTTACCGTTCAGTTTCTGTTGGACATGGATGAGTTTGTTCGTAACAGATTAACTGAATGGGGTCTCAGTGAGTGGATACCGAAATTTGAAGGTAAAGTATCAACATGTTTTGTTGGGTGCGTGGGTGGGGCGGGGCAGCACCGATTCAATATTGATGTGACCTTCCAACAATTAAACAATGAAACATCTAAATATCTAATAACACAGATGCTAAAATGTTGCAAAATTGTTCTACTATACAATGCTGATATATCATATGGTTTATGTTCTGTATTGTTGAAAGAAATGGTGTGTGCAATTCTGGTCATTCTTGTCTGTATTCAGAGTGTAAAAGCACTTGCAGTAAGAATATCTTGTACATTTTGTCTAATAAGAACATGACTTAACCTGAGGTATTGTTTTGTAACATCTTGAGTCACTGAGTATAGATTTTTGGCCTCACGTAACAAACCAAAAGAAATAGCAAATGGTTAAAAAAAAAAGTAATGGCCATTCAGCTCATTCAATACTTCAATAGCCCTATGAGCCTGACATGTTTTGCACTTATTTTTTAGTGACTGAGACTCAATCGATTGTTTTTATTATAGATGAAGGTGTTGACTGAAAGTCTTTTCTGTCTTCGTGACTATTAATAATTGATAGGTGGAAATCACAAAGATGGATAGCCGGAAAAAATTCAGGATGAGACTCAAGTTGTTAAAGGAGTAATGTTCTGAACTGTAAAAGATACCTACACAAATACTATTGTGTATTGTCATAAATTCCACTTGTGTGGATGATGCATACTAATACTGAGTGCATGATGACACTATGGATAGATTCATTCAGCATCAACACATTAATGATTTTTCAAAAAACTGTTTTGTGTGGATGAGGAAGAATTTTCTGTTGTCACTAGGAAGAACACGCTGACCACGGAAATCAGAAACAGCTGATGCTCTGTCACGTAAGTTGAATGTAACCGTGCAATTGAGAATAATCTAAACCACTTATGGTCACATACAGATTATATTTTCTGTGGCTGCTCAATATTTTACGGCCTTCCACTTTATCTGCAGGATCATGAAGAAATGTGGCCCCAGTGCATTCAGGTAAAGATGACAAGTTCACGAACAGAGTTAGCACCAGACATTTTTCTGTTCTTTGTCCATATTGCATTTAAGGCACTAAGTGTCTTGAGACAGGACAGTGGAATGTGATCACTTGTTATGTTTTCCTGAACACCACCACTTCCCAAGTTTTAATAAGCCAGCATCCCAGACGCTGCATGAGAACCTAAATACAGGGCTGAGGTGTGGTGTACATATGTGTGTTCAGAGCTCTGTCGAAGACAAAAGCCTGTGTGAATATAATTTCTTGATCAAATATTTGTTTTAAGTCAAATATTTACATTCATCCTCGTTTTTAGTCCACCAGTGACTTCAAGTGATAAAAGGTGAGATATCTCTCTGTGGTTTCATATTTAATTACAAGTAGTGTTTTTCAAGGGTCTTGTTTGACTAAACAACAATATTGAGTCAAGTTTTAATATTGTGAGATGCACATCTTTTCTTTGGCCTTTTTAACTACAAAAAATAATAAAATAAAAATCAACAAGGAAAGAAGGTTGGTCCTTTCAGGGCGAGTCCAACAAATAAATCTTAAGCTAAGCGACCCGCGTGACACTATACCAGGATCATTGACTTGGGTATTTAGAAATTACTTTCTACACTTTCTACAATGTGGTGCAATTTGCATTAACAGAAAATTCTGGTTCATGATTCCTTCTGAACAGTTCTTTACTTACTTTTACTGACAGATGAGTTCATATTTTGTCTGATGTGCAAAACCATAATGACATATGTGGAGAGATAAACTATACCAGTGAACCTTACAAAGCTCAATGCTTTCCTGAAGTAGGTATTAAGTTTCCATGTTCAGTACAACATTGGAAATTAAAACAGTGAGGATATTATCAGTCATTTTCATGTCATTATCCTGAACTTGACTGATAAGTAATCAGAACTACTGAGCCATGTGTGTTGTTTGTTGTGTTATAGTGTTACATTTGATTGTTCAATTTGTTGCCAAACCAAAACCTGAAACCTTATTAAGTAATGAAATCAAAATATGGATTAAGGATTCCTGTTGTTACCCCGACTATGATGAGTCTTGGTAACTTAGAGTCCTCTGACCTCTTCTCCCAAACTTTTAGCAGTGAAATGCTTTGAAATTACTCTTCAACAAAAAGTCCTGGGACTGACACCCTTCATTTTAAGTGTCTTTTAACTAGGATGTTTGTGAATATGTGGATAAGTTCTTAACAGATTTGTCTAATGTGCTGTGATTTATTTTACATTTTATTCATTGATTCATGAACATTTGAAGTAAGCTGGATATCTAATGTCCATTGACATTAAGTTGCATTTCTTGAATAATGCCTGTATTTAACCGGCAATTACTGACTTCTTTGGGCTCTTTGGAACAGCATAAACAAACTGCAAACACAATGCTTTCTGACGAAATTGATACACCAATATGTTAGCATTTATTAGAGTCATTTTCTGACACCTGACAAATTTAAGTCCAATATTCATTCATACAGCTCATTTTGGTCTACCAGCAGCAACTCCTTTGGTAAATATCTGGGTCTTAAGCCTAAATCTTCCGTGTTCACCAGCTAGTTAATGACTGTGTCTGTCCAGCCATATTGTACTGGGTACTGCAGTGATTTATTTTGCAGAAATTATAGCTGTTGGCTGCATTTGAAAAGACTCCGGGGTGTGAGTGAACCCAAACAAAGAAAATTAAAAAGTCTGTTGATTCTTTGTGTTGGTCCATCACTATGAGTAGCCCATAACACCTAAGTAGTTACAAAAGGCTTTTCAGTCTTTGTATATTAATCAATTAACCTGTATTTAAACTTTTTGTACAACAGGACTAAAATCAGTGATTTGAAGACAGACAAAGAGGGAACTGGTCGGTGTCTTTAGTAAACCCGGGGCTGGAAACTCTTTGTTGTCCGTCATTGGAGAGAAGAATCTTTTGCCCTCTAGGAAGTGTCAGTGCATGTACCACAGTCATGATTAAAGTCGGAAATAGAACATACTGCAACTCAAATATGAAGCAGAAATTGAGTTCATTACAAAAGAGGTAAAATGAGCTGAATATGTTTCTTTACTTGAGTGGGTGAAAAGTTTTGGTGTAAAACTGTAAAACTACAGTTATTGGTTACATTACATGCCATTTAATTCAACTGGTAAAACATAATTATTATTTTGTTTGTCAGGAGTGGAGAGAGGTTATTGGTATGTCATACTCTAGGGAAAATACATGTCCAGGAAAAGGAAAAATAGCCGGCACTGTATGGAAAGAATGGAGGAACATATCCTTGAAAATCTCATGGACAATAAATACTTCCAAGACGATAAAAATTTCCTGATTTGAGAGGAAGATTTTGACATGTGAATCAGTAGTAGACTGTAAAAAAAATCATATATCACTTCTCAAAAAAACATTCTTGCCTGTCTGACACAGTAAAAGTTATGAATTTGCAATTACTGAGGTGTATAAAATAATATGTATACAGCCAACAATTCCATTGGTTCAGTTAAATAGTAATTTAGCAAATATTAAACTAAACAGTATATAAAATGTACTTTTTAAAAGATTGGACAATGAATCTTTCAAACCAATTTATATTCTGGAAAATCGGTGATAACACTATCTACCAACAACTAAATACATTTAAATAACCTGTATAAATTCAGGGTCTTTTGAAGTTCTAAATGACAGTGGCATGTACATAGACCTTCTATTGTATTGTTAGAGTCTCAATGCTTTTAACCAGCATTCACTTAACTGTTGGACAGGCTGGAAAACAGGTTGAGCTATAATTTTGGACCAGCCCTTTATACCAAACAAACTGAGGGGTCTGCTGACTGACTCAGGTCCAACAAAAAATGGAAGTTGCCTTATGCTACCATGATACACATGTGATAACCTCTTAGGTGATCCTAAGCACTGTCAAAGCTGGTTGTGTTTAAATCTTAAACATAGTTGTTCATTATCATTCAAACCTTTGTCTCCACTTCAGGTTACTATTTATTGACCTTATTTGAACTTTTTCCTTTCCCGGTGATAGTGTCTCTTAATTTACTTCTTCTTTATCTTATCCTGTTCTAAAATCTTCTGTTGCAATTTAGCAAAACTTTCTCTGAATGTGCATCATCAAAATCTGCCCATTACCTTTATTTTATAATTATTACAGGCTGAAGAAACTGTCTGCAAAAGTGTCAAGCCACAGTGACTCAAAGGTGGGAGAGCGGTAAAAATGGCGGTAATGCTAGCCACTGGTGAAGTGTGTTGACTGTCAGGTGCTAATAATGACTTTCTCCAGCATATGTCACACTGTGGACCTTTCTGGAGAGTGGAGACCGTAACAAAGCAGAGATAAAATGTGGAAGGGTAATTTATTCATGTGTTCACTGTTTGTTATTATTATTACTGAGTTATCTGGAAAATCGTCATACTGTTTTGATGAAGCACTGATAATTAGTATTCATAATTAATTTGCCATTATACCTCTTTGAATTGTTGGAAGTTGTTCTGTGGATAAGTGACTGACGTGTCGAGCAGCAACAGAAAGAACCCTGGGAGATCCTGGAAAGTGCCAGTCACCTCTCATAGGAAGTAATTGGCGGTGTCAGCACATTCACTTCCTACATCTACTGCGTCTGATCTTGTGAAGATTGGCATGATCAGTAAGTAATTTATGATGCCAAAATACATACTTAAATATAACATCCAAATTAGACCCAGGCATTTGGTGACCAAGAGTCAAACCAAAGTCTCTTTAGATGTGCCATGCCAGCTTTATAATTTGTGTGAGGGGAGTTCTTTAAAGTGAAATTCTTCTTTAAATCAACGGCTGCTAATAGACTCAACTTAATTAAACAATCTAAACAGTTTTTCCAGGAAAAGTCTAAAGGAAGTACAGATCTTCAAAATAAAGTTTGAAACTTTTCAGTGTAGAGCTGCAGTAATAAACTCAGAGACTGTCTCTTTAAAAGCCAAATGTGTGACTAAGGCAGGTGGGCATGACAACACATTAATAAGTGATACAATTGCAATTCACTGCAACTGGTCGAAAATATCTATGTACAGGTCCAGATGTTGATAACATGAAGCCTTAACTTCGAAATACTGACTGGTTCTATTCTTTCATAACAGGAACTGTCTCCAGTGCTTAATTGATCACACCTCGTAAATGTCAGAGTTGTTAGTAACGGGTACAAGTTAACTTAAAATAATTTTGACATTCTGAGAGGAAAGAAAGAGGACTGTATGCAAAAAACATAAAAAATAGAATGTCAAATTACCTGAATTTCCAGTGCTCAAACACTGTATGAGATGCCACTTATTAAACATGTTTTCTCTTAGTTCAGCAGATGCTGTTCATGGGCTCATAATTAACAGAAACTTTCAGAAGCCAAGGGAACAGTGATCCAGAAATTCAGAAAACAAAGCCAGATTAAGGTGAGTTACATAGACTGACAGAACACAGAACACAACAACAAACCTACCTTAAAGCCAAAAACCTTTTTTCAGAAACACTTCAGTGAGCACTCTTTCTGATGTTCTGGTGGTAAGAGTTTCTGAAAGGAAATATCTGACATCAGAAAGGATACTGGTAGGTAGTCTTCATGACAGAAAATGTGTAGATCAAATACATAATTTGTTTTAGTTTATTTTAACCACTTTGATTCAGGCAACAATGACTTGCAATTTAAATGTAAACACAAACTGCATTTTAATTTTGCAATGCCAAACTGAGAATTTCTGCAAGATCTCAATGACTGTCACTCAGAGAGACATTAAACTATGTGTCTGGAGCTTATGGGATTCTGTCTCTGATTCAAGGGGCAAAGATACGGGGAAAGTGGATCAAGTAATAAAAACCTCTTTATTTATGTTTTAATAAGTCTTAATTTTGCGGTTAATATTTCTGAAAATGCTGTTCATAAATAAATAACTATGCATCTAACATATAATTTGCATTTGAATTTGTATGAGGTTCTTGAAGACATTTCACCTTTAATCTGAAGAACCCTCCAGTTCTAACTGACTTGAGAGGGTCCTGCATCTCCCTACAACTGGAGTTACCATCACTAAAGAGGAGGTGGTCTACAACACCATTTATCAGCCATTTAAGCATGATCTTGAGATTCCTCTGACAGCACCTGTTCACTGCTGTGACACAAGTGGGCTGCGTAATCACGTAATTAAAGGATGGTTATACTCAAGACCCAACAGGATTTAAATACATGTGTGATTGATTGATTTCAGGCTGACAGAACAGATGTATACATGAACCTAGAAACCATGAGGTGAGCTTGATAGATCCGAAAACCCATGGAAGAGAGGAAGCATGAGGCTTTTGAAAAATGCCTTGTTGAGGGGTTGAAAAATCCAAAAGTTTGTGGCGACAGAAAAGTTGAAGTCCATCTTACATCCCGTGTGTGTTTTAATTATACTTTCATTAAAATGACTGTTTTGGTACTATGAATATGCCTTTAAAGATGTTTTTTATGTTTTTCTTAGCGAAAGGCTGGAGGATTTCTGAACATTCAGAAGTGTGTATAGTTGAGAACAATAGCGGCAAACCAAAAAGGAAACTGATAATCCTCAACGTTACATTGAGTTCATGCCCGGCTGACAGCATTGGCGAATTCAGAAGATCTTCCACGTGAAATTGTAATGGACCTAAAACCCTTTGTCAGCCCATTTATGAACTAGAATTTAGAACCTGTATACCTTATACAAATAATATGTAATAGCATATTGATACAAATTACATAATTGAATATATGAAATATTTCAACTTGTTAAAATTTTTCAGAAATGAAGGAAAATGTGGACCATTCAACAGAGTCGTCAGTACATTTTCACTTGGCACAGAGAAGCTGATTCAAAAGTACAAAGATGTCGAACTACAACTGATTTTTCTCCAGACAGAGGTAAAACACCAGAATATTATCATCCTACCCATTAGTGTGTTATATCTATCTATCTGTCTATCTATCTATCTATCTATATATCTATATATCTATATATATATATATATATATATATATATATACTATATATGTCTCTATTATTACACACAGTACCAATCTGAGTACCAGTCAAAGATTTGGACAGACCTTCTCGTTTATATACTGAGGACACCAAAACTATGAAGAACAAGAATATTTAGATTCATCAAGAAGCAGGTATTCACCTGTTAGGGACCATCAGTTATGTTGTGCAGAGGCAAGGGTTAGTACACAGTTCTGTATACAGTGAATAGTCCTATTGAGATGCTGTTCCTAATCCATATTATGGAAACAACCATTCAACTAAGAAGAAAAATGACCATCATTACTTTAAGACATGGTCAGTCAATCAGGAAAATTTCAAGAACTTTAAATGTATCCTCAAGTGCAGTCGCGAAAACCATCAAATGCTATGATTATACTGGCTCTCATGAGGACTGCCCAAGAAAGGAGGACAAAGAGTTACCTCTGCTGCAGAGGATAAGCTCAATAAAGTTACCAGCCTCAGAAACCGCAAATTAACAGCACCTCAGATTAGAGCTCACATAGATACATTACATATTTATGTGACACTACATAATTCCATATGTGTTTCTTCATAGTTTTGGTGTCTTCAATAGGTAGAAAATAATAGAAATTAAAAAAAAAAAAAACATTGAATGGGAAGGCATGTCCAAACTTTTTCACACACACACACATGCACACACACACTCATTATGACATAACAAGGGGAAAACATTTCTTTTGGAGTTTTAGTTAGAGATAAGACAGAAAGGATGTTTCCTCTGTCTCCACAAATAGAGAGAGACACCTGAGCTAAATTTCAAGTGTCATCAGTTGATTATCAGAAAAAAAAAAAACAGAAAAAGACGAGTCTTATATGTATTATCCTGTTTTTGTTTGTTTGTTTGTTTGTTTTTTAAATATGTTGAGCTATAATTTATGTTCTCTCTTTAAGGAGGAAAAAATTAAGACAAAACTCAACAAAACCATCCGGGAGGATAAGAAAACAATCTACAGCAGTCTGACAGAGACAATCGAGGCAAACATGCAAGAATGCTACAAAAGTAATAAAAGAGATCTTGATATATGTGCATCCTGTCACTATAATAATAGACATGTACACAGTTGTGCAGAAACATTAAATTTGACAACAGTTTCCTGTTTTATTGTAGAAGCAGCAGAATTTAATGGAACGGGCAGACTGAATAACATGAGGTACACCATTGAGAAGCATGTACATGATTCAAAGAACGTCATGTATGAGCTGGCTAAAGATGTGATGTTGATCCATCTGAATGACTTGAAGGTTTGTCACATTTTATGATATAAAACATAATGATGATATAGTAAAACATGTTGTGCTGCACATCTTTATCTTATCTTCATCTATACAAAGGATTTTTTTCTATATTAAAGTGAAATATGCAAGCATGTGTAGGAATAAACCATTTTCCCAATCTGAACACACATTCATTCATGTTTGACTCAGAAAATCTTGAACACAATATTTGGTTGTGTGAGTGATAAGTAATGATTAGTTATTTTGATGCTGAATTAGATGTACATCCTGGAGGAGCTGGAGAGAACCCTGAAGGAATCAATTGAGCTGTCACTCAAGACAGATGATCACTCAATCCCAGGTAGGGAACACTTCAAAAGCACTGTAACTCTGTAAATGTATTAATATAATAAATACACAGCTTTCTAATTGTGAATTAATAATGCACTTATTTTACACTATAAGTTTTGTTTGTTTTCAAAGATTTTTCAACGGCATTTGACATGGTGAGGAGACACTACAATGAACTGAAGTCTAGCCAAGATGAAGAAGTGTCACTAACTGGGTAAAACTTGTCAACATAATGTTTTTAAATGCCTTTGATTATGAGCTTTCTTTGTTCTGAATACAGTTAATGATGCTTTTAATCACACTAGAGCTGATTCACCCGGCCCAGCTGCTGCACTGGTTGACATGTGAACAGGTATGTTATAGTGGAATGGTTTATCCAAACTGAGCATTCAAACAGATGATAGTGTTTTGCGTTCCAGTGTGGGGGGAGGGGGGTTGTTGTTGTTGTTGTTTATTTTTTCTGTTTGTTCATTTTTTTTCAAGACAGAGCAGGAGGAGGGCGCCAGTTGGGGCTGCATATTATTACTATTATTTTTTATTTATTTATTTATTTTAGGGCTTGTAACAGCACCTCCTCCACGTGGCGCCATAGGCGACCACCTATACAGCCTATGCCAAGAGCCAGCTCTGGTAATGGTTGATGTGACAATCCTTCATCATGTTTATCTCTGAAATGTTTCAGATTTGCTCAGTGGAGAGAAACAGCAGAGGCCTGACCACCCACTGAATGTCCCTGCAGGCATGAGGTCTCTGGATTTGTGCTCAACTATTATTGTCATGTTATTATCTTAGTTCTCTTTGAGTGTTGGTTTGTTATGTACCTTAACTTTGTTTTTTTGGGGAATTACATGCAGAGAGACTTTAGATTTTAGAAATTAGAAAATTTTTCTTTACTACAAGGAAACTCGGACACCCCAAAGACTTTGTGTTTTTGAAGATTTAACAGTTTTATATAATAATTTTTCATGTTTTTTTTTTCTGTCCAGGATTATATTTTATGACCTTAGTTTTGGTTGATTGGGATAGGAGTGCCACTGATTTTATGGTTGTTTAAATTCAGCCTCGAACAGTAAAATCAAGATTTAACTGTTGGTTGGATTTGACACAACCTTCAGGCTTTTCAAGTAATGATCTTCAATCACAATTTTTCCTTCATGTTCAAGGACAAAACTTTTGCTTACTGGAAAATAATGATTTCTAGATGTGTTCATGTGAGAAATAGAAATAGATGGGTAGTAACTTTTTACTCATTCAGTTATTAACTATACCATTTTTTCACTGTTTTTCATTCTTAAAAATAATCTTAACTGATTCAAAATGTAAAAACCTGTTTGATATAGTACTGTCTAATAAACCTCAGTAAAGTTCACTTTTGACTGAAACATGTGGCATGTAGGTTTGTTTCTTTATCATTTATGTTGTTGAAAAATGGTCCATGTATGAAGTATAATCTTTATTGTTTACATTGTATATTGGACGATGTGACTTTGCACTTATTTGGGTGCTTTTTCTTGGATCACTTCCACATTCACATAGTTGTAAATGCACAAAGATACTAGATGGCTGGTCATGCAGAAACAGTAAATGTCTTTTGACATAGCTCTTGCTGTTTTCTACTATGTGCTCCACTGAAACTTTGCTCACTTTACTCTCTCTCTATATATATATATACATAACTCTATATATACAACTCTAGATGAAACTATTAAAAAAGTTGAACAGGTCAACAGCAACATGCAGCATCTTTCCAGAAACATGTCATTACTCAGGACAATCCACAGACTTTCCTGTTGACAGTAGAATATAGCTCCTGTAAAATACAGTTGACAGTGAAGTCTGTGGATTGGTCAAGAGATAAAACCGAAACTGAAACATATCTCATCTTAGAAAAGTGTGGTTGGAGCTGGTAACAAGCGTTGTGAGCTACTGTGTTGCCAGGTGCCAGCATCTTTAATTTACTGGTCTGGTGAATGTCTTGAAGTCAACATTACTCTGAATCGTAGCCGCGAACACAATTCTATGGAATAACAGATGCTCTCACTTAGTTAAAGTCCATTAAAGTCCCTCATAGTACTGGGAATCAGTGTGTCTTCCAAGCCTTCAAGAATAAGCACACTATGTGGGATCACACCGTGATTGCAATTCTTATGTATAAGGGAATGTCATGTCTTCTGAAGACATGGTGCCTTTAAAAACTATTGACAATAAACAGCCAGTGGATTGTCCTGATTAATGACACACTGTTGGAAAATATGATGATGTTGACTTTTTCAGCTGTAATGCTATAACATAAAACAGTTTTTGTTTTTTTTTCATCCATAAGACACCAAATCAGTTTTAAAACATGATGATGTGCTCTTTGACTTTCTTTTTGACTTGTTTAACAACAAGAAATATATTTTAAATTTCAGGATCCTTTGAGACAAAGCAGCTTTTAAAAAAAAAAAAGAAAAAACATGACAGTGAAGAAAATATGAGTCCGTCTGATCTCTGGAAACCTCCTCCAACTGCAGCTTCTTTATGAAATAAAGATGAAGCTGCATAATTTTCTTGTAGTGGCTATGTTGTAGTCAGGCTGGTTTCACAGATTGGCAACCAGCCCCACAATGACATGACTAAAGCAGTCAGCCCCAACCAGCCTATAATTATTATTATCCAAATATTGTAACTTCCATATCATCTTAGAAGAGGTGTGGTTGTGTGAAGCCCCAGTGTTAACAAACGTTGTAGGCTACTGTGCTGCCAGGTGTGTAATGCATCTTTAGTTTACTGGTCTGGTCAGATGATTTGTCTTGAAGTCAACATTACTCTGAATCATGGCCATGAACTTTAATTTTATGGAGATAAACAGATGCTCTACTTAGGTAAAAGTCCATTTAAAATTCTACTCATTCATAAGTACAGAATCAAATTAATGTCCTTCCAAGTATCAAGAATAAAAGCACACTATATGGGGATCACCAAAGTGATTGCAATTCACCCCATGGTATGAGGAATGTCATATAGATCATACAGAGTTGGCCTCGCCTAATGTGCTGATGAGGCTAATTCTGTATGATCTTAAGATGGTCTCATGGAACCAACCTAGAAAATAGAGAGATTTCCTTATCCTTAAATCTAATAATGATACACTAGACTTCTTGAACAGATATTTCTGTAACTTCAATCACTGAATCCTCCATGTTCAAATATTATATTTATCCACACACGCCTGCACGTAAAACCAGTGATTGTGCACTTTTGTTTTACCTAACACAAATTATTTGTAAATATTAAAACGCAAGCTTCACAGTAATATCACAGTTATACCCATGATAAAACATACTGTAGAAGCTGCATTAGCAGTACAATAGACAGTGCATCACAAAACAAAATCCATTTGACAATACACAAGCAAGTGTATAAAAATTGTATATCTGAACTGCTGAGAGAGGAAGGAAACACTGCTGACAAGAACACTCCCCTCTCTTCCCATTATTTTAAGCTAAGGACATCTAATCAAATACAGTACTTAAGTACAGTTTTGAAGTGCATTGAGATACAGAGTATTTGCTTTTGATGTTTATCTTTATTTCCGTTCCACTGCATTTCAGAGGGCACACATGTAAAGATTTATGTAGCACAATTGTATTTCTTCCTTCCTTTGCCATTAATCCTCTCCTCGGATTTATCTTGTAACTGGTTTATAACAACTGTGCAACTATTCTACAGCTTAGTTTACAAATGTACAACTCATGAAATAGGTGATATATGTATTACATTTCTGTAATGTAATTACGCATTTAAACTGATCTTGCTGAGTGTGCCCTGCAGGCTGAGAGGAGGGTACGTTGGAGAGAGGTGGAGACTCTGTAAAACAAAGGGCTCAAGATTGATCAACCACCAGTGGAGTCATGTTTGTGCGTTAAGGAGGAACAGACAAAATGTAAGTACACCAACTTCAATGTATTACATTTACCACTGAATACATTGCATCGGGATAACATGTAGAGGTTTACTGTGTTATTGTCACTATATTGTGTTGACAATCCAATCAGTAATATGCTGTAAAATACTAATGAAACACAGAACTGAAAGTCATACTGAAGTGGCAATAATAAAAAAAAAAAATGCTGTGAATTTTGTAGCACAATCACTGCTGGTGATTGGAAGATGATTTATCAAGATTATTCAGGTGTCAGGGATTTCTCTCTTAGTTTCCTGCACTCTACAGCTGTTTTAAAGAGGCACTGAAATAAGAGGAAATAAGCTTTTTAAACTGTAAATATTCTTATAACCCATCAGATATGTTATTGTATCTGAACTATGGATTGTGAAGTTAAATCAGAAAAAAGGCTTGTTGAGACGTGTGGAAAAGGGAGTGGACTGCTCTGACTCACCCAAATGAACTGAGTTAATATTACAGCTTGTGATAGAACAGCCTACATGTCATAAAAAAGTGTTTGTTGCTGGAGGCATTGAAGTCCAGTGCTGTGGTTGTGATACAGTTTTACAAAGTTTGTATCTACAGCAGGCAACCGTAACAAAAGTGAGAAAAGAGAGAAGCTACAATACATTGATAAATTAGCTGTCATTACTTTGCTATTGTATTTGTCTCAGCCACTTGCTCGTACATTGAATCTCTGAAGCTATGCCCAACATTTCTGGGTGAGGTGTAATAGTGAATATGATTTAAGATGTGTTGAGAACACACAGTGCCTACATTACAAGTTTTAAGTATTAATGATTGATTGAATATTATTATTATACTTATTTGTTTGCCTTTCAGTTTCTACTCTTGAACATGGACGAGTTTGTTTGTAACAAATTAACTGAATGGGGTCTCAGCAAGTGGATACCGTGGTTTAAAGGTAAAGTTTCACTGCGTTTCCTTTGGGGGACACAGATACAATATCGATGTGACTTTCCAATAATGAAACTACCTTCTAACACAGATATAAAAATGCAGCTGTGTTCTATTGTACAATGCTGACACATCCATAACAGCTTACATTTAGTTTTTTTTTTTTGAAAGATGAGTGTGTAAATAAAATGCCTGTAATAGAAAACGTTGTACTTTTTCACATAGAAACTACACATTAAATAACATGAGAGTAATGGCTCTTCTGTGGCATCCTGTGAGTGACTGAAATAAAGAGTAGCACTGAAATCAAGACTGAAACGTGACAAATAGTTTTAAAAACAAGAAAATTTTAAATATGCATTCAGCTCATTCAACCGTGCAATTAGCTCTGTGAGCCTGACATGTTCTTAAAGATTAAACTGACAGCTGTGTCCACATGAACACTTATTTTTTATATGACTGAGATTCAACTGAATATTTTTAATTACAGAGGAAGGAATTGACATGGAAAGTTTTTCCAGTCTTAATGACCAAGACATTGCTTCCTTAATCCCAAAAGTTGGACCAAGGGCATTATTCAGGAAGAGATACAAGTTGTCAAAGGTAATTTTTTGCACTGTAAAGATACTTCCCAAATATTCTATCTAATGTCATAAATGTAAACTCATAGCATTAATTAGAATGTTATAATAATGTATTTGCCTTTGTGTATAAAATATGTCACTAGGAAAAAAAACTTATCAAATGTATTATAGTCATACAGATTATATTTTCTGTGGCTGATTAAAATTTTACACAGCCTTCCACTTTATCTGCAGGATCATGAAGAAGCAGCTGATTGTGCTCCGGTAAGGATGACATTGAATTTATAAGGCAAGCTGTCAGAGCGTTCTGTTAGAGAACAAAGCCTGTGTCAATGTAATTTCTTGATCAAAGACTGTCAAATATTTACATTCATTCTCAGGTTTTGCCATCCACCAGTGACACAAGCAATAAAGGTGAGATATATGTTATACATATTGTATATCTTATTGGTTACAATTAGTGTTTGTTTGTATTTTTAAGGCAATAATATTTTTCTCTTTGGCTTCCTTTTTATTTAAAACAAAAAAAAAAGGAAAGAGAAAGTCGGATCTTCAGGGAGAGTCCAGCATATCACCAGCTAGTAAACGACCATGTGGGAAAAAAATGCAACCCGGTATTTATATTACTTTCTAAACAATGGCAACCTGCAGCCTACTACAGGGTTAAAACTTCTATGTAATTAAATTTTCTTCATATAGCAAATATTATTTCCTATATGAGACATTTCTCATCGCCTGCTAATGTTTTTTTAAACCCAGCCAACTTTTTAAAACTTTCATAATTAGCCATAGTATACTGTAAGCCTGGTGATGCACATTCTTTTCCCACTTTCCTTCTTCCTCCTGTTTTCTTAATCAAGAGACCTCATTTTGCATTAACTGAAAACATTGATTCATGGTTCCTGCTGAATAGTTTTTTACTTTTGCTCTGACAGAGGAAATACTGTCTGAAGTGAAAAACATAATGACAAATGTCAAGAATGAACTACCAGATGAAGATACAAGGCTCAATGTTTTATGCAATAAAGACAGCGGAGGGCTCAGTGATTTCCTGAAGTAAGTATGAAGTTTTCCATATTCCAGCACAGTAACCCATTGGAAATAGCGAGAATGTTATCAGTTGTTCATTCTGAGCTTGAATGATAAGTTAACAGAAATGCTGAGCCATGTTGTGTTTTGGTGTTTTTGGTTGTTTCAATTTCTTGATAAGCTGATTAAAACCTTATTAAATGGCCAAAATC
The DNA here is from genome assembly GCA_033238685.1 of Lates japonicus. NCBI lineage: Eukaryota > Metazoa > Chordata > Actinopteri > Centropomidae > Lates > Lates japonicus. The sequence goes on along the minus strand of BRZM01000170.1, from coordinate 109,366 downwards.
AAAATGTGGATGAAAAGTTCATTATAATACTATTTTAGTAAAACTCTGACACCTGCAACACATTACTGACTGTAAGTAAGTCTTGGTGACTTAAAAATCCTCCTATCCTTCCAGACTTTTAGCACTTAAATGCGTTTAAATGCTTTATGAATTACTCTTAGAGTCCTCAGACTGACACCTCCCTAATTTCCTGTCTCTTAACTGCCAGTTAACCATAGGATGTTTTGAGAATATGTAGGTTAAATTCTTCACACATTTGTTTATAATAGTTTATGATTTATTTTATATGCATTTAATGATTCATGAGCATGTAAGCTAAGCTTGATATGTAAATGATCACTGACATTTAATTGCATTTCCTCTTGGATAACCCCTGTATTTAAACCTGCAATAACTGACTTTTTTGTGATATCTAGGTGCAGCAAAAATAAGCTGCAAACACAATGCTGGCTTAAATATGTTGATATACCAAACATATTAGCAAATACTTACCTGTTCTACACATATAGCAGTTATGGAGCAGTATTAGCATACATGCAGACATGTTTCTGACATATGACAATATGTCAAGAAAGTCCAATATTTTTTCTCTTTTACCTCTGTTTTTGGTGTCTGCAGATTCCTGAGGGAAACATCTAGCTTTTTAGCCTCAAAATGTCCCATGTGCATCAGCTATAACTGGGTCTCCCTGCCATTTTGTGCTGGGGAGCGCTGTTATTTATCAGAGCTTTTTGCTGAAATTGGGTGCCTGGTATGTCAGAAAAAGACTTTAGAAGCGCTGAGCTAAGTGTTTTAGTGTTGTTGCTAATCAGTGTACGTCTGTGTAGGTTCATCACTATGAGTAGCCCCTTATATATTAGTAGTCATTAGAGACATTGTTAACATAAAATATTGATTATAGCTGCTATAGATTATTATGAGCAGGCTGTCCTTAGACAGATGTCTTCCTGATTTTGACATGTTTTTTCAGTATTTGTACATTTTCCAAATTAATCAGTTAACCCATTTTTAAACTCTTATACAACAGGACTAAAATCAGTGATTTGAAGATAGACAAGAGGGAGCTGGTCGGTGTCTTTGGTAGAACTGGGGCTGGAAAGAGCTCTTTGATAAATGCCGTCATTGGAGAGAAGAATCTTTTGCCCTCTGGAGATGTCAGTGCATGTACCACAGTCATGATTAAAGTGGAGGCGAACATGCACAACTCAAAGTATGAGGCACAGATTGAGTTCATTACAAAAGAGGTAAAATGAGCTAAATATGTTTCTTTACTTGAAACAAGTTGAAAAGTTTCAGTGTAGCTGCAAAAATACAGATCTGGTTACATTACATGCCACTGAATTCAGATAAGTGAAACGTAATTATCACTTTTGCTTGCCAGGATTGGGAAGAAGAGTTGTGGTACTTGAATCACCTTTTCAGGGATAATTCAGTTCAGGAAAAGGGAAATGATGATGATCATGATGATGATGATGATGATGATGATGATGACACTGTTGAAAAGCTGTCAGCAGTGTATGGAGAAGAATGGAAAAACAAATCCCCTGAAAACCTCATGGACAGCAAATATTTCAAAGAAATTAAAGAATTTCTCCAAAACAAGAAGAAAACTTTGACATGTGAATCAGTAAGTAAGATTTTTTTTTTTTAAACTTATATAGAGTGTGTGTATCACTTCTTAGAAAGTATTCTTACCTGTCTGACAGTGTAGATGCTATGAATTCACAATTATTGAGGTTTATATAACTTGTATACAGCCTAGCCATTCCAGTTTGGTTTAGTTCAACAATAATTTAACATAGAACTAAAATCTAAATATATATAACTATATATATATATATATATAACTAAAATATATAGAAGCTTCTTGACGAACCTGTGCTCAACTACAGCCCCATATCAAATTTACCCTTCCCAGGAAAACCATTGACAACACAACAACAAAAAATCCCAGGTCTTATTGAGGTCCTAGATGATAGGCATGAACACTGACTCAGGCAAAATTTCTATTCTTGTATTATTAAATCTCAGTGCTGCTTCTGGCCCAGTTGGTCCCTTTGAAGTTGGAGGGGTTGGAAACATGGGTTGATCTCTCTGTTACTGGTCCAGGTTCTATATGCAAAGATCAAAAATCAATTACAGTGTTAGTCTTTTATCATTTGAAAAATACAGCCAGAGTAAGAGAACTCATGTTCACAGGATCTTGAAAAGCAGGTTTGACTATTGCAAAAGTCTTTTCTTAGTTCCACTCCAAAAAGTATGTATGCAACTGAAACAAAATGCAGCTACCAGAGTTTGATTCAAACAGGGCCTGAGCCTAATTATGTTTGAATGTGCATCTAAATAAAATCACCTTGCATTACTGTACTTACTATTTTATTATTTATTACAGGCTGAAGACCTGTCTGCAGAAATTGTCAAATACACAAGAAGTGACTTAGAGGAGGGAGAAGGTAAAGAAGTAAAGAGGTGGTACTGGCCACTGGTGAAGTGTGTGACTGTCAGGGTGCCTAATAATGACTTTCTCCAGCATGTCACACTTGTGGACCTTCCTGGAAGTGGAGACCGTAACAAGAGCAGAGATAAAATGTGGAAAGGGGTAATTTATTCACATGTACTTAATTGTCTGTTACTGTAAACTGTGATGTCCCATTATTACAAAGCACTGATAATTAAATGAATCATACATAGTTAACTTGCGATTATGCCTCTTCAGATTGTTGGAAGTTGTTCTACTGTGTGGATCGTGACTGAGATTAATCGAGCAGCATCAGATAAAGAAGCCTGGGAGATCCTGGAAAATGCCAGTAGCATCATGGGAAATGGTGGCGAGTGTCAGCACATTCACTTTATCTGCACCAAGTCTGACCTTATTGAAGATGGGTACGATTAGTAAATATTATTAATATATTAGTACATATAGTGAAATTCAACATCCAAATCAGACACTGAGGCATTTTCCAAAAGCATGAGCAAAAATTCTTTGAAGCTGTACCATGCCAGCTTTATAATGTGTGTATGTTCCACTGTTGACAACGTGTGGATTTGTAAAGACATGAGAAACCAGGTCATTCACATTCCTGTTTAAATGACAATATCCACGTTCTGATTTGCATCATGTCTTTTTTCTGGCATTCTGACTCTAATAGATTTAGTTCATTTAGTTCATCTGATCACTGGTAATGGAAAACAACAGCAAGAGTACAATTAATGATCCACATTATATTAGATTAGATTTTCCCTTAATTTCAACTGTTTATTGTGGCGATTGTGCCATCATATGTCTTGTTTTACTGACTAACTACCACTACAGTAACTTGAGTTGATGACACATCTGTGAGCATGGCAGGGAATGATCAGAAATCCTTACCTGACTTACTGTAAAATGTGCCACTTGATAAATCTTTGCTTTTAGTTCAGCAGCTGACCGCGTATCTGAAAGAAACCGGAAAGCCAAGGCAAAAATGAACAGAGAATTCGAAAAACAAAGCAAGATTAAGGTGAGTTATATAGACTGACAGAAAATGTAACACAAAGATTGTCTACAGTGACAAGATTGCGTCAAAATCAAAGCCTTTTTTTCAGAAACACTTCAGTGAGGACTGTTTCAAAGTGTTCACAGTGAGCTCCACAGAGTTTCCAGAAGGGAAACGTCTGAAGCCAGAAGAAACTGGTAGGTGAAGTCTCCATGACAGAAAATGTGGAGCTCAAATACATATTTACTTTAAGCACTTTATTTCAAATAAGAATGACTTATAATTTAAATAAAAATATGAAAAACAAACTGCATTTTCATTTTACAGAAATACCCAAACTTCAGAAATTTCTGCAAGATCTCAATGACTGTCACTCAGAGACATTAAACTATGTGTCTGGAGCTTATGGGATTCTGTCTCTGATTCAAGGGGCAAGATGCAGAGAAGTGGTAGGTCACATAACAAATTCATATCAAATATGTAAACTACACTCACTGCAATGAAAATATGGAAATGTCAAATGCCTGACTTCTTACTGACTTGTGGAGTAACTATGTTTTAATGTCAATTAAATACTGAAAGAGTCCACATGAAATTTCACTTGTAAAAAATTTTAGCCATCAAGGTAGTTGATTTCCTGAGTTTTAGTTACTTCAGAGAGGCTGCATAACCACAGTAATTAAAGGGCGGTCATACACATGACCAACAGAATTTCATAAATAAACTTGTGTTTGATTTCAGGCTGCCATAAAAACAGATGTGTGCACAAAGCTTGAAGCAACCATGAAACATGAACTTGATAAAGTCCGAAAACCCATGGAAGAGGCTTATGAGGCTTTTGAAAAATGCCTTGTTGAGGGGGTTGAAAAATCAAAAAGTTCATGTGAACGAAACTTGAGATTCATTTTACATCCTGTATGTATTTTGATTAGACTTTGATTAAAACAATTGATTTTGCACTTAATACAAATATGTCTTTAAAGATGTATGTTCCTGTTTCGTCTCAGAAAAACAAATCAAATGCAGCTTTTCACAGGACACTGAGGTGTGTAGTTGAGAAAAAAGGCACCCACAAACCAAAAAAAGGGAAGCAAATAAATCTCAACATGAACTTAAGTTCATGCCTGACTGACAGCATTGATGAAAAATTCAGGAGGACCTTCCCGTAAGAAATGACTTAATGAAGACACAAAACCCTTTGTTGGAACATATACTAACTCTGGAGGATGTCTAGAATTAACACATTCTACTTTATTCAAATAATCCAGATTACATAATAATTATACGAAACAATTTAACTTATAAACATTTTTCAGAAATGTCGCAAAATGTGGACCATTCAACGGAGTCATCAAAACATTTTCACTTGACACACAGAAGTTGATTCCAAAGTACAAAGATGTCGAACTGCAACTGATTTTTCTTCAGACAGAGGTAAAACACCAGAATATTATCATCCTACCCATTAGTCTCTTATCAAACAGTTTAATTAAACACACATCTCTCTCTGTCTCGCTTGATTCTCACCAAAGTAACTTGGAATTTATTTGAGACATTGCACGTGTAACTCCTACCTCTGCCAGTCAGCCAATCATTTGGCAGCAGTGCAGAGCATTAAAACATGTAGATACAGGTCAGGAGCTGTATCCACATGATTAGATACATCTAATCATCTAGATACACAATTAGCTATATCTAACATTCTGTTTCTAGTCTACGAATGGGGATATATAAACACAATTTTTGTCTGGTAAAACTGGAGTTGTGCTTTTAAAAAATCTGATGTTGCAAACCTGACTCTGCAATGATTCACAACAACATACTGGAGAGTTTAAGATAGTCTGAGTGGGCAAAATATACACTCAACAGCCACTTTATTAGGTACACCTGTTCAACAGCTCATTAATGCAAATACCTAATCAGCCAGTCACATGGCAGCAATTGAATGCCATGTTGATGCCAGAGGTCAGATGAGAATGGCCAGACTGATAAGAGGGCAACAGTAACTCAAATAACCACTCACTGCAGCCACAGTTTGCAGAAGAGAATCTCTGAAGGCACATCACTTGGCCCCTTCGTACCAACTGAGCATCATTTAAAATGCCACAGCCTACCTGAGTACTGTTGCTGACCATGTCCACCCCTTTATGACCACAGTATATCCATCTTCTGACGGCTGATTCCAGCAGGGTAACACACCATGTCCCAAAGCTCAAATCATCTCAAACTGGTTTCTTGAACATGACAATGAGTTCACTGTACTCAAATAGCCTCCACAGTCACCAGATTCCAATCCAATAGAGCTCCTTTGGGATGTGGTGGAATGGGAGATTCACATCATGGATGTGCAGCCGACAAATGCTATGTCATTATGGACCAAAATCTATGAGGAATGTTTCCAGCACCTTGCTGAATCTATGCCATAAAGAGCTAAGGCAGTGCTGAAGGCAAAAGGGTTCGAACCCGGTACTTGCCAGGTGTGACTGATAAACTGGCCAGTGAGTGTATATCCACCCCCACCAGGTAGAAAATAGGCTGCGCTGAAAATCTGTTTAAATAATTCACTGCTTTTGAGGTAAAATAAGTTTTTTTTTTTTTTTTTTATGAAAAAAGAATAGCCTTATTTGAATTACCTTGTTTGTTTGTTTGTTTGTTCATACTTTATGTTTTCTCTTTAAGGAGGAAAAAATTAAGACAAGAGTCAACAAAATTATCCAGGAAAGTAAGAAAACAATCTACAACAGTCTGACGGAGACAATCGAGAAAGAAATGCAAGACTGCTACACAAGTAATACAGAAGATCATGATATATATATACACATCCTGTCATCATAATAATAGACATGTACATTCATCATGACTGTGCAGACGTTTGACGACAGTTTCCTGTTTCATTGTAGAAGCAGCAGGATTTACAGGACAGGACACACTGAAAAACATGAGGGACACTATTGAGAAGCATGTACATGACTCAAAGGACACTATGTTTGACATGGCCAAAAATGAGATGTTGAGACAACTGGATAAATTGAAGGTTTGTCACATTTTATAATATGAAACAGAATGATGATATACAGTAGTAAAACATGTTTTGCTGCACATCTTTATCTTTGTCCAAGATTGTAGGTCATCATCTATATGAAGGTTTTTTCTGTATTAAAGAGGAATATACACCACTCTAAAAGTTGCTTTTGCTACTTAAACACTGCAGTCACTGTCATAGATGTGCAATTATTGTTATTATTCTAAGACATAAATCTGCCTATATGAACGAACCATTTTGCCCAGTCTGAACACACATCTAAACCGTTAATTCATGTATGATTTGGTTAATCTTGAACACAATATTTGGTTGTGTGAGTGATAAGTAACAATGGGTTATTTTGATGCTGGATTAGACGTTCATCCTGGAGGAACTGGAGAGAACTCTGAAGGAATCAATTGAGCTGTCACTCAAAATAGATGATCACTCAATCCCAGGTAGGGAACATTTCGAAACAAAAGCATTTAGTTAGATCACCAGCACTTTTGTAACTATATAATTAATATTTATAAATAAACTGATTTCCAATTTAAAAGATTTTTCATCAGAGCTTGACATGGTGAAGAGATATTATGATGAACTGAAGTCCTGCATGAATGAAGAAATGGCAGCAGTAAGGTCAAACTTTTGTTTGTGTCTACATAATGTGTTTTAAAGGGCCTTGATTATGAGATATTTTTGCTCTGACTTTTAATTACATGTGTGCTGATTCACCCGGTCCAGCAGCTGCACGAGTCCATGACATGGGAACAGGTACGTTCTAGTGAAACTGTTCATCCAAACCAAGAATGCAAACAGGTGATGGGACTTTGTGTTCCAGTGTGAGCAGCTGTCCTCACATTTGTAGTTCAGTGTTAAGTAATGGTTGATGAGACAGTCTTTTATCATTGTTCAATGTCACAACTTTGCTGTTTATCTCTCTGGTAGGTGTTTTAGATTTGCTCAGTGGAGAGAAACAGCAGAGGCCTGATCACCCACTGAATGTCCCTGTAGACATGAGGTCTCTGGATTTGTCCTCAGCTATTTTTATCAAGTTATTATCTTTGTTCTCTTTGAGTGGTGGTTTGTTATGTACTTTGACTTTGTTTTTTTGTGAATTAATGCAGAGAGATTTTAGATTTTTTTGGTCTGACATTATTGACATTAACTGATGATAGTCCAGAGGCAGGTGGCTGACACGCAAAGGTCGTCAGTCTAACTTAAACCAGGAACATTGTGGTTTACATGGTACTGGTCTCTGCCACTGCCCCAGAGGCTTTATGTTTTTAATGATGTTTTTTTTTTTTTTTTCTGTCCATGACTTTATTTTGTGACTCAAGTGTTTGATGATTAGATAGGAGTGCCACTGATTTTATGGCTGTGTAAATGAAACCTTGAATGTTGAATACAAGATTTGATTGTGGGTTGGATTTTTCAAGTAATGATCTTGAATCACTATTCTCCATCATGTTTAAGGAAAACACTTACAGGAAAATAATGATTTTTATGTGTGTTCATGTGAGAAATAGAAGAAAAGTCTTCTTACTCATTTAGTTATATACAACTTATTATTTTACTATTTATCATTGTTTTTCCTTCTTAAAAGTAAGAACTGATTCTGAATGCAAAACTGTATTTGATATTATCCAGTGAACCTCAATAAAGTTCATTTTTGAGTGAAATGTGCCACACGTGGTTTAGTTATCATATTTAGAATGTTGTTTTAAAAAAGTCCTAAAACCTGATTTTCCAATCTTGTTCTTGCCTATGTCTTACCTAAAAGTCCTAATGTCAAGTCGGTTTTATTAATCATCACAAATCACAAATTTGCCTCAGGGGCCTTTACAATCTATTCACCATACAACACCCTCTGTCCTTTCACCCTTATTTTTAGTAAGGAAAACACCCTAAAACACCCTAAAGTGGGAAAAAATTGAAAAAAGAACATAGCAGCGATTCCTCTTACAGGATGGACAGACACACAATAGATGTGTGTACAACATAGTAATTTGCAGAAAAGGCAATCAGGACAACAAAATTATAGACAGATGGTAAACATATGTGACAAATTTATGTTCTTACCTACACTGCCAAAGTATTTTTAGTTACATTCGCCACATCTATTATGTTTCTTACTCCTCTTCCACACATTTTTCCAGGAGCTATTTAAAATTAACTTATATTTTAAAACTTAGTGTCATTTTGTGTCCAAGTAGTTGTAATTATATAGTTATTTTGAAATTAATTATATGCATCTGTATACCTGATTGTTCATGCAATTATTCTATCAGTTAATCATGTGACAACAATGCAATGCAGAAATCATGAAGATACAGGTCAGGAGGATAATGTTCACATTGAACACAAGAATTTGACGGTGTTAAAAACAAACAACACCCAGAGAGCTGCAGTCCTGCAGACAGAAACAGTGAACCTGTTCAGTGGGCACAGGTTCATCAAAACTGGACAGTTGAAGACAGGAGAAGGATCTGGATTTCTACTGGGGTTCAAAAATAGTAGAATACATGAATCCATGGACCCAACCTGTCTTGTATCAACAGTCCAGTCTGGTAGTGGTGGTGGTGTAATGGTGCGGGCAACGTTTTCTTGGCACACTTAAGGCCCCATTTATATCAATCAATCATTGTTTGAATGCCACAGCCTATCTGAGTACTGTTACTGACCAAGTGCATACCTTTGGCCACAGTTTGCCGTCTTCTAATGGCTAATGGCATTATACACCATGTCACAAAGAATGTCAGATCTGAAAACCTTTGCAATGTGGTAGAACATTCAAGGATTCAAGGATTCAAGGAGCTTTATTGTCATTCCAACACGTGAACATGAGGTGAAACGAAATAAGTTACTCTGGTCCCGGTGCAAGCCAACACAGAATAAATAACTACTATGTATAAAATAGAATTTGCAGTAATATATATATAGAAATTTCACAGTAAATGAAAAAGACACAACAACAACATCAGAGTCCTTCGCCATTGAGGTAGTGTGCAGAAGTTAAAGTGACAGAAGTTAAAGTGACAAGTGGGGGGGGGGGTTTGCAGGGGCTACAGGGGTCCTCCAGAATTCAGCAGTCTCACAGCTTCCGGGAAGAAGCTGTTCCTCAGTCTGGTGGTCCTGCTCTTAATGCTCCGTAGCCTCCTGCCTGAGGGGAGAGGGGAAAACAGAGCGTGTGTGGGGTGAGTGGGGTCCTTCAGGATGCAGGCGGCCCGTTTCCTGCATCTGGCGGTGTAGATGTCCGTGGTGGTGGGTAGGCTGTGTCCCACAGTCCTCTGTGCAGCTTTCACCACCCTCTGCAGAGCTTTCTTCTCTGCCGCCGAGCAGCTGCCGTGCCACACGATGATGCAGGAGGACAGGACGCTCTCCACCACACATCTGTAGAAGGAGGTCAGGACTGAGCTCCCCAGTCTGCCGCGCCTCAGCCTCCTAAGGAAGTAGAGGCGCTGATGTGCCTTCCTAATCAGGCAGGAAGTGTTGGTGCTCCAGGTGAGGTCGTCAGAGATGTGTACGCCCCGGGTACCTGAAGCTGGAGACCACTTCCACCGCAGTCCCTCCGATGTGCAGGGGAGGAGGGAGGTGTCTGCCCCTCCTGAAGTCCACGATCATCTCCTTGGTCTTCTTCACATTGATACAGAGGTTGTTGTCTCTGCACCAACCCTCCAGCTGTTCCACCTCCTGCCTGTAGTTGGACTCGTCATTGTTGGTAATGCGTCCAACCACAGCTGTGTCATCCGCGAACTTCACAATCAGACAGCTCGGGTGTCTCGCTGAGCAGTCGTGTGTGAGCAGGGTGAACAGGAGGGGGCTCAGCACACAGCCCTGAGGGGACCCGGTGCTGAGGGTGATGGGGGAGGAGGAGACGTTGTGGATCCTCACAGACTGCAGCCTGTCTGTTAGGAAGTCTAAGACCCAGTTGCACAGGGTGGAGCTCAGTCCAAGTGTGCATAGTTTCTGGATTAGGGTCTGTGGTATGATTGTGTTAAAAGCTGAGGTGAAGTCCACAAAGAGCAGGCGAACATAGGAGTCCTTATTCTCTAAGTGGGTGAGGATTTTGTGGACCACAGAGGAGATGGCGTCCTCTGTGGATCGGTTCTTCCTATAAGCGTACTGGTGTGGGTCCACAGTGACGTCAATGGAGTCTTTGATGCGGGTCATGACAAGTCTCTCAAAGCATTTCATGACTATCGGGGTGAGGGCTACCAGCCAATAGTCATTCAGGCCTGTCACTGTGGACATTTTGGGGATGGGGATGATCGTGGCAGTCTTCAGGCAGGTGGGGACCGCTGCCTGTTTGAGAGAGGTGTTAAAAATGTCCGTCAGCACCTCTGTGAGCTGGTGTGCACAGCCCTTCAGCACCCGTCCAGGGATGTTGTCGGGACCAGCAGCTTTGCGGGGGTTAATCCTCTGGAGGGTCCTCCTCACTTCTGCTGGTGTCACACTGAGGGGCTATTCACCTGGTGGAGTGGTGAGTCTGGTGCTGGGGGAGGCGTTGGAGTCCTCAAAGCGGGCGTAAAAGTTGTTGAGTGCGTCGGGCAGTGAGGGGTCCCTGGGGCATTGTGCATCTCTGGTGTTGTAGTCTGTGATGCACTTTATGCCCCTCCACATACTCCGTGGATTGTTGGACGTGAAGTGTCCCTGGATCCTCTGGGCGTATGCAGCCTTGGCATTTTTCACTCCAGCGTTCAGCTCTCTCCTCGCCGCTCTGAGTGTAACTCTGTCACCAGACCTGAACGCAGCATCCCTGGCTTTCAGCAGAGACCAGACCTCTGCATTCAGCCAGGGTTTCTGGTTGGGATAGTCAACATATGACTAGCAGCATGAATATCTGCACAAATTATGTGATGTGATCATGTCAACATGGACCAGTATCTCAAACAAATATTTCTAGCATCTTGTGGAATTTATGCCATGAAAAATTGAGAGCAAACAGAGAGAGGGCCTGTCCAGTATTAATATGGTGTTCCTAATGTCACAACCTGGCTCAAACGTATGAGACAAAACACGGAGTCCACACCTGTGAAATGTTTTGACTTAAATACAAGAAGGTGTGTCTGTTAGCTGGTCAGTATGTATGCAATGTCTGTGTGTGAGAGTGAAACACAAACTACAAACAAATGACAGATCAGTTCAGATCAGAGGAAGAGAGGGAGAGGCTGCTCAGGTGTGTTGTATCTCTGAAAAGGTTTCAGCTCCACCCATCAATATCCTGGAACAAAGGGACAAATACAACCAACAAGGAAAGATAAGATCGAGCCAACCCTGAGGCCATCACACTAAGTGCTCAGTGTGTTTTTCCATTTACACCAAGTGGTTGTTGGCCAAGTAGACTGTTTTAGTTTTATCTTATAAGTCTTTCTCTCAACTGTTGATAATCTCACATCCCTGTCAACTGTAAAATCTGTTCAAATAGTTATAACCTGACATGTTAGGCTTCAGAGTCAATATGTGGAATGTTTGAGACTATTCCCCCATATAAAGGGTATCTCCCACCTTTACCTCCCCTTTTGTCACAGTGATGCATGGAAGAGGTAAACAATGCTGTGGTCATAGTTGTTTTAGCCTTTCTGTTGAATTAGGTTAATAAGTTTACTTGCTAGTTTAAACTTACTGGGTAGTATGCTAACATATTTCTGTGTCATTTAATTTGTGGAAAAGCTCAAGTTACATGATCACAAGTGACTGGAGGATTTTGTTGTTTACCTCTTTTGTCAGGAATGTTTTCTGTGTTACATGTATTGAATGCAACAAAATCTTCCCCAAGGCTGTAGAATTTGGTAGGGATGGTAGTATCCAGCTTGTACTAAAGTGTTGTTTTTGTCAGTCATTAACACAAAGAGTTAACAGATCTTCTTCTCAGTCCTGCCTTCCTAACCCAATATCACTAATAGGATTAACCTAATTAATTATCTCCCAGGGCTGGCCCTGTAGACCATTTTAATGTCTCCACCAATGTCAATCTCAAACCTACACCTTTGATCCGTCCACTCCCCTTTTACTATTGTATTCCATGGGAGGAGCCAGATTGCTTGTGTTTAAAAAATGTTGGTACTTTAACCTAACTTTCAGATATTTGGTATTGCTTTTATTGCACTTAACATAAGGAGTTGTCAACACGACCGTGCTCTGCTCTGCTCAGTATGTGTGGGGAGGGGCACACAGTGAAACAGAGAGAAGAGGAGAGGAGAGAGATGCAACTGTGACAGTTAACTGTGGTAGAGACTTTCTGAGCTGAAATGAAATGATTGCACATAAATTAGTTGAGTACAATAAACAAAATATTTAGTTTTTCAAATGTGTTTATAATTTTTTTGTTGTCCATTTTCTCAGTGTCTGAGAAAGCAGACAACATTGGCCTTCGTGCAGTTAACCACTGAACATGGATTTGCACTTGCCGGACATCCACTCTATTGGCCTGATTTGGCAACGTCAGTCTACAGTGGTCACTATTTTGACAGTGATGACTTGCAATTTTCAGAAATAACACAAAATATACTAACTTCAAACTTTTTGCGGAATCACTCAAAGACTTGAACTGTATGTGCATGTAACAAGAGCTGTTCAACTCATCTCCTTCTGCGTTAGGCCATTAAGTTATCAATCACCCCATGAATGCCTTAGGTTAGTTTCACTTCAGGATAAACAGCGTGCATCCTTTTTGCATCAGTTTGTTTATTTGCATGTGTGCAAAGGTGAGCACTCTTCCATTGATAGATGCACAAAGAACATATAAATGATGTGCACACGTGAAAGGAATCATTTTGAAACATTTTGAAACATCTTTACTGAAAAAAAAAACTAAATTAAATAAATAAATAAATTTAATCTTCTTAATAGACCTGCCGGGAGTTTGTGATCTTATGATTGCAGCACTTACACCCAATATCTCCACATAAAAGTGGTCAAAGTAAGAACCTGAGTGCTGGTCACAAAATTAAATCATCAACTCTAGTTTTTGTACAGACACATGATGGTCTGATACATCTATGGACTTGTCTTCTCTGGCAGCACTCCCAGGCAACATATTGGTCTCAACATGTTCAGAAGAATTTCTAACCTCATATGAACCAAATCTAAGCTGTTTATCTGTACTTTGGTTATATTATTATGGACCTTTATTGAACACCAGAGAGAATGTTAATATCAAGATCCTGAGAAGATTAAGTTAAGTTTCTTCATCCAACATACTGCATTTTCCACTGTTTGTTAGCCAAGTAGATAGATTTGATTTTATCTGCTGAAGTCTGTCTCTAAACTGGTGATAATCCACAGACCTTACTTCACTGTATTTCATAGGAACTACTTTGATCTGAAAAAATGTTACCTGTAAAAACTGTTGAAAGTAAAGTATGTGGAGTAATGACACATTGTGTCTGGAAAAATATGTTCCTGTTGACTGTAATGTTTCAATGTTTCAAGCAACAAAAACTAATTCCATTCACATTTATTTAATTGAGAGCGCAAAAGTTTTCAGTTTCCATATCACAAAACCTCAGCACACAAAACAAAACTTTTGTTTTCATTATCCTAAAGACACCAGTTTTAAAATATCAGATTATTTTTGGCTCATTTGACATAGAATCACATTTTAAAGTTCAGTATCCTTTGATACAAAGCAGCTTTCTCTAAACAAACAAAAACATGGTGAGGTGAATAAGAATCTGAATATGAATATGTGCTGCTCACAGTGTGTAAGGCCTACTCAACACTGGAGTAACACAGCAGTAACTTTAGAATATCATGTCTCATGTATCTTCTATATTAGTGAGACATTAGTGAGTTTATAATGACTTTGCCGTCATTATAAGTCATTTTATTCATTTGTTCTGTTTCTTGTACAGTAATGAAAAATGTGGGTTAAAACAATCACAGTGAAAAATGTGAAAGCAATAATATCAGTGGTATGGTATCAACCAACCACACAATTCTGCTGCAGAGCAACACCCTGTGTTTACCAAGTGGCTTGTCTCATATGCCCCAAGGTTAGTTCAACAGATGGAGCAGAACCTTTTTGTATAAATTTGGTTGTTTTGCATGTGTACAAAGGGACTTCTCTTCTGCTGATGCACGCACGAGGAAGTTATCTAATGATATGCACACACAAAAGGAACAAGTTTTGACATGCAAACAGTTTTACTGAGAAAAAAAACACAACCTCACCACATAAAAGTTGTCAAAGTTAGAACTGTTACGTCAATATCAAGATCCTGAGAAAGTTCAGTTCAGTTCACCCAAATTACAAGAGGACATACACTCAACATGATCATGTGCACCTGTACACCTGCTTATTCATGCAATTATTCCATCAGCCAATCATGTGGAAACAATGCAATGCATAAATAATTTAAATTACAAAAGGACATACTATATTTTTCTACTTATACCAAGTGGTTGTCAGCCAAGTAGTTTGTTTTATCTGACTTCCATTTCAGCTGTATTTTACAGGAACCACAGTCTTCTGACGAAATGGTGCCTGTAAAAACTGTTTACAGTAAACAATCAGTGGATTGTCCTGAGTAATGAAAACACTGTTTATGGAAACATATGTTGCTGTTGACTTTTTCAGCTGTAATGTTGTAATATATAACAGGTTTTTTTCATTTTAAAGTTACCAAACCAGTTTTAAAACGTGACAGTGACGTGAATATGAGTCAGTGTGATTTCTGGATACCTCTTTCAACTGCGGCTTATTTATTAATTGTTCATGAAGCATTTTTTGTAGTGGCTGTGTTATGATGGTGTTGGTTTTATGGTGAGGGTGCAGTCAGCCCCAACTAGCCTATAATTCTAATTATATAATTATTATAACTCCCACATCATCTTAGAACAGGTGGGGCTGTGTGGAACTCCAGTGTTTCCAAAAAGGTGAAGGCAAATTGTTGCCAGGTGTGTGCTGCATCTTTTTTTTCTGGTCAGGTCAGATGTTTTGTCTTGAAGTCATCATTACCCTGTATCATGGCAATGGATTTTCCATCATTTTATGTAAGCCAGAGGTGGGACAAGTACACATAATTTCTGGGTCTCTGTAAATAATATCATGCAGAGTATGGTCTACACCTGCTGTACATGAAAGTGCCCTACTAACACGACACAAATGTAGGAAGTGGCTCATAAAACCAAGTGATCTCTGTCAGTGCAGAAAGGCAACAGTGATTATAAGAGCAGCCAAGTATCCAGGGCACCAGAGAAGTGGATTGAGTTCAAAAGTGGAAAAACAAAATGTAAGTACATCTTAATCAGCAAATACTATATTGTTGATTTAGTGATTTATGAAGTCAGGTGCTGGTGAAGATAATACAGTTGTGTTTTCTTCTAATACAAACAATGCAAAAAGTCAATAGAAACTGGTCTGTGGTCTCTATTTTTACTTCACCAAAGAGAACCTTTGCTGCTTTC